>CM041208.1:11010979-11406447 GCA_023065735.1 Coffea humblotiana | reverse complement strand
ACTCACCAATGATTTACTGTTTTCCAAAACCAAGTTCAGGTTCAACTCCTCGGTTAGAGTCAAAATCTGCGATAAAATATCGTATAGCAACTTGAAATCAATTAGGATTTCAAAATATAAGAGTTTTGTTTAAAGAAAACCAAGTAAATAGAACTCATTTAAGTAGTATTCATTTTACTTATCAAACCCTAGAAAATTCATGCTCGCTCTTTCAGTTTCGATAAAGAAGCGTTTAAAACTTTTAAGTTCGCAACATGGTATAAGAAACGAGAAAATCTTGTTTAAAGCGGTCGCTACTTTCTCTTTATAAAATATATAAGTTTTGGCAAAATTTCAGCTTATACATACCTACTAAGGGGAACTCAAATACCCTAAACACTCTAGGTTCAATTCACCCAAGAATCACCACTTAAGTTCCAAATTTCACTTGCTTGAACTTCACGAAATAAAACGGACAGCATTTCCATTGTATTTTCCTAATTTTTCAGCCATTTAAGGCTTCATTTGTTCCTCAAATCAACCCAATTCAAACACCATAAGTAAGCATATCAACATAGATCCTCATCTAGGCTAAAAACCATCAAATTGTAACTCATTTCTAACAAGTAACCATCCAATATCAAAGCGGGAAATTCATCTTTTAATGCTAAAAGTCACAATCATGCTACTAATCACCTCACAAATTCCATATCCAAGCTCCATACCAACATAAGATAGTTGAATAACATAAACCAAGGCTAAAATGGCAAAACCCTAGCTGAAAATCCACTAATCTACACCAAAACTAGAGTATCATCCAATATATTTCAAGATTCAAGGTATCTACTCCATAGTTTGCTAAAATAAGAACAAAAAAGGAAGTTTTAGACTTACAACTTCCAAAACACTTGAAGAAAGTGAAAAACAAAAGCTTTCCTCTCAAAACAACTCCAAACTTAAAGTTGGAAATGAAAGTAAGAACGGTTCCAAGAGAATAGAATTTTTTAGTTTTGCGCAACATTATTTGAAAAATTATATCTCAAGATTCTTAAGCCTAAATTGATAAACTTTATACCGTCGAAAAATCAATTCAAATGGTTACAATTTCTCAGAAGACACATTTGTAAGATTCTATCCATAAGTCAGTTAAATTCGAGCCTCAAGTTGCTTCTTCATCCAGTAAAAGACAGAACATGTATGCAATTTCAGTCAACTTTGAAAAATCATAGATATTCATAGGAATTGAGAAAAATTATGAAATTTGCACGGTTGATAGTATTCTGAATCTAGTTTCTAACGCAAAAACAAACTCAATTCCAACTTTTCTAAACCAAGATATAACAGATTTCCTAAAACTGCCCAAGGTTCCCTGCGGGCAAATTTTCAGCAGCACTTCCTTTGTGTTTATCATTTTTTTCCAGCCAATTATGAAATTTGCACGGTTGATAGTATTCTGAATCTAGTTTCTAACGCAAAAACAAACTCAATTCCAACTTTTCTAAACCAAGATATAACAAATTTCCTAAAACTGCCCAAGGTTCCCTGCGGACAAATTTTCAGCAGCACTTCCTTTGTGTTTATCATTTTTTTCCAGCCAATTCAAGGCTTCATTCTCACCACAAAACATCCTCAAATCAAGCATACACATACCAAGCCAACAACTCACTAAATCAAGTATATAACCATCACCTACTCAAGCTAGAAAATGAAACCCTAAGCTGAAATTCCTAATCACAAGCTGGAATTTTCTTTAGGCAAGTCAAACTTGTGACAGCCCCACCTTACCCTAAGGCGAACCAAAGGGTTCGGCGGACTGCCTGCCCAACTCTCGCCAGGACTCGTTCACTCACAAAAAATAAAATAAGAAAAGCCTCGAGAATAAGCGAAAACAATACCCAAACTTGAACCATATAAATACATTCATCTCAATCTCAACCACAAGTACAGTTCCAAATGTATACCAAAGCTCTGAATTCACAGTACAGTCCACTTTATCCAAGCACTAGAGCGGAAATAAAAGCCAAAACAAAACAATTCAAAACAAAAACTAGGCTATTCTATTCTATACAGGCCTCTCGCCCGCTCGCAACCCCTGTAAGGAAAACAAAGGCGTGGAATGAGCTAAAAGCCCAGCGAGATTCTATATACACAACCAAGCAGTTAAACAAGGACATTAAGCATGTTATAACAAGTAATCCAGATAACATCTACGATATAAAGCAATAGTAACACATACAATAAAAGGATACATGCTCACGAGGAGCCATTCGTTCGTTCATTCATTCCTTCGCCTAATATTTTCCTTATTTCTCCGATCATTAAAACATTGTTTGTAAGTGAAAACTCCTTCATTTTCTGGTCGTTCGTTCATTCATTTCATTCCCCACGCTCCGCCAACGTCGTGGTCATACTCGAGTATACCAACATTCACCCAGGGTCACTAATCGCCGACCGAGTCCGCTTCTGGCTCGAGTCGACCAGTAACAAAGGGCAAGGGCCCAGTTCAGCCAGAAGGCTTACATTCATGCACAAGTAACATTTAATCATTCAATCATTGAAAGTTCACGTTCATTGAGGTCGAGTGCGATAAAGTACACACTCGCCTAGCAAAAATCATTTTGGAAACATAACATACCTCAATCACGTATTAAAGCAACAATCCAAATAGTCACAATAGTTCACATAGTCATTAGAAACAAAGCGTATATAGAACACTCACCGAAATAAGCAAAATAACGTCCAAAGTATCCCTCCGGATCTCAACTTTAGTCACCAAGAAACCCTAAAATAATCATGAGAAAGTATTATGGTTCAACCATCAAAATGTTTGATTTATCAAAGAAATCCGAATAACTAATAGTACAATGTATTAGTATGATTTTGGAAGTAAAAAGAGTGCATTTAGTCCAAAATTCATGAGTAAAATAGTTTGTAAAACTTATGTCTGCTCTTAAAATTTGAAATCGCCATTTGAGTGGCAAATTTGGGCAGCCACGCCCTTTGTGTTTACCAAATTTCCAGCCATTTATGGCTTCATTATTTTCCTCAATCAGCCCCCAAAATCACATACAAATAATCCCATTACAATAGCCGTTAAAAAGGTTAAAAGTCATTCAATTACAAAACCAAACTAGAAAAGGGATCGGGATTAAGGTTTAAGACAAGGAACAAAATGACAGGTTTGACATCTTTTAGCGTATTGGTCACAACCGAAGCTACACCTATCGGATTGAGGTAAACTTTATACCGTTTCGAAGCTAAGACATAGCTCTACAATTCTTATGAAGACACTGCAATCCAGTTCTCAACGTAACCTAGTCAACTTTACCCAAACAGACCCAGATATTCCAGTTCAAAGCTCACTGTGAAATTCAACTAGCAGTCCTGATTTATTCAGTCATATCTCAGCACACACAACTCCGATTCGGTTGATTCCAAAGCCATTCGAAAGCTAGGATACAAGGCTACAATTCTTAAGAAGGCATAAAAAAACTAATTCATTCATCTTTCCCAGCCAAAAGAGCCAATTACAGATGCTGATTATCATTCTCGGACAGAAACAGGGCAGCAGGGGTAAATAGTCATTTCACAGGTTACAGTGCTCCGATTGAGCTGAAATTTTACAGGCATAATCTACATTCAATTCTCTACAACTTTCATGTTTTGAGCTAAGTCCAATTCGGCCTCCATCATGACCGAACAACACTGATCAGAATAGGGCAGAAAAATTCACTATAAACTAAAATCCACATATCACTACTCATAACCAAGAAATAATGCACAAAACCCCCAAAGTGGCAACCACAAGCCACTAATTTGCAACTATTGGAACCAAAGAAGGATGTTCTTAGCAATTTACCTTAGAACCCTCCAAGAAAATGGTAGCTTGGACTTTCTTTCCCCAAATCAACTCCACCCAAAGCCTTTAATTCCTCCTTAGTCAGCACTCCTATGGAAGGGTTTGCGATTTGATCGGTGGAACTCAAGATTTGACCAAGGTTGGAGCTAGAAATTGAAGAAGCTCTCTCTTGTTTTTCTCCTCCAAAGGGCCAGCCAAGAGCAAGGAAAAATGGGATGAAATTGGTCAAAATTTGGTTTTAGTAAAGGTTAATCTTCTTAGTCAAAAGTCCAACTTCCAATAAGGTGAAGACACTTGGCTCTCTTGAAGGTTCTAAGCTTATCCTCTCTCTTCCAATGGTTAGTCTACCTAATTAACCTCTAATCATCTCCTAGCACCTTGGAAAATAATGTCACTTAATACTTCATCACTTAATCGGCAAAATTATATCGCACTAGCGGGCCCCACATCGAACAAATGCACTTCAAGTTACGTACACTAACTTATACTAGGAAAATGATTTAAAAATTGTACTTACTTGTAAAATGTACAAAACATTTAATATTTTCAAAGAATAGTATAAAATATAGGCAAAGAAATAAAATAATACTTGAAAATGTGAAAATTTTCGGGTTCTCACACTCTCTCCCCATTAAGAAATTTCGTCCTCGAAATTTTATTTTATTTAATTTTTATTTTTTCAAAAGGGTGATTTAAAATAGCAATTTATAACACACCAAGTACGCAAAGAAACAGATCAAGTTAGACAAATCAAGCCAAATTGAAAAGCCACAAGTTAAGTACATACAGTAGCAATACAGGGCAAAACAGAAGAAAAACACGACGTGCCATCCCACACTCGGCTAAAAGATTCCCCGTCCGATCTCTCACTTCCCTTACTACCCGAACTAGGCATCTGTTAACCCTTTACACTTACTTTCACCACACATTAGCTCATTCCTGTTTCCCCACAAAAGATTGCAAATCCTTAGTACTACCCGCGTACTCGGGTACAAGAATCCGAGATAATTCACCACTCGAGCTGCAGTCCCAAGAGTAAATTATCTACAATCGAGATTCCTACCTGACGTACATATCTAGTGTCCTCAGTACCATGAAAAAAAAAGATTTACACTTATAACAGGCACGATTCACAGCTTATGCTCAAAAGAACACTTAGTCTTTCATACTTATTCACGGGAATCAGGACCATACACCACTTGGCCCAAGCTCACTCCGCGCAGAGACCACGCGAAGTAGCTCTGATACCACCTGTGACAGCCCCACCTTACCCTAAGGCGAACCAAAGGGTTCGGCGGACCGCCTGCCCAGCTCTCGCCCGGACTCGTTCACTCACAAAAAATAAAATAAGAAAAGTCTCGAGAATAAGCGAAAACAATACCCAAACTTGAACCATATAAATACATTCATCTCAATCTCAACCACAAGTACAGTTCCAAATGTATACCAAAGCTCTGAATTCACAGTACAGTCCACCTTATCCAAGCACTAGAGCGGAATAAAAGCCAAAACAAAACAATTCAAACAAAAACTAGGCTATTCTATTCTATACAGGCCTCTCGCCCGCTCGCAACCCCTGTAAGGAAAACAAAAGGCGTGGAATGAGCTAAAAACCCAGCGAGATTCTATATACACAACCAAGCAGTTAAACAAGGACATTAAGCATGTTATAACAAGTAATCCAGATAACATCTACGATATAAAGCAATAGTAACACATACAATAAAAGGATACATGCTCACGAGGAGCCATTCGTTCGTTCATTCATTCCTTCGCCTAATATTTTCCTTATTTCTCCGATCATTAAAACATTGTTTGTAAGTGAAAACTCCTTCATTTCTGGTCGTTCGTTCATTCATTTCATTCCCCACGCTCCGCCAACGTCGTGGTCATACTCGAGTATACCAACATTCACCCAGGGTCACTAATCGCCCGACCGAGTCCGCTTCTGGCTCGAGTCGACCAGTAACAAAGGGCAAGGGCCCAGTTCAGCCAGAAGGCTTACATTCATGCACAAGTAACATTTAATCATTCAATCATTGAAAGTTCACGTTCATTGAGGTCGAGTGCGATAAGTACACACTCGCCTAGCAAAAATCATTTTGGAAACATAACTACCTCAATCACGTATTAAAGCAACAATCCAATAGTCACAATAGTTCACATAGTCATTAGAAACAAGCGTATATAGAACACTCACCGAAATAAGCAAATAACGTCCAAAGTATCCCTCCGGATCTCAACTTTAGTCACCAAGAAACCCTAAAATAATCATGAGAAAGTATTATGGTTCAACCATCAAAATGTTTGATTTATCAAAGAAAATCCGAATAACTAATAGTACAATGTATAAGTATGATTTTGGAAGTAAAAAGAGTGCATTTAGTCCAAATTCATGAGTAAAATAGTTGTAAAACTTATGTCTGCTCTTAAAATTTGAAATCGCCATTTGAGTGCAAATTTGGGCAGCACGCCCTTTGTGTTTACCAAATTTCCAGCCATTTATGGCTTCATTATTTTCCTCAATCAGCCCCCAAAATCACATACAAATAATCCCATTACAATAGCCGTTAAAAAGGCTAAAAGTCATTCAATTACAAAACCAAAACTAGAAAAGGGATCGGGATTAAGGTTTAAGACAAGGAACAAAATGACAGGTTTGACATCTTTTAGCGTATTGGTCACAACCGAAGCTACACCTATCGGATTGAGGTAAACTTTATACCGTTTCGAAGCTAAGACATAGCTCTACAATTCTTATGAAGACAGCGCAATCCAGTTCTCAACGTAACCTAGTCAACTTTACCCAAACAGACCCAGATATTCCAGTTCAAAGCTCACTGTGAAATTCAACTAGCAGTCCTGATTTATTCAGTCATATCTCAGCACACACAACTCCGATTCGGTTGATTCCAAAGCCATTCGAAAGCTAGGATACAAGGCTACAATTCTTAAGAAGGCATCAAAAACTAATTCATTCATCTTCCCAGCCAAAAGAGCCAATTAACAGATGCTGATTATCATTCTCGGACAGAAACAGGGCAGCAGGGGTAAAATAGTCATTTCACAGGTTACAGTGCTCCGATTGAGCTGAAATTTTACAGGCATAATCTACATTCAATTCTCTACAACTTTCATGTTTTGAGCTAAGTCCAATTCGGCCTCCATCATGACCGAACAACACTGATCAGAATAGGGCAGAAAATTCACTATAAACTAAAATCCACATATCACTACTCATAACCAAGAAATAATGCACAAAACCCCCAAAGTGGCAACACAAGCCACTAATTTGCAACTATTGGAACCAAAGAAGGATGTTCTTAGCAATTTACCTTAGAACCTCAAAGAAAATGGTAGCTTGGACTTTCTTTCCCCAAATCAACTCCACCAAAGCCTTTAATCCTCCTTAGTCAGCACTCCTATGGAAGGGTTTGCGATTTGATCGGTTGGAACTCAAGATTTGACCAAGGTTGGAGCTAGAAATTGAAGAAGCTCTCTCTTGTTTTCTCCTCCAAAGGGCCAGCCAAGAGCAAGGAAAAATGGGATGAAATTGGTCAAAATTTGGTTTTAGTAAAGGTTAATCTTCTTAGTCAAAAGTCCAACTTCCAATAAGGTGAAGACACTTGGCTCTCTTGAAGGTTCTAAGCTTATCCTCTCTCTTCCAATGGTTAGTCTACTAATTAACCTCTAATCATCTCCTAGCACCTTGGAAAATAATGTCACTTAATACTTCATCACTTAATCGGCAAAATTATATCGCACTAGCGGGCCCCACATCGAACAAATGCACTTCAAGTTACGTACACTAACTTATACTAGGAAAATGATTTAAAAATTGTACTTACTTGTAAAATGTACAAAACATTTAATATTTTCAAAGAATAGTATAAAATATAGGCAAAGAAATAAAATAATACTTGAAAATGTGAAAATTTTCGGGTTCTCACACTCTCTCCCCATTAAGAAATTTCGTCCTCGAAATTTTATTTTATTTTATTTTTATTTTTTCAAAAGGGTGATTTAAAATAGCAATTTATAACACACCAAGTACGCAAAGAAACAGATCAAGTTAGACAAATCAAGCCAAATTGAAAAGCCACAAGTTAAGTACATACAGTAGCAATACAGGGCAAAACAAGAAGAAAAACACGACGTGCCATCCCACACTCGGCTAAAAGATTCCCCGTCCGATCTCTCACTTCCCTTACTACCCGAACTAGGCATCTGTTAACCCTTTATACTTACTTTCACCACACATTAGCTCATTCCTGTTTCCCCACAAAAGATTGCAAATCCTAGTACTACCCGCGTACTCGGGTACAAGAATCCGAGATAATTCACCACTCGAGCTGCAGTCCCAAGAGTAAATTATCTACAATCGAGATTCCTACCTGACGTACATATCTAGTGTCCTCAGTACCATGAAAAAAAAAGATTTACACTTATAACAGGCACGATCACAGCTTATGCTCAAAAGAACACTTAGTCTTTCATACTTATTCACGGAATCAGGACCATACACCACTTGGCCCAAGCTCACTCCGCGCAGAGACCACGCGAAGTAGCTCTGATACCACCTGTGACAGCCCCACCTTACCCTAAGGCGAACCAAAGGGTTCGGCGGACCGCCTGCCCAGCTCTCGCCCGGACTCGTTCACTCACAAAAAAATAAAATAAGAAAAGTCTCGAGAATAAGCGAAAACAATACCCAAACTTGAACCATATAAATACATTCATCTCAATCTCAACCACAAGTACAGTTCCAAATGTATACCAAAGCTCTGAATTCACAGTACAGTCCACCTTATCCAAGCACTAGAGCAGAAATAAAAGCCAAAACAAAACAATTCAAAACAAAAACTAGGCTATTCTATTCTATACAGGCTCTCGCCCGCTCGCAACCCCTGTAAGGAAAACAAAAGGCGTGGAATGAGCTAAAAACCCAGCGAGATTCTATATACACAACCAAGCAGTTAAACAAGGACATTAAGCATGTTATAACAAGTAATCCAGATAACATCTACGATATAAAGCAATAGTAACACATACAATAAAAGGATACATGCTCACGAGGAGCCATTCGTTCGTTCATTCATTCCTTCGCCTAATATTTTCCTTATTTCTCCGATCATTAAAACATTGTTTGTAAGTGAAAACTCCTTCATTTTCTGGTCGTTCGTTCATTCATTTCATTCCCCACGCTCCGCCAACGTCGTGGTCATACTCGAGTATACCAACATTCACCCAGGGTCACTAATCGCCCGACCGAGTCCGCTTCTGGCTCGAGTCGACCAGTAACAAAGGGCAAGGGCCCAGTTCAGCCAGAAGGCTTACATTCATGCACAAGTAACATTTAATCATTCAATCATTGAAAGTTCACGTTCATTGAGGTCGAGTGCGATAAAGTACAACACTTCGCCTAGCAAAAATCATTTTGGGAAACATAACATACCTCAATCACGTATTAAAGCAACAATCCAAATAGTCACAATAGTTCACATAGTCATTAGAAACAAAGCGTATATAGAACACTCACCGAAATAAGCAAAATAACGTCCAAAGTATCCCTCCGGATCTCAACTTTAGTCACCAAGAAACCCTAAATAATCATGAGAAAGTATTATGGTTCAACCATCAAAATGGTTTGATTTATCAAAGAAATCCGAATAACTAATAGTACAATGTATAAGTATGATTTTGGAAGTAAAAAAGAGTGCATTTAGTCCAAAAATTCATGAGTAAAATAGTTGTAAAACTTATGTCTGCTCTTAAAATTTGAAATCGCCATTTGAGTGCAAATTTGGGCAGCACGCCCTTTGTGTTTACCAAATTTCCAGCCATTTATGGCTTCATTATTTTCCTCAATCAGCCCCCAAAATCACATACAATAATCCCATTACAATAGCCGTTAAAAAGGCTAAAAGTCATTCAATTACAAAACCAAACTAGAAAAGGGATCGGGATTAAGGTTTAAGACAAGGAACAAAATGACAGGTTTGACATCTTTTAGCGTATTGGTCACAACCGAAGCTACACCTATCGGATTGAGGTAAGCTTTATACCGTTTTCGAAGCTAAGACATAGCTCTACAATTCTTATGAAGACACCGAAATCCAGTTCTCAACGTAACCTAGTCAAATTTACCCAAACAGACCCAGATATTCCAGTTCAAAGCTCACTGTGAAATTCAACTAGCAGTCCTGATTTATTCAGTCATATCTCAGCACACACAACTCCGATTCAGTTGATTCCAAAGCCATTCGAAAGATAAGATACAAGGCTACAATTATTAAGAAGGCATAAAAAACTAATTCATTCATCTTCCCAGCCAAAAGAGCCAATTACAGATGCTGATTATCATTCTCGGACAGAAACAGGGCAGCAGGGGTAAAATAGTCATTTCACAGGTTACAGTGCTCCGATTGAGCTGAACTTTTACAGGCATAATCTAAATTCAATTCTCTACAACTTTCATGTTTTGAGCTAAGTTCCAATTCGGCCTCCATCATGACCGAACAAAACTGATCAGAATAGGGCAGAAAAATTCACTATAAACTAAAATCCACATATCACTACTCATAACCAAGAAATAATGCACAAAACCCCAAAGTGGCAACCACAAGCCACTATTTGCAACTATTGGAACCAAAGAAGGATGTTCTTAGCAATTTACCTTAGAACCTCAAAGAAAATGGTAGCTTGGACTTTCTTTCCCCAAATCACTCCACAAAGCCTTTAATCCTCCTTAGTCAGCACTCCTATGGAAGGGTTTGCGATTTGATCGGTTGGAACTCAAGATTTGACCAAGGTTGGAGCTAGAAATTGAAGAAGCTCTCTCTTGTTTTTCTCCTCCAAAGGGCCAGCCAAGAGCAAGGAAAAATGGGATGAAATTGGTCAAAATTTGGTTTTAGTAAAGGTTAATCTTCTTAGTCAAAAGTCCAAACTTCCAATAAGGTGAAGACACTTGGCTCTCTTGAAGGTTCTAAGGCTTATCCTCTCTCTTCCAATGGTTAGTCTACCTAATTAACCTCTAATCATCTCCTAGCACCTTGGAAATAATGTCACTTAATACTTCATCACTTAATCGGCAAAATTATATCGCACTAGCGGGCCCCACATCGAACAAATGCACTTCAAGTTACGTACACTAACTTATACTAGGAAAATGATTTAAAAATTGTACTTACTTGTAAAATGTACAAAACATTTAATATTTTCAAAGAATAGTATAAAATATAGGCAAAGAAATAAAATAATACTTGAAAATGTGAAAATTTTCGGGTTCTCACAAAACTAGCATATAAAAGCTATATATTTCACATAGCAAAGCTACCAAACCGTGGCCAACACTTAAGCATCATATGTGGGCAGAAAATTACCATAAAAACTGAAAATTTCAGATCACAACTTCAAACTATGAAATTTTTCTCATGAAATTACCAAAACTGAAACCCTAAACCACTAATTTTCATATATTTGAAGTAGAGGAAAGTTTATTGCCAAAGTTACCTTGTACCTTCAAGAAATATGGAAGCTTAGTGCTTTTCCTCCAAAAATCTCTCCCCTCAAGCCCTTAATCTTCCCTAGTGAACAACTTGTATGGAGTATTTTGCAAAATCTATGGTTGGAACTGAAGATTCAAGCAAGGAATGGAGGTTGAAGTTAAAGCTTTCTTTCTCTCATTTCTCTCAAGAAGGTTCAGCCATGGAGGGAAGAAAATGGAAAAGGTTTTGGCCAAAATTTGTTTTCATTCAAGAGGTAAGAAAGTCTTTGGTCAAGGTCAAAGGTCCAAGAGTTTGGTTACAAATGTTTAGCCAATATTAATCCTCATCTTGTTATCTTCCAATCACTAAATTGTCTTGCCAACCTCTAATTATCCCTTAACGCCTTATAAAATAATATCCGATTATGCAAAATTTCACCTAGTCGTCAAAAATTTATCACACTTACCGCACTATGGGGTCCCACGTCCATAACGCATTTCAAACTTAATATGTACTAACTTATACCAAGAAAATGATTTAAAAACTTGACTCACTTATAAAAATATCGAGGAAATTAAGGCAATAGTTTAAAGTAAAGAAAATGCATTCAAAGAAATAAATAAAATACAACCTAATTTTCCGGGTCCTCACACTCTCTCCTCCTTAACAGAATTTCGTCCTCGAAATTCTCTTCCTTGCTCACACAACTCGATTCTACAGTGATTTCTTCTACTTTTCAAGAGTTTCTCCTCACTCATGCCACTACCACAATCTATCTAGAGAGAAAATTGTAATAATACAATGGCTAAATCACCATGCTAAGAAAAATCAGTGAAAATATCAAAAGCTGAAAAGTAACACAATCTTCAATCTCGATGAAAAGAAGAGTTAAAACTTGACTACTATTCTTGCTAATTCTAAAACTTATACACTGTACATTGACAAATCACCGATAACGTAAGGCCCCTTTCATCTTTACAATTGTACCACGAGACCCCGTATCACCCTTTCAAACCAAAATTTCTTCCTTTCGAACCACAAATGAAAATTCTCGCTTAAATTCAGGACTACATTATAGTAATAGATTCATGAATAAGGATCCAATGCTGCCCAACCAAAAACATTTAATTCACTAACTAAAACATTAGGCTCCAAGTTCACTATTTCTAACAGAAATACAACTTACTGCATAACGTTTACAAAACATAGAGTTCAATAAATATAACTATTTCAGGCAAAACCTCACTAATTGGTAACTTTGAGTATTACAACTGCTTCACCATCCCGAAATTCATTTGTCTTGGGTAGTTCCTCACTTGATGTCCAAGTTGCCCACATCTAAAAACATGAACAAATTTTCAAATAACATAATCCCATATGAATTTTGTTACATGTTTCACACTTAGCAGCTACGCATCTCTTCTGGAATCCCTTTGTATTTCTTTTTCAATTCTATGTTCTCCAAGTATTCTTGTTCCCATCGTCCTTCCCAGTGCTCAGCTAATCTCTTTTGAAACTCTACTTCCTTTTCAAGAATCTCTATTTTCTTATGCAAATCAGTCAAATTTATCATCTCGCCGATTCCCTTAACTTGACGATAGCTTGCTAGGCAAATCCAAGGAGCAGGATAAGTAACTAATTACAATTGGAAACTCTAGCCATATAACTTTTAAGTTCATTCACTTCCAATCCAACCCCGAGAGATTAAACTTAGCTATTTTCAAATGAGATAGACAAGAAAGTAGAATACAGGTAGGGCAATATCTCAAAATGCTAAGCCACTTATTCTTATTCCGGGATTTTAACACAAGGAGTATCCTTATGACATATGTACATAATGAAATCCTAAAGTATACTTCGTATCTCAAAAGTTCCACACCCTATCTCAAGTGTTTGCATAGGGGTATAGAACCCAAATCTTTTTTTTCCTCTCAAAATCCCTTTACCAAATTCTTTTCCACAGAATCTACATACATGATCCAAAAGTCTCAATCTCAGATAATATACGATCTTACATGTTTATCAAAGTACTAACCACTAACACAAAAGTGTCATGCAATTTATGGCCTTCACTGCTTGGTCCCTTATCTCGGCCTTGGGTTCTTGATTTGGTCAGCCGCAGATTTCCAATCACCCTTCCTTAATCCCGAGGTTATCTAAACCTATACAGACGCCCAAATATCATTTCCCTAACTTTCTTTTCCATAAGTCTATATATATATACATAGGAGGATAGGATTCAGTTAGGCATGTAGACAAAAGTAGTCAATCAAGAGTCTAAAATACATTTATTTGATATATCACAAAATAATTACATCTTTCATTTAAGTTAGTCCAGATCAAAATCAAGTAAACATATAACAAATTTGCACATTCATAGGAGAAATGAAATAGGTTTGCAAAGCTAACACTTTAAACATTCACAGCAACTATTAAAGTCCAAATCTAACCACAATCTATCAAAACCCTAGCCAAACATTTATTGGACTAGTCCAAGATAGCATTCATCGTTTCAATCTGTGAGGACTCATGTTTTTATTTCAAAAATAGTTATTTTTATGATTATTTACCCTAGTATTAGTTAGTTATATTATCGTTACAAGAATTTCTTTAAGTTTCGATTTATCGCGCGCGAATCGGATGTTCGCGTATTTCGAACCGGAACAGTTAAATGGAGTTTTAAGAAATTTATTCTAGACTACTAAGAGTGAATAATTATAGTGTTAAAGGAATTACATTGGAGGTTTAGTGTACAAATGTAACAAACAAGAGAGAAAACGGTGGTACAGTACTCGCGCGCGCGCACTATTCCTAGTTGACTTTTGCACAAATTTTAGCCACAAATCCCTTAAGCTTCCAAGAGAAGCTTCATTCATCAAACCTCACTCTCTCTTCTCACCCTCAAGCTCGGTCGAACCCTCAAGGAGAAAAAGATGAAAAGCTCTCTCCATTTCACTTCAATTTTTGCTTCCATTTCACCTCTCAAATTGCAACCAACTTCGAAACCACTTGGAGATTCACTTAAGTTTGGAGGAAAACACCTTCTTGCGGGTTTTCTTGGGAGAATTTCGGTCCAAAATTTCTGGTTTCTTCCAAAGCTAAGAGGTAGTCTTCATCAACCTTGAACCTTTCCATTTTCTTCAAAGATTGGAGCTTTATTTGCAAGGGTTTGAACCTTAAGCATGGATTAGACTAGCGGACTTGAGGTGTTTAAATTCTTGCTTTAAATGTTAGGTTAGCGGTCTTGTGGTGACCTCTAGGTAGTTGTCTTGAGGTGTAATTGTTTGAATATGATTGTTATGTGTGTAGATGAAAAGATTATGGTGAGAAATGAAGGAAAGGCCAAAGAAAAATTGTGCAGGAATGCTGGCCGAATCTGTCATGTTATTGCCTTGCTTATATTTCAAATTTTTGATGCTCAAATGACTGTGAAACTGATATATATATGTTGTATATGGTGTGAACAAAGTTTCTACCAAAAATCATTTGAATTGGTTGAGTAAAATTTGAGATTTCAAAAATTGAAGAAACCTGGAAAACGTGTTCAGGCAGTCTGAACAGTACCACTTTGATCGAACATAACTCTTTGTAAAAAATTCAAAATTGAGTGCTATCTGTGGAATTTGAAACTAGACATTTGTAGATTTACAAAGGTATAAAATTCACTTTCTAGTTCGAAATGAGTGAGCCGTAGTGATTCGGCAAAGTTGCTGTCCTGTTCTAATGGTCTATCCGAAAGAAAGGTAGAAGCTGCATTTTGTGGCTCTATTTTCTCTCACTTTTGAATTGATTTTGAAAACAATTTGTTCTGATGAAATGTAGCCTTATGATTCTAGTTTCCAATTCCATCAACCATTCTCAATTCTAAGTTGTATTGAGTGAAATATGGTTCAATTTCCAAACTACGGCAAAGCTGGAAAACCCTTCCTTTTGCTGGCCGACTGGTTTAGTTGTTTGTGAAATGTTTTATTTTGAAATTTTGATGTCAACCAACTATCAATTGCTTAAGAAATGTCCCTTGAACCTTGGTTTCACAAATGAACCAAAATGGGACTGATTTCATGGTGCAAAGTGTTTGAAAAGGAAAAGAAAGCAAGAAGACAGATTTGCTTTGGGAATTTCTTGAAATTTGGTAGTTTTGTTAACTACCTTCCCGTACGAGTTTTTTACGTGAAATTTGATAGAGGAGTAGTCCTCATATGGTAGTCAAATTGTACCAAATTTGGTGTTATTATAATACCATTTCGATACCCAAATGATGTCCCAAATTTTACTTTCAAATCTGGAAAATTCACTGTTTAGTGGTGAAAATTTACCGACTTTGAACTGCTATATCTTGATACTCAAAACTCTGAATTTAATTCCATTTATTTTGTTTGAAACCTTGATTGAAATTCTTATTGTGTTACAAATTTCAGAGGCTAGTTTACTTTCTGTGAATTTTGCCGAATTTCCAAAGTTTGCCGAAAAACAAGACTAAATCTGTCTTATAGGCTCAAATCAGTCACTTTGAACTGAAATTTGAATGTCTTCCGTTTAGAATCTTGGAAAGTGTCTTCTAGGAACTGTTAGTACTTTGAACCAAGTTTCCAACGGTACAAAGTTTTCCAATTTTGGACCTATTGAGTGAAAGATCTGAAATTTCAAATATTGTCACTTAAAACTGAATTTTTCCGACTTGTTGGGAAATGCGTTTTTGGAAACTGTTCCCTATCCTTTGATATTGATTGACCGTTTTAAACTTGATTTCATGGAGGAAATCAGTTTTTCTTATGTTATTAAACCCCACTTTTGAGCCTTGATTTACGAGTAATTATGGCTCTCTTTCACGACATTTCTTAGTATTGTACAAGTGTACAATCTTCCATGTTAACAAGGGGTTTACAAGTAATAGTGTGTGATAGCCAATTATTATTTGCTCAAGCGCTCAAGGGAACCTTCAAGAGGATCTCGAAACGGACGCCTAAAAGTTGTTTGAGCACTTACTCCCTATTTTGATTGGTGAGTGTCAAGTGCATGAATTGTTGCAATTATGTGAATTGCTTCTTATGGATTGAATGGTTTATAACTGTTGAGTCGAGTGTGTACTTTATCGCACTCGTTTCTCTTTTAACTGATTGAACAACTGAATTGAACTGCTTGTAATTGAATTGTATTTGAACTGTTTGCATGCTGTTATTCGACTTATAACTGAACTGTCTGCATGTCATTGGAGTGAATCTCCTCGACTTATAACTGAACTGTCTGCATGTTATTGGAGTGAATCTCCTCGACTTATAACTGAACTGAGGGACGCCCAAATCTCAATTGGCCGACCTTGCGACTTAAACCAACAAGGGCTTGGTCGAGAAGCTTGGTGAACCATGAGATAACTGTAAGCTTGATCTATTGAGAGATCTTGCTTGGCCTACTCACGTAGTAGTGTCTTTTATTGATGTTCGGGGCCCGGTGCGGTGTATGGTGGACGGAACTGTGAAGTAGTGGAGTTCTACGGACTAATTGCCGACCCGGTTGACGGAGTGTCATCGCGGGAAGGTATTTGATTGAGCCTTGGTGAAGCAAGTGGAACCCAAGCTCTTAAGAACTACAATATCCTTGAATTGTTTCTGTTTACCTTCCCTACTTGAAATGTTAATGAACTGAATGTTACAGTTTTACCTACTGTGTAACTGTTATTGTTACTTGAACTATGTGTTTGCATGTGTGTTTCCTTGGCCTCATTGAGCGTTAGCTCATCCCATTAGATTTATTTTCCTTAACAGAGACTGAAATGGAAGGAGTTATGGAGAAGCCGACTAGAGGCACTTTTGTATTAAGGTTTCGGTTGTATTCGACTAGACACATTTTGGAAGATGTATATTTTGGAAAAATGATTGTATTTTGAACTTGTGATGTAAGATTGAAAATTTATGTATGGAAATGACTTTTTGCCTTTATTCCGACTTTCATTGTTAGTATTGTACTTTAAGTTTGAACTGGAATTGTACTGAGTCCTGGGCAGAGCTGGGCAGGCGTCCCGCCGATACCCTTTGGTTCGCCTTAGGGAGAAGTGGGGGCGTCACAATTGGTATCAGAGCACTACGTTAGAGATCTATTTGGGAGATATATTAGAAACTTTACTCTGGAGATTAGGAATGAGATACCTTAGTTATACCTTAAGTGATATTTGAGTGAGTTAATGACTTTAAGTTTCTAACTCAGAAATTGTGATTATTTTCCAGGGATGGAGAATGGGAAATAGGGAACCTGCTGCTAATGGTAATGGTCATGCTAATGGCCACGTGGAGCCCCTTAGGTCTATTTACTATAGAGCACAGTGTGGAGGAGCTCGTGTGCGTTACTCTCCTTCTACTAGGTTTCCTCGATGTTTCTGTAGGGCGATATACGTTTACCCGAATGATCTCGTATTTGCTATTGATGATGAGCGCCGCCAGTTGGTGAATACTAACAGAGCTCTACTTCAGGAGGTGGAGAAGCTAAGCCTTATGATGAACGCTCAGAGTAATCGGATTGCAGAACTAGAGGGGACATTAGTGGATGAGGTGGCTAGGGCTGAGGCCGCCCGTGATGAGCTTCAAAGAGCTAGGGCTCGACTTACTAGAATAGATGAGGAGGTCGGGGATCGGGCTGCTGGGATCCTGGCAGATACTACTATGCTGATTGATGAGGTGATGGACGTTGTTCAGAATCCGGCTCAGGAGGAGGATCCGAAGGAGGACCCTGAGGAGGAGATTCCACCTGATAGCCCTACTGTGGACTAGATCTAGAGTGATAGACTTTTGACATTTGTAGTTAGAAATAACTGGGGTAATGCTAGTGCAAAGGCCATTATATTTTGCTTGACTGTGTGGCCTACTTTTGAGGCACTTGGCTCTACTTTAGTCGTACATGACTAAAAGTACTTTTGTGACACCTGTGTGCTATATTTTTGTAATACCCCATGACTTGCTAATTGTATGGACTTTAAAGTGCTAATATATGTAAATTTTTTGTTATTTCCAACGTTTTTATGATTGGCTCTTATTTTAAGTATTTTCTTGTGTAATTATTTTATTTCTTGCACTAGGCATAACTAGAATTATGGCGGACGAATGAGTGGTCGAGGCCGTGGGCGAGGGACTAGGCAAACCCAACCTCAAGGGGATGATCAGGGATCGGCCACTGGACCGACCCAGGGACAAGAGAATGTAGAGGGTAACCAAGTGGCTACTACCAATAATAGGATGACTGATATTCTTGAACGATTAGTTGAGAGACAGGGTCCAGGGCCACTTAATCAACCCGGGGCCCATGATAGAGGGGAAGATAAAGCCTTGGAGAGGTTTTCTGAAATTTAACCCGCCTAAATTTACTGAGGAACCTGATCCCGAGGTAACGGAGAACAGGTTAGAGAGAATGACCAACATATTCGCCGCCTTAGACTATACCGAAGATAGGCGAGTGAACTTTGCTGCTTTCCAAATTGAGGGAGTAGCACGTGCTTGGTGGGACATGATAAAGGGAAAGTGGGAGAGAGCGCAAACCCCTTGGACTTGGGAAAACTTCACGAGGGAGTTTAATGAGAAGTTTCTTCCACCTCTAATCCAAGAGAAGCGGGAGGACGAGTTTATAAAGTTAAGAAAAGGAACTCTTAGTGTAGTCGAGTATGAATGGAAGTTCACTAAGTTTTCTAAGTACGCTCCCGAATTGGTGACTAATGAGCGGAAAAAGACAAGACGTTTTTGTACAAGGGTTTAATGTGGAGATTCAGGAGGGTTTGGCTGCAGCCCAAATCTCTACGTTTTACTGAAGCTTTGGAGAAAGCGCAGAGAGTTGAGAGCGCAAGGATGCAAGTTAGGGACTTCCACAATAAGAAAAGGAACACTTCTAGCTATACTTCTGGACAGGCCAGTAAAAGTGCTCCACCTTCCAAGATGGGAAGAGGAATGAGAGGAGTAAGGACCACTGGAGTTTCAAGGGGAGCTTTATCCAGAGGAGGTCGTAGTGGGCCAGTTCAAGCTAGAGGGGTACCTTCTAGTGGTCCGGCCGTAACCCCTCAAGTCAACTGTGGTTACTGTGGCAAACCAAATCAGAATGATTGTTGGAGAAAGTCGGGAAAATGTTTGTTCTATGGTAGTGCCGAGTACCAACTCGTGAATTGTCCAAGTAAGCTGAAGGTAGGAGGTAGCACTCAAAGGCCAGAAAAGTCAACCTCTAAGCAGACTAGTGCTGGAGGGAGTCGACCAAAGGTACCTGCTAGGGTTTACGCATTGGACTACCAACAGATCCCTGATGCTACTGAGGTGGCTGAAGGTACGATCCCTATTTTTCACCGTTTAGCTAAGGTTTTAATTGATCTGGGTGCAACACATTCTTTTGTAAACCCTAACTTCGTGAGTGAAATAGATCTGAACCCAATTAAGTTACCTTATGATTTGGAGGTTAGAACGCCTACTGGGGATCAAAGTTTAATCGCTAACTTAGTATACAGAGATTGTGAGATCTGGGTTGGGAACGGAAATTACTGGCCGATCTAATGGGGCTTAGCAATTAAGGGGTATGATGTGATCCTAGGAATGGACTGGTTAGCCCGTTACCATACTCAGTTGAACTGTAAGACGAAAACGGTAGAGTTGTGCATTCCACGAGAGGCAACCCTGAAATTGAATGTAAGGAGTAGAATAGCCTCATCTGCACACATCTCAGGGATTCGAGCTAGGAAAATGTTAAGTAAGGGAGTTCAGGGATATTTGGCTTTTCTTATAAATACTCCTAGTGATAAAGTGAGAATGGAGGATATGCTTGTAGTGAAAGAGTATCCGGATGTCTTTCTTGAAGAGTTAGAGTCTCTTACTCCCGAAAAGGAAGATAGCTTTTAAGATTGATGTGACTCCGGGAGTAGCACCTATTTCTAAGACGCCGTATAGGATGGCTCCAGCTGAATTGAAAGAGTTGAAATTACAGTTACAGGATTTACTAGAGTGGGATTTTATAAAGGAGAGTGATTCACCGTGGGGAGCCCCGGTTTTGTTTGTTAAAAAGAAAGATGGGAGTTTAAGGCTGTGTATAGATTATCGAGACTTGAACGATGTTAATATTAAGAATAAGTACCCTTTACCCCACATTGATGAATTGTTTGACCAATTACAAGGAGCGGTAGTATTCTCGAAGTTGGATCTCAGACAGGGTTACTACCAGTTGAGGATTTTGGAAAAGAATATACCCAAAACTGCTTTTAACTCGAGGTATGGACACTTTGAGTTTGCTGTGATGCCGTTCGGGTTAACGAATGCACATGCGGCTTTTATGGATCTAATGCATCGAGTCTTTAAGCCTTATCTGGACCAGTTTGTGGTAGTATTTTTCAATGATATACTGGTGTACTCTAAGACTATGGAGGATCACGAGAAACATTTGAGAATTGTTTTACAAACTTTGAGAGAACATCAGTTGTATGCTAAGTTTAGCAAGTGCGAGTTTTGGTTGAAAGAAATGACATTCTTAGGTCATATAATTTCTAAGGACGGGATTAAAGTGGATCCAGCCAAAGTTGAAGCAGTCTCTAAATGGAAGCAACCAGAAAACCCTACTGAAATTCGAAATTTTATAGGGTTAGCCGAGTATTACCGGAGATTTATCAAGGATTTTTCTAGCATTGCTGGACCCATGACTGAGCTGACTAAGAAAAGTAGGAAGTTTATATGGAGTCCTAAATGTGAAGAAAGTTTCCAAGAGTTGAAGAGACGTTTGACAAGAGCACTCGTATTAGTTCTACCGAATGGGAAGGATAGTTTCGTGGTCTACACAGATGCTTCCAAGGAAGGTTTGGGATGTGTATTAATGCAAAATGAGAAAGTGATAGCGTATGCCTTTAGGAAATTAAAGCCGCACGAGAAAAATTACCCGACTCATGATTTGGAGTTAACGGCTATAGTGTTTGCATTAAAGAAATGGAGGCATTACCTCTATGGAGTGACGTTTGAGGTTTTTACCGACCACAAGAGCCTTAAATATTTGTTTTCTCAAAAGGAGCTGAACTTGAGACAACGTAGATGGATGGAATTTTTGGAAGACTATGATTGCACAATAAAGTACCACCCAGGGAAAGCCAATGTAGTGGCCGATACTTTAAGTCGTCAAGTGCAAGTGGCAGGATTGATGATTAAGGAGATGCACTTGTTGGAGGAGGTTAGTATATGGAACCCCCGGCTTGAACCGAGAAAAGTGATCCTTGGGAATATCGTCGTGAAATCCACTTTGTTGGAACGTATCAAGGAGACTCAGGAAAAAGACCCTGAAGTGCAAAAGTGGTTCGAGAAAGTCAAAAAGGGAGAAAAGTCAGATTTTAACTTGGGAGTGAATGGTGTATTAAAGTTTTGGAATCGGATAGTAGTGCCAAAGGACGAAAGGCTTAAGAGGAAAATTTTGGAAGAAGCACACCGATCTAAGTACACGGTACACCCTAGAGGGAATAAAATGTACCAGGACTTGAAGAGTTTGTACTGGTGGGAGAACATGAAGAAGGAAATTGCTCAATTTGTCCAGACTTGTTTGATTTGTCAACAAGTTAAAGCCGAACATCAGAAATCATCAGATCTTTTGCAACCTTTGGAGATACCTGAGTGGAAATGGGAAAATATCACCATGAATTTTGTATCTGGATTACCTAGGACACAAAGGGGACATGATGCCATTTGGGTAATAGTGGATAGGTTGACCAAATCGGCTCACTTTCTGCCGATTAGTATGAAGTACCCGTTGGAGAAGTTAGCTAAGTTATACTTGGATGAGATTATAAGGCTACACGGGATACCTGTAAGTATTGTGTCTGATCGAGACCCTAGGTTTGTTTCGAGGTTCTAGCAAAAGATGCAAGAAGTGTTGGAGACTAAATTGAATTTTAGCACTACTTACTATCCCCAGACTGATGAACAGTCTGAGAGGACGATTCAAACTCTTGAGGACATGTTGAGAACCTGTGTTTTGGATTTTGGGGAGAGTTGGAGTAAGTATTTGACTTTGGTAGAATTTGCTAGGAAGATAAGCATTGAGTTTGGAAGGAAACTTAGAGGAAAACAAGGGAAAATGCTGTCCAATTGGGAATCATCTTGGTTTCCTTTGATTGTCTAGTGAATTTGTGGCAAATTTGTCTAAGATACTTGGTAAACTTTTAAGCTTTACTTATGCATTGAATTTAGATGAAATGGAGCAGTTTCATCGGTGATTTTCTCTAAATTATAGGGCTGTGATTTTTCCTTGTCGACCGTAATGATAGTAATGCATTTTACCTTGCTTTTCTCAACTTTGTCATGATGAGTTTGGCTAAATCTTGTTTCAAATTCTTATTAAGATTCTTAGGGGTTGAACTTGAGTAAGAATCATGAGGTTTGGAAGGTGAAAATCTCATGTTGTGCTTGTTTCTTTTCAAAAATGCTAATTGGGTGGCAGCTTAGTTACCTTGTTTTAGCCTTGGAATCCTTTCGTTTGGTGGTCTTTTGGACTCAATCTTTCCCATATCACTTGCTAAAACCTTGAACTATGATAGTGTGTTGAATTGGAATGAATCTAAGAACTTTAAAAGGTGAATTACCTTGTTTTCTTCACTATTTTGCTACTGGAAATTTCAAGCATGAATTGGAGTGAGGAACTCCTTGGTTACTCATGTCTCTTGGGTCCAAGTGCTCTCTTTTCACTCCCAAAACCATACTTGAATCTTTGCCCTAGAATGCAGTTGGATTTTCCTTGACTTGCACTTTCAATTTGTCTTTGAACTTTGTGTTTTGAGAGGCCAACTTGGATAGGTGTATGGCTCATAGTTGGGTCTAACATGTGAAGTTCATTCACCTAAGTTTTGGATAGTTGGACCATAAATATCTTTTATCTTGGCTGCTTTTAGGGTATGGTGAATACGAGAGCTACCCGGAGACGAGCGTTTAACGTGCTCTGCTCTGAACTGGTGAGCGTTTCAACTGCATGTTCCGTGCTCATTGTTGCTAGAAAGTGCTAGACACTAGATTTGTCATTTCTTAGGCGAGTATGTACTTTATCGCACTTGACCTAACTCGACTAAACTTTTGATATCTCGTTCATGCATAGACAAGTAACTTGATTTACATGTAACCTGTATCTTGATTTGAAATACCTAAAATGCTTGAAAACGTGACATGCTGAGCTTACTTGTGACTTGATCATGGCTAGGTAAGTATGTCCTCATGTGCACTCGACCACCATGAACTTGAAATACTTGATATTGCATGCGGACTTGCATGTACATATGTATGAATGTAGACCGGCTGTAGACACCAAAAATTTCATTTATTCAATTTAATGTTAGCTTTATTTTTATTTTTATTTTTATTTCATTTTATTAAATGATAGATTAGTATTATTTTTACATATTTTTATAAATTAGTTTCATTATTTTTATTTTTAAGATACTTTTGCATTAAATTCCTGAAAAGGAAAATCCTCATAAAAATTCAAAAATGGTTTTTAATCATCTTAAATTCAATTTCCTTAAAATAAATGAGAATTTTGCAATGTAACCTCATTCAGGAATTAACTTTGTTTGTTTACCTAAATTAATTTTGAAAAAACAAAATAATAATGAAAAAAAAGGAGGAGCCACGCGCGCGTTTTCTTCTTCGGCAGAGGTACAGAAGCATGAATAGTACCAGAATTGCAGCTCCATTTCACTGCCTATTTTCCACTCATTTTTCTGATTTTTCTTTCTCCCAAACTTTGGTCACCTCATTCCCTTGGATCCTTATCAAGAACCTTCTAGAACAACACCTATCGGGTGGCTCTAAAATGCCCAGCAAATCTCAACTCTCATCCTCACCTTTGAGGTGAGGGTTTGAGAGTTTATGTCCATATAAATAGAAAACAAACGGCTGAACAAAAGGGGGAGGATCTGGGAGAGTTTGAGGGTAGAGAAGGGGTGGCGGCTAGAAAGAAAAAGGGGAAGAAAAGGGTTCGGGCAGAGGGTTAGGAGAGAAAGAAAGCAAAGAATTGAGAGGAAACAAAGAGCTGAGGAAATTTCAGACTTGCGTGTTCTTCATCAAGGACTGCAGCAGGTCTCTTTCGATTTCTGTGGAGTACGATCATCTTCCAAGCTCACGGGTCTCCATATATTTGGTGTTAAGATCTTCAAGGTAACACTTTCTTTCATTTTCCTCTGCCTACACATACTCAGATTGATATGCTACGGTATTTTTTGGTTTTTGGTTTCATGTTCTGTCTTTTCTTCCTTCGGTTCTTTCTTTTCCATGCGTTGTTAGTTCAGATTTTGCCCATACCACTGCATCTGGGTCTTGTGTTATTGTGGATCATGAGACCTTTTTGTGTAGAGATTATCCCACTTTTCTTTTAGTTAGCAACGAACCCATAGCATCTGTAAAAGGTTTATGAATGAATATGGGGTTTGCAAGCTTTTCCCCAGATCAGATCTTTTTTGTTTTGTGTGTCCGTTATTACATTTTGCTGATAAGTTTGTGAAACCTAATGAGAACTAGGTTGGATCCTGGTTGTTGTTAAAATTTTTGCTATCGCGTGAGATTGTTAAAATGTCAAAGCATCAGATAAGCTTCAGAAAATTGCTAGAGTTGCATGTTTTTCTTCAGATTCTCTGTGTTTAAACCTAGGGCTTATGTTGAAAAGTATGAAGAATGTTTGATGATCCTGTTGTCTGGCTTTAGATCGCGTTTGGCTGAGATTTGTGCATAAAAATCTGCTACAACAAGCTCGAAGCTCTCGACTTGTTGTAGCAATGCGGGCAGATCATCTTTTTCTTTCTTTGGTTGCTGAAGTTGTGGCTTGTTTGACATTCTTTTTTTTGTTTGCTGCTTGACTGGGATGCCATGAACATGTTTGCTATCAAAGCTGTGTTTAGAACCTTTTTGTTGGGAACTTAGGGACAAAAGCCATTAGTTTTCTTTCATGCGTGAAGCTCGGGTCTTAGGCTGTTTTTTTTTTTTGAAGATTTGGTCGAAGTTTAGCAAATGTTCAGGTCACTTTGTTGCACTTTATGTCCAGAAGCTTGTTTGGATCTTTCTTCTCTTCATTGTCTCAAGTTTTCGCATTGTGACGACCCCACCTCCCCCTAGGGCTCACCCTAGGGTTTGGCGAGTCGCCTGCCCAGCTCTCGCCAGGACTCACTCACTAGGGCTCGAGAAAGAAAACGTACATCCATTTCTAGTAAATACCGCAACAAGTTCAAACTTAATAAATATACATTGATGTTCAAATCCATATACAAGACTCTACACACCTTAATTTAAACAACTCGAGTACAACAAACTCTAGTCAGGTGCTAGCGCGAGTACAACTTCAAAATTTAAAAAAACTAGACTACTCTAGTCTTTATAACTCTCGCGCCACGCTCGTACCCCCTGTAAGGAAAACAAAACTAACGGAGTGAGCTAAAGCTCAGTGAGGTTCCAAATATCAAATTGTTCATCAAAGAACGTAGAAATAGCACAATAGCGAAATAGCGAGCAAAACAAGCCAAGAAAATGAGTAATAACACTTTATATAGCCAAAGATAAATATTCCGTATTTCACATACAAGAATACAATTGCTTATATAACGGCTCCACCATAGCTTGATCGATTAGTAGTTGACACTCCGTCAACTTTCAAGTAAGGTAACCAATCCAGTAGAACACCACTTAACTCCAATCTCCGTCCACCGACCAAACCCCTTACCGGGCCCGAACTCCACAATAAACACTGGTGGTAATACTCGAGTATATCGATTAGTCGAGGAGGTAGCACTCCACCCGACAACACTAACTACCCAGGGTTCGTTATCTAATCGACCAAGCCCTTGCCGGCTCGACTCGATTAACTAGCCACAGGGTTTCTGGAATTCCAGATAAATCACAATTCATATGCACGTATATCATTTAAATGGAAATCACAGATCGAGAACAAGTCATATTAGGGCAAGTGCGATAAATTACACGCTTGCCCTCTCAGTCCATTCATATAACATGTAAACATCTCAGTCAAGTATTAAATACAAGTATCAAGTGCAATTTAGGTATTTGGAAGCACTCACCAAAAGATGCAGTGCTTTTAGTGATCACGTCCAGGTAACACTCCTGGCTTGGAGTCCAAATCTGCGATAAAATATCGTTTAAGAGATTTGAAAATCGATTAAGGTTCGAAACTTAGACGTTTCGTTTAACGAGAATCAAGAAACTGAAATTCATTTGGAGCATATACGTAAAACTCTTGCTCGCTATACACACTGTGAAACTTGGTAGAAATTCTACTTTGAAATACCATTTAAATCGAAGGAACGAGGAAAAGATATTCTATTAGGTGTAAATTTCATTTTTCCAAGGGTACACGTTTTGGCCAAATTTCAACTTATATACCTCCACAAAAAGGAACTCGAATAACCTAGGCAAATCGAGTTAGATTCATCCTCAAGGCTTTAGTCAAGGCGAGCGTAGTTCTACTTAACCTTCGCGTGCCAATTTGGGCGGCACGCCCTTTGTGTTTACCAATTTTTCCAGCCATTTATGGCTTCTTTCTTTCCTTAATTCAGCCCCACAATAATACAGAAGTAATGATACTACCATAGCCCTTCCAATAAGCTCCAAAATCACCCAAATACAATACAAGTGCAATAGTATAATCGGAAATCAATTTTGAAGACACAAACTGAACGGCAGATTTGATATCCCGTAGCATTTTAGTCATAACTGGAGCTACGTTTATTAAATCAGGGTGAATCTTATACCGTTTCGAAGATAAGACATAGGGGAACAACTTTCATGAAGGCCACTTAACCTAATTTATAGTTTATCTAAGTCGAATTGCAATTCCAAGATCCAAAAGTTCGTAATCAGTCTAGTTGTCAGCACTGACTTTAACCGGCGATAACTCAGGCTACACAACTCCGTTTGGGGTGTTTTCAGAGGAGTTGGAAAGATACAATACAGGGTTAAAAGTTTTGTGTTTTGGCCAAAAGCTAATTGGATGCGAAACAGGGTGAAAAACGCAACCCAAACTGGTGAATTCACAAAACTGTGTACGAATGGCAGCTTGGGGCAGTAAGGGTATTTCGGTCATTTCACATCCTACCGTACTCCGATTGAGTTTAAATTTTACAGGAAGCTATAAAACATAATTTCCTACAACTTTCATGTTTGGAGTTAAGCCTAATTCGTCCTCCATCATGGCCGAATAAAACTGGGCAGAACAGGGCATCATGGAAGTTCAAATCTGAAATTTTATGAATTCATAGTGCAACCTTCACTTTTCTAACTTGAATCATTACTTCAACCTCCAAAACAAGATTATAAACACCATATACCATCTAAATAACAGGATTTATGATTGAAAAACTCCAAAACCCTAACTCAAATAAAGACCCTAACTCAAACAAGAACCACCATAAGTCTCAAAACCATGGGAATAACTATCATTAGCCACAAATATAGGTTGTTCTACAAAATTAGGCAAGGGTAGAGAAGCAACAAAAGAAGAGAGCTTTAATACCTCTTTAAGATGCTTACAAGTGCAAATCCTTCACCTTTCCTTTCAAAAATTTTGCCACACAAAGCTTTAATCTTCCCTAAAGAGCAACTTATATGGAGTAGTTTGCAAAATTTCTGGTTGGAGTTCAAGATTGAAGCAAGAAAGGATGGTGCAAGATGAAGTCTTTCCTCTCTTCTCTCTCCCTCAAGAATCGGCCAAGCAAGGGTTAAAATGCAGAAAATTGGGTCAAATATGTGTTTTAGGAAAGTTAAACAAGTTGGTCAAAGTCCAACTTCCAAAGGTGTGATGACACTTGTTTTTTTTTTCTAGATTTTCTCTCATTTATTTTGGTCAAATGTTGTGGCTGATTTGAGAGATATTTTTAGGGTTAATTATCTGAAATAAAGTGAGAAGATTAAGGTAGTAAAGTAGTGTTCAAGTGGTGTACTCACTCGGTAACAAACGGTGCACGTCGGTTCAAGCCGATTTTCCTTAACTCGCGCGTACTAGGGTTTTAACTTCTAATTCACTAACTTATTATTATCACTTCTAATCACACATTTAATATCATCTAGAATGTACTCTTAATCACTAAATCTAGTATACGCTTCGTACCGATTATTCACACCACAAAAAAAACGTAAAACCCTAGTTTGTCGTAACGGTGAAAGTAAAACGAAAACCCTTGGTTCTAAGATTATTTGTGGCTATTTGGGAAGTGAGTGTGTAGTCAACCTATTGTAAAGTAATAATTTGCAAATTAAAGGGAATTTGAAGAAAGATATAAGGGATTTTACGCGTCCTCACACGCATTTTGTGGTTGAATAAGTTAGGATTTGCTTGAGTTAGTTTGCATGAATGTATCTAGTCTAAATAGAAAAGAAACCGCAGAAGAATTGTTGCAGAGGAAGAGAAACCAGAGAAGAAGATGCATGGCGGGCTTTGCATGAAAATAATTTCATAAACTGCACTTTAACCCCTTATTTTTTATCTAATGCTACTATGACCCAGAAAATGGAAAATGTAGTCAATTTTGTCCCCTTAACATGTTATTTTTCTTTGATATGATTTAATGTGATTTTTGGATAGATTTTTAGTGAATTTTAGGATGAAATTTGAGGTTTAATAGTTTTTGAGAGATTTATGATTTTGATTTGGATTTTTAGTGAAATTTTGGGTATTTTTGTTGTTTAATTGTAACAAACGATTTTTCATTTATTTTTTTCATTTTTTTTGTGAATTTTAGTTTTGTTTTGGTAGGTTTCATCTTAAGCCATTAATTTTAATTTATTTCATTTTGACCCTTAAAACTTTTTAATTGTTTCAATTAGGTCCTTGTTTGTTTTAATTTCTTGAACTTATTTTTATGTAAATACTTTAATTGATTCAATTTCGTGTTTATTTTCATTTTATGTGATTATTTGTTAATTAAAGTGATGCCTTGTGTGACAGCCCCACCTCTCCCTAGGGCGTACCCCAGGGTATCAGCGGACTGCCTGCCCAGCTCTCGCCAGGACTCAGTCGATCAAGGAACTAACACTAGAAATATCCAGTGGAATAACTTCAGAGCAATGGTGCAAACCTTAATGGCAAACAATAGCCACGTCCACTTTCCAAACTTAGAAATTCACTAAACGTCACACTTACTACTTCATACTACAATTACATAACATGAGTCGAACTTATAAAGTTGAACTTACAAGGGTCAAAAGTAAAAACATCTTAAACGAAGGTTACAAGTCCAAGTAGAATAAACTAAGAAAACTCTTGACCAAAAGTCCGTCCCCAATCTGTTAAGGAAAACAAAGGGAGTGGGGTGAGCTAAAGTTCAATGAGGTTCCAAGTAAAACAAGTAAGCACATAGCCAAATAAGGGCATAATATAATCAAGTAAACACCGTATAGTACAATGACAATTTAATCACAGTTCAATTCAAGGATACAGGTGGCTTCCAAAAGCCAAATCCCCTTGAGCTTGATCATAACGGTGTCCGTTGACTCTCCGTCAACACTTGCATTCAAAGAATATTCAGTTCGTAGAACACCACTTTCTCCGATCTCCGTCCACCAACCAACCCCCTACCGGGCCCGCACTCCATATCAGTAATTGGGTAATACTCGAGTATACCAGTTTCCAGTAATCAGTGAACAGTCCCCAAGGATTATCGGCCTTCTCGACCAAGCCCTTGCTGGCTCGATACAACTGACTCACCAATGAGGTTGGGTACCCAAACAGTAGCAGTAGTTGATGGGGTATCACCCAAACAATTCAAGTACAGTCACATATAGAGAATTCATATCTCATAATCACAGTATACAGAGCCTCAGTGGAAAATGAGGAAGGTCGAGTGCGATGAAGTACACGCTCGCCTCCATTTTTATCAAAACATAGTTTGGCTCAAACAGTCGTAATTCAAGTATTCAGATATTTCATATAAGCAGGTAGCAGGTAGTGGAACACTCACCTGACAAGTAATGTAGCAGTCAAACGTCAAGTGGTGCAGTTACGTTCACCACCGTTTCCCACTCTTAGGGCAACGAGTGAAATCGTTAACAAACTAGGCTTAATTCCAAGCCAAAAGTGAGCTCATTAGGTGATTGAGTGAGTGATTAAGTCTACTCAATTCACCATGAAATTTAGGCCCAAAATGCAGTGAAATTTCATGAGGAAACAAGTTTAACAAGTGCAAAAAGGTTGGGTAAAAGGAAAGTTTCATTCAAGCTTAAAAGGTTCTTCGCGGGTAAAACAGTTGCGCCCGCGCAGTCTTGGTAAAACGGCTATATCTCACTGTAGGAAGGTCGGAATTAGGTGCCGTCAGTGGCGTTGGAAACTAAACTCGAAGGGATTTCTAACAGTACCAAGAACACCTTCTGGTTCGTCTCCTAGCAGTACCACTAGCTCAGGAAAGTTGGCTGTTTTTCCAACCCTGGATCAGTCTCAAACCCTAACAATTGCACACTAGTTCCTCATGCTATCTTCATTTGTTTTGGTTCAAATTTACCCAAATCAGTCCTCTAGTGATCATATACAGGGGATTAAGTCATTTGGTACCATTGGAACTCAAAACACAACACATAACCGTGATTAAAGTGACCACAACAGTCTAGAAAATAAGAAATCCTAAACCAGTCCACTAATGGTCCTTCTAGCCACTTTGCTTGTTCCAAATTCATTCCAATTCACACATAAACTTAACCAGTCTCTAGCCAAGTTGTTTAGGCATGCTTAAGGTGTAAATAAACCACAAAAAGCAAGGAGAAACCCTTCCTTCTCCAACCGGTCAGCCATGGAAATTGAAATCAGTCCATATTTTCCTTTAGCCATCCAATCTTCATTCTCTAATGATTTGCACTTAAACCACATATCAAGTATAGATCTAGATCAAAAGAGGTTTAAAACATGTAAAAGCTTCATTAACAACCATGAACAAGGTGCAAACATTTCATCAAACACTTGGTAGGCATACCAGACGGCAGATTTGACATCCCATAGCATTTTAGTCATAACTGGAGTTATGTTTATTGAATTAGGGCAAACTTATACCGTTTCGAAGCTAAGACAGAGCTCTACAATTCTTATGAAGACACCTCAATCCAGTTCTCCACCTAACCTAGTCAAATGTACCCAAACAGCCCCAGATTTTCCAGTTCGAAGCTCACTGGGAAATTTAACTGGAAGTCCTGATTTATTCAATCATATCTCAGCGCACACAACTCCGATTCAGGTGATTCTAAAGAAATTTGAAAGCTAAGATACAGGGCTATAATTCTTAAGAAGACATCAAAAGCTAAATCAGTCGTCTTCCTGGTCAAAATGATCAATTACAGAGACAAAATATCAGTTCGGACAGAAACAGGGCAGCAGGGGTAAATTAGTCATTTCACAAGCTATCCTACTCTGATTGAGCTGAAAATTTACAGACATATTCTACACTCAATTCTCTACAACTTTCATGTTTTGTATAAAAGCTATTTTGGCCGTTATCATGGTCGAACATCCAGTTGAAGTAGGTACAAAAACTGGAATCAAGCTGGGAAAAATTTCAGCTTACTTAACTATGACAAAGTGATGATAAATCTTCAATTTCTTCAAGTTTACAACCATCATAATCCATCAACCACATCATTTAAAGAACACTTACCTCTCTTGTAGGAAGTTTGAACCACCAAATCAACCCACCAAATGAAGACTTCAAGCTTGCATCAAACCCTAAGGTTGGAAGGAAATTTCTCACTATCTCCCAATCTTTCTCTTTGATTTGTTTGGCTCTTGATTACTAGGGTTAGAAAGCAAGAAATTGGAGCTCTCTCTCTTCTCTTTTGGAGCTATAAGGTTCAGCCAACAAGAAGAAATAAAAGGGCCAAGATGGTTTAAATTATTAGTTAACCTTTGGTCAACAAAATACTTGGCTAGGGTTTTGCCACATAGCCCACTTCTTGCCCACTACTTCTCTTAATCTTTTGACTAATGATAATTCAACCCTTCCAAATGCACTAATACTTATTTAACACCCCTAACCTTTCACATAAAGTTCCTAGCACAAATAAAGGTCATTTAAAAACATGTAAGGGGTGAATTATTTGAAATCAACTCAAGCAATTGTCTTACTTCCAGTCAAAAGAAATGAAATGCAATGTATGTTAAATTGTTGTAACACATGGGAAATGTAATACAAGGGCATGTATGAGGTGATTTAAATCATAGGGCAAGGCAAGTAATTTGGGGAGATTGGATTTTTAAAGTGAGGGTTCTCACACCGTGACCTTTTTTATTTGTTTTGGAGGGTAAATATAAAAATTCCGTTTCCTTAAGTCACCAATTCAAGGGAGGTATACTCTATCTTTATTTTTTGATTTTATTTGACCTTATGTGCTTCTATGTGAGTTTATGTGTGTAATTACATGATTTTTGAATGTTTTTATTTTAATTTTATTTATTTATTTAGTCACTTTATTTGTTTTAATTTTGCATATTTCTTTTAATTTATTTTTTGATTATTTGAAAGGCATTTAAATGTCAAAATTGTAATAGTTAGGTATTTATTTATTTATTTATTTTATTTCCTCTTTAGATTGTAGTTAGGGTGTGATGACCCCACCTCCCCCTAGGGCGTACTCTAGGGTTTAGCGAGTCGCCTGCCCAATTCTCATTAGGACTCACTCACGCTTAACTCGAGAAGAGATCCCACAACCATAGAAAGTAAACAAAACAACAATTTCAAACTTAACATAAACATTGATGCTCAAATCTAGCTACAAGACTTATACACGCCCCAAATACTTTAAAGTGTTTACAATCCAAGTACAATCAACCCTAGTCGGGTGTTAGCGCGAGTACAATTGCAAAATACAAAACCTAGACTACGCTAGCCTGTACAAGTCTCACGTCTCGCTCGTACCCCCTGTAAAGAAAACAAAACTAAGAGAGTGAGCTAAAGCTCAGTGATGTTCCAAATAGCAAATTGACCATTACTTAAAACTGAAAGTATCATAATAGTGAAATAGTGAGCATAACAAGTCGAGAAAATGAGCAATAACACTTCATATGGCCAAACATTAAATATTCAGCATTTCACGTAAAAGGATACAGTTGCTTTGGTAAACCAACTCCACTATACCTTAATCAAATAGTAGTTGACACTCCGTCAACTTTCAAGGAAGGTAACTAGTCCAGTAGTACACCACTTAACTCCAATCTCCGTCCACCAACCAAACCCCTTATCGGGCCCGCACTCCAAGATAAACACTGGTGGTAATACTCGAGTATACCGATTAGTCGAGGAGATAACACTCCACTCGACAAACTAAAGACCCAGGGTTTGTTATCGTAACGACCAAACCCTTGCCGGCTCGACTCGATTAACTAGCCACAGGGTTTCTAGAATTCCAGACAAGATACGAATCATAGGCATGTATATCAATTCAATTGCAATCAATGAACAAGAACATATCACATTAGGGCAAGTGCAATAAAGTACACTCTTGCCCGATCAAACCAATCACATATCATGTAATCACATTGGTCAAGTATTGACCACAAGTATCAAGTTCAATCAGGTATTTGGAAGCACTCACCAAAGATGTAGTGCTTTTACGGGTCACGTTCAGGTATTACTCCTTGTTTGGAGTCCAAATCTGCGATAAAACATCGTTTAAGAGCTTTGAAATCAATTAAGGTTCGAAACTTAAGCGTTTCGTTTAACGAAAATCAAGTAATTGAAACTCATTTGGGGAATATTCATATTACTTATCATGTCCTAGAAATCTCATGCTCTCTCTTTTAGTTTTGGCAATGAAGCGATTAAAACTTTGGAATTCCCATTTGAGTCGAAAAGACAAGGAAAACATACTTATATTGGTCGCTACTTTCATTTTTCCAAGGGTACGAGTTTCGGCCAAATTCCAGCTTATATACCTCTACGAAAGAAAACTCGAATACCTTAGACCAATCAAGTTCAATTCGTCCTCAAATCTTCGCTCAAGTCGCGAGTACACACGCCTAACCCTCGAGTGCAAATTTGGGTGGCATGCCCTTTGTATTTAGCTATTTTCCAACTATTTATGGCTTCATTATTTTTCCTCAACTTAGCCCAAAATCACACATAAGCAATGTTACCACAATAGCCCTTCAACTAGGCTCAATGTCATTCAATTACAAGATAATTCTAGCAACGCGACCGGAAACCAATTTTAAAGACAAATAACAAAACAGCAGGTTTGATGTCTCTTGGCATTTTGGTCACCACTGAAGCTACGCTTATTGGATTGGGGTACACTTTATACTGTTTCGAAGCTAAGACAGAGAACTACATTTCCTATGAAGACATCAATACCCAATTCGTGCATTTTCAAGGTGAAAATGCGAAATTTCAGAGAAAACAGAAAACTATCCGCGAAAAAGGGCATCCGGCAGTCAGGGGTATTTTAGTCATTTCACACACTACAGTGCTCCGATTGAGCTGAAATTTGCAGGCTGCTAGTTAACTCCATTTCCTACAACTTTCATGTTTTAACCTAGACCTGATTCGGCCTCTAACATTGACTAATAAACAGGTCAGAAACAGGACAGATTCCTCTTTAAAGCTGGAAATTTGATGATTCAATGCTTACAAATCACATTCATGTCTTGAATCACTACCCAAGTCCCTATCCAAGCTCCTCCACATCGTATACAATGTAAATAACAATAAACACAACTGAAAATCTCAAACCCTAGCTTACCATTCCACCATATCATTCAAAACTAACTAATTAACCATCATAAGCCAAGAATATAAGCTTCTATCCAAACTTTAACAAGATTAAGTACAAGAAAAGGAAAGGAAACCATGATACCTTACCAAGGCTGCTTGTAGGAGAAAACCACAACCCTTCCTTCTAAAACTTTACCACACAAAGCTTCCTAAGTTCCCAAGTGAAAGTTTAATCGGTTTAGATTTTGGATTCAACTCAAACTAAGCCAACAATCAAGATTGGAATGAAGTGTTTCTTCTCTCTTTTTTTCTCCTTAACTCTCGGCCACCATGGAGGATGTGAGGAAGAAATGAAGCTCCAAGAAAGATAAGAAGATAGGAATTGATTTTGGTCAAAGTTGGTTGGATGACTTCCAAGTGTCACCTTAAGATCAAATCTCAAATTTTTTTCTTCTTTTCTTCTTTTCCTTGGTCAACATTTTCGGCCCTCTCATGGCTGATGAAGGGGTGATATTTATGAAATAATAGCAAGGATATTAAGGTAATAAGGTGGTGGTCAAGCGGTGTATTTGATCAGTAGCAAATGGTACACATCGGTTCAACCCATTTTTCCTTAACTCGCGCGTACTCATGTTTTAACTTATGATTCACTAACTTATTATTATCACTTCTAATCACACACTTTCTCTTATATAAAACTCACTCTTAACCCTCAAATTTAGTACACAGTCTATACCGATTAATCACACTACCAAAATACACAAAAACCCTAATTTACACCAACTAGGAACCTAAAGGAAAACCCTTGCTTCTATGATTGATTGTAGCTATTGAGGGAGTGAATGAGTAGTAAAGCTATTATAAAGGAATAAATTCCAAATAAAAGGGAATTTTAAGAAAAAAAAATGAGGGATTTTACAAGTCCTCACATAGGGCTCCCAATGTAATAGTTAGGGTTTTATTTTCTTTATTTGCTTTATGTGTTTTTGCATGCTTGTGTGTTACGTGTTACTTGCTTTCTTAGAGTCTTGCATCTAGTTATCATGCCTATGTGCTATGTGTTTTAGGTGTTTATTTACTTTATTATGTTTTATATGTTTTAGTAGACTATAATAAACGCATGACGTCACCACACTAGTCCAACGCTAGTTGTGGTCCCTTTTACGATTCCATACTAGTCCAACGCTAGTTGTGGCCCTTTTCCCGATTTTTCACTAGTCCAACGCTAGTTGAGACCCTTTTCTCCGATCTCACTAGTCCAACGCTGTGAGAACCCGTAAATTTTCTTTATTTCTAGGTTTTAATTTATTTATTTGCACCCGTTTTCCACATTTTCGTTATTTTATAACTTTTCTGGACATTTTATGAGTAAATAAGGTTTTAAAAAATATTTTTCTAGTATAAGTCAATTTACGAGATTTTTGGAGTGAATAGTGGACATGGGACCCGCTAGTGCGTTAAGTGAGAGAAATTCGGCCAATTAGGTTAAGTTTTGCGTAAAGGGATTTAATTACTAGGTGTTAGTAGGTGATTAGAGGTTACCTAGATGGATTAACCCTAGTGAGCAAGAAGATAAGTTTAAAACCTAAAAGGTGCCACGTGTCGCGAATTGACTTGAAGTTGGACTTTGACCATTTTCCCACCTTTACCAAAAGGTTAATTTTGACCAAATTCTTTCTCATTTTTCCTTCCCTTTGGCCGAATTTTCTAGAGAGAAAAGAAGAGAGAAAAGCTTCACTTGTTCTTCCATTTCTTGCTCAATCTTGAAACCCAACCATTGAAATCTCAAGTTACTCCATAAAAACCACTTGCTAAGGAAGCTTGAAGCTCTTGGTGGAGCTATTTTGGTGGTGGAACACTTAAGCTACAAACTTTCTTGAGAAGTTGAGGTATTTTGCTAGGAAACTTCACTTTTGGTTCTAATAATGCTAAATTAGTGGCCTATGGTGGCTTAATAGCTTGATTTATGAATGATTTGATGGTTTATTTGGAAGTTGAGTAAATTTCTGATTTTTGGGGAATTTTTCTGTTTTATCTCATAAATGTTAGTTAGCCTTGGATTGATGGTCTAATATTGAGCCAATTGGAGCTCTTGTATGTGAATTGCGGTTAATTGCGAAAAATTTCAGCTTTGGACAAAAATTTCAGTTTTAGGGTTTTGAATTTGGGGCTTTTCTATAATTGATTAATTAGAGTGCAATTGATTGTGAATGAAGGGTATTGTGGCCCTAATGAAAGTCCTTGATTGGTTTGTGGTTGAATTGTAGCAATTGTGATTGGATTGGATGGAAATTGATGTTTGATTGTAGGATGGAAAAGCTGAAATTTAGGGGAAATGCTGTCCGAGTGTCGAGAAAATTAGGGTTTCGTGCGTTTAAGTTGTGATTGAGTAAAAATGTGAGGTTTTGGGGTTGTTTACCCCTTTGGCCTTAAAATCAAAGTATTTTCCATTTTTGAGCTATTTTTACATTTTGCTTTAGTAGTTCGCTTAAGAAGCATTCGACTCGTGTTCGAGTCTCAACTGTAGTTCTTGTTCCTTGTAGGTCGAGCCGGTGATTCCGGACACCCGTTGGGCGAAAACTTATGATTTACTTACTTAAGCGGTGAGTGTACTATGCATGAGTTGTGTTTAATTGATTGTGTACTTGAATCCTTGATTTGGATAACTGTGGTTTCTGTGCTCGAGGCGAGAGTGTACTTTATCGCTCTCGTTCTCTTATGTGTACAACTGATTTCTGAATATTTGTGAATTTGACTGAATATGTGGGAATTGGATTTGTGCCTGGCTTCATGTCGTATGGGGCATGAGCCCTACGACTTTACTGTGATAACTGAACTCAAGCCTCAATGGCCGTTCATCGAGTCGAGCCGGTAAGGGCCGGTCGATTAGGTAACGAGCCATGAGGTTACTGTGTGTCGAGTGGAGCGTTAGCTCCTCGACTTTGTGGTATACTCGAGTATTACCCCCTGATTTCTGTGAGGTGTTCGGGCCCGGTAGGGGAATGTACGGTGGAAGGTACTGGGTGTAAAGTGGTGATCTACGGTCGTACTTGTCCGTTGAGCGTTGACGGAGGGTCAACGGAATGTGATCAAGAGTTGCAAGAGGAAATTGGCTCCCGAGAGCCACCCGTATCCTTTCACTTTTGAAATGGGTTTGGTGTTTCCCATATGTGTGTTAGTTGTGTATATTTGAGCATGGCTACCTTCGTGCGCTTTGAATGCATGATTTTAGTACCTCATTGGGTGAAAGCTCACACTCGTTCCTTTTGTTTTTCCTTACAGGGCGTGTTTTGGGAAATAAAACTTTTGTGACGCGAGTAGAGCTAGTTAGACATTCTTTTGTACTTTTGTATAGCTCCTCGACTTTAGAAACCCTAATGTGGGACTTGGACATTTGTTTTGGGATTGGAAAACCCTAGAGTGGGTTATGTGTACATATTTTCTCATGTATATATGAGGTACTTTCTTGGAAATGTACTTGTTTATGCTGATTTAAAGTTTAGTCGTATTTGGGACGTGTTCGGACGAGTTCGGACGTCAAACGCGGGAAAAGAAAAATTTTGGCCGGACACTGTTCATCAGAATCCGGCCAGGTATCCGGCCAGATCTTGGGCGGATATGCGGCCGGATTCAGGGTGACTTTTGAAAAAAAATTGATTTGGTCACTGCCTCCAATCCGGCCAGATTTCGGCCGGATTGTGACGTGGCAAGTACTGTTCACGTTCGTTCCGTTTTTCCGTTTTCGTTTTGCGCGCTTATCGTTAACCTTACTTCGGTATACTTTTCGAAACGGTTAGAATTGCGTGTATGCGACCGTTAGCAGTCCTGGCGAGAGTTGGGCAGGCAGTTCGCTAACCCTTAGGGTACGCCCTAGGGGAAGGTGGGGCTGTCACAAACGCTAGTGAACTTATAGACATAGGCTAGCCCAACGCTAGATCCTTAGGAGTCGTCCACGCCTTAGATCATGTTTGCGTGACCAAATCATTACATTTTCATGCATATTTTCTATTTTTTAGGGTTTTATCATTTTGCATGACATTTCCCTTATATGTATATCCCTTATCCCATATTTCCCTTATATGTATATTTCTTACACCTATGTATGAATCATGACATTAGACTTGCATTTCATTTAAGGAAAATTAGAACTAGGTTAGATCATTTACTTGGTTAGATAGGAAATACCCCTCGAATATGGGATATGGACGAGTATGGTTCTCTAACCTTAGCACGCTCGTATTGTAACATCCCGTATTTTCAAAAATGACATTTTACGTGTTAATTCTGGTTTATTAGTTTTGGCAATGACATTTTATGTGCAAATTGTGGTTTATGAATTTTGGCTTAAGATTTTAAAATTTGTCCAACACCCCAGTTTTTGTAAACTTGATTTGATTTATTCATTTTGGTGTAATTTGGTTTATTAAGTTGTCTTAAGATGTTCAAAGGTTTCAAAACCCTCGCTTAAAAAAAAAAAGTGAAATCCCGATTTTTTTTCCTACTTTTAACATATGTGATACGGCTAAATTTAACTCAAACCAAAAGTTGGTTCTTCAATTGAGATCATGAGTGATAATGAGAGTTTGTGCGAAGGATGAATTATTGATGATTGGATTAATTAAGTGCCATTAGTGATTTTGGGTTAAGTTCAACTTATGACCTTTGGAGTCAATTGGAAAGAATTCAAATGATTTGGGCAAGGATGCAAGGATTGGAAAATTGGAATATTGATATCTCAAGCTTTCTACTAACTAAGCAAGTCAATACAAAATAAAGAGAGGGGAGGAAGGGTCGGGCAGCCTTGGGGAGGAAAGAAATAAGAGAGAGAGAGAGAGAGAGAGAGAGAGAGAGACGGCTGGCTGGAGAACTAGGAAAGGAAGAAAGAAGAAGGAAGGAAGAACAAAAGAAAAGAAAGAGGAGAAGAAGGTTGGCTGGCTGCTGTTCTTCTCTGTCCAGTTTTGTTAGCTTGGATATTGAAAGGTAATCTCACTTCCTAACTCTCAATTCTTATGGTATAGTTTGTAGCAGTGGACTGGAAGTTGAATTTGAACTGATTTCATAGCTGGAAATTAGTGGGTTGAGATTAATTGAATGAACTTGGCAGTTTTAATTTCTGTTTCAGATTTCTTGTCCGAACTTGGCTTGATTATTCGAACATATTGGGAGCTGAATTAGCCTTAGCACAAAACATGAAAGTTGTAGAGAATTGAGTGTAGATTATGCCTGTACATTTTCAGCTCAATCGGAGTAGGGTAGCTTGTGAAATGACAAAATTGCCACTACTGCCCTATTTCTATCCGAAATGATAATCAGCCTCTGTAATTGGTTCGTTTGACTGGGAATATTACTGAATTGATTGTCGATGTCTTCTTAAGAATTGTAGGCCTTGTATCTTATATTTCAAATGGCTTTGGAATCACCGGAATCGGAGTTGTGTGTGCTGAGTTATGATTAATTGAATCAGGACTGCTAGTTGAATTTCAGTGAGCTTTGAACTGGAAAATCTGGGGGCTGTTTTGGTAAATTTGACCTAGTTAGGGTGAGAACTGGGTTAATATGTCTTCATGAGAATTGGAGATCTATGTCTTAGCTTCGAAACGGTATATTGTTTGTTTCAATCCGATAAGTGTAGCTCTAGTTTTGATTAAAATCCTAAATGGTGACAGTGACGCACTATAATGTTCTTCGTGGTTTAGGAGTTGGATTCGGACAAGAATCAATTTGTGGTGAATGGGGATCATGAGCGGTGATTAGTGAGTGTTCCTTATTTGTTAAAATCTTTCCTCAAGCATTTTAGTTAAATGTGCCCCTTTGTTTATTTAAATGTATTTGCCTTACTAAAAGGGTTTGCTAAAGAGATTTGTGAATTGTATTCTCTTTATAAGGTGAGTGTGTACTTTATCGCACTCACCCAAGGACATGTGTTTGATTTGAGCAATTGGAATTTATTGTATTAACTGCCTTATGTGATTAAATGTGATTAAATGAGACTTAGACGGGGGTATCTTATCGCACTCGATCTAGCTCTCAATATTTCGATATTGGATGTGTGATATGTGATTGGATGTATGATATGTGATAAATCTTGTTTTATTACATGTCTGGCTTGTTAATTATTGCAAGATATTCCTTAATTTGGATGGATGAACTTGTGAGTGTTTAAGTATGGCAAGAGAAAAATTTCTGTTTTGAATCTTTCAAGTTGGCCAAAATTTTTGGGACAAAATTTCAGATTTTTGAAGCTTTTATTTGAGTTAAAGTTTTGCCAAAATAATGGATTTTAAGTGTATTTGGGTTGATTAAACCGATTAGCTCTTCAAAGGAAAAGAAAGGAGTGAACTTACTAAAGTGAAAACTGGAAATTTGCTTTCTGGAACATCAGACCAGTTTCGGGAAAAAGGTTATATTTTGGTGTATAACACTCCAAATCGAGTCCCGTTTGTTTGGTTTGAAACCAGACACATAAGGCTACAATCCATGTAAATTTCAGGGGCTAACTCATTTTCTATGAGTTTTTGGTGATTTTTCAAAGTCCGCTGGAAAAACAGAATTTTCCCTGCCCTGCATTTTACTGTAGCAGTCTATTGACGAAAAAACTGGGCAAAATCCGTATGGAATCTCATCAAGGTGTCTTCTACAAAGTTTTACCCCTTTCAATTAGGTTTCCAACGGTATCAACTATGCAAATTTTAAACTTGTAAATATTAAGTTATGATTTTCTAAAGATTTCTGCCATAAACCTCCAGTTTCCTGATTTTTACGATAAACACGAAAATAACTTGATATTTTTGCTTGGCCTTGAATAGGCACGTAAATGATCGTGATTATACAAGTCTCAGATGAATACGAGGACTCCGAAGAACTCGTTTAAACTGATTCACTTTTCTCTCTCTCACGACTTTTGGTGAGTGTCAAGTGCATGTTAAGTGTTTAAATGAAATGTTTCTCGTACTTGCTAGTTAATGAGGTTAGGGTGTATTTTATCGCCCTTGTCCTCTCTTTCATGATATTGCTTGCTTGATAAGTGATAAGTGTTACATGTGAATGCAAATGAAAGTGTTTTTCGTGAGCATTGAGCGGCAGAATGTATCACGCCCTTTTAGGGTGGGAGGTACCGCTCACCCCGTCTCAATGCTATAACCGAATCTTGTCGATTGGAGCTTCGTCTCATCGACCCAAAAGTGAATGGGGGGGACGCCCTAACCCATTGGTTAGCCTTGTAACTCGAGCCGGCAAGGGCTTGGTCGAGAAGTTTGGTGAACCTTGGGAAGTGTTATAGCTTGATCCAAATAAGGGGTCTTGCTAGGTATACTTGTTAAGTGATACCACCTACATGCTTGTTTGGTTACAGATCCAAGAGGGTGTCATGGTGGTTGGAGGTAGTAAGTGGAGTTCTACATGGATAACTGTGAAAGTTGACGGAGGGTCAACTACCTGAGCCTGGATCATGCGTGGATTAGCTCCTGAGAGCTCCCATATCCTTTTATTGTGATTAAATTCCCTACTTGTTTAATGTTTCGAAGTTACTTGTTATTCAAATTATTGCTTCATATTGTGTATTTGCTCGCATGCTTGCATGTTTTTCCCTTGGCCTCATTGAGCGTTAGCTCACCCCAATTTGTTTTCCTTAACAGGTTTGGAAGTGAAAGTTCTGAGGCTTAACTAGTGACCCCTCATTTGGGTAGAACTAGTCGTTATCTTTAATTTTGGGACTCCATAGTGTAAAACTTATGATCATTTTGGGTTTTCGGTATTGTAAAAGTACATTGGAAATCTCAGATGTAATATTTAAGTATGAATAGTTCTTTTATATTTTAGAGTACATGATTGTTTTAGTGGAGTATTTCGTGTGATATTGGAGTTAAATTTGTAATTTACTTGAAGATTGTAGTGAATTCCGGCGAGAGCTGGGCAGACGGTCTGCTGATACCCCAGGGTTCGCCCTAGGGAAAGGTGGGTCGTCACACGTATTCCCTCTATTAAAGGGAAAATTGAAGTCACGAATATTAGCTCTCCGTACCCATTATTGATGCATTCCCTTAGATCATGTATATTTGCATATTATTATTTTCTCTTTTTCGAGTCTCATTATTGAAAAATTCGTGACCTCTTCAAAGAGTCACTTTTGGTCATCGCAATTAATACGATTAGCGCCAATCAAGCTTTGAAGAGACATGTTGACCCTTCCGATAACCATTAGATCTAGGTTTGCACCCATATAGTAACATCCAAATGTGATAAATTCTTATGTTAAAATAAGAAAATTTTTTTATTAAAACACGCAACTAACCTTGGCTAGATTGAAAGGGTGCCTTGGATTTTATCCTTGCCTTCCCTTTCTTCAAATGTGACTCCCGACCCCTTTTCTCTTGATTTTCGCAGACTTGGAGTCGTTTAAAAAAGATTTTCTCTATTTTTTGTTTAAAAATTCATTTTAGGTGACCTTGGTACACCTTAATTCAATACCAAGTGGCGACTCCTATTTTTTATTAAAAACCCTTTTTTAAACTATTATTTTGGGTCAAAACTGTCGCACTTTTAAAGTCCCATTTAGGCCCATCATTTCTTTATTCATTTTTCTAAAGAATCAAAAATCATTTTCAATCAAAAATTCATTCATTTTCTAATTAAAAATTTATTTTTCCCAAAAATTAATCAAAATTTCTTTAACACATTTATTTTTCATTTAAAAATGGGGCGCGACACCGGCTATATATCTTCTTACAGCGGTTGAACTGGGCTCTTGGACCCTTATCCGATACGTCGGTTAAGTGGGAACTTGGATTACTCATGCGTATGTATGAATGTAGGTCAGTAACGGCTGAACTGAGCCCTCATCGGACATTTTGCTTGAGACCAGCCTTAGAGAGGTCGGGTAAGCTGGACAACCTTCGGTAAAGGACAAAATTCCTAACCTATTTACTCGTGACTTTAATTCATGACTTGAACTCGTGACATGCTTGAATACGGAGTGTTAGGTGAAAGCTAACGTCTCCAATCATTACCTGCGTGAGCGTTGGGTCACAACCAATGATTCCACTCGTGAATACATGAATACTTGGGGCTTTAAGCCCAGATCTTGAATACTTGAATACTTGGGGTCCAGATCATAAATACTTGAATACTTGGGGCTATAAGCCCAACCCAGGGGTAGTTGGTCGAATCGAGCCGGCAAGGGGCTTGGTCGAGGAGATTGATGAACCCTGGATACTTGATTGGTGTTCGGGCTCGGTAGGGGGAATAATTGGTGGACGGAGATCGACGTTTAGTGGTGATCTACGGGCATTATAATTCCATGGTTGACGGAGAGTCAACGGACCCTGGACAACCTACCATGGTACCTGCTCCTGAGAGCAGACTATATCCTTTAATAAGAATGTGTTCTTTACCATACACTTTTGTATGATCTATCTGGTTACCTACTTTACTATATATTATGTCCTGATCTATTCGGGTTTGACTTAATTGTATCATGCCTGCTAGTGTACTTGCTTGCTTTCTTGGAACCTCACTGGGTTTCTAGCTCATTCAATGAATTTTGTTTTCCTTACAGGGGTAAGAACGTGAGAGTGGGAATTGGAGATGACATAGACTTTATTTAAGTTTGTTAGTTGCTCGCGCAGGCACTCCTTAACTCTCTAGCGGGCTTTTTTGGTTTTATTTTGTAAGTTGAACTCCTTGACTGTATTTAGAGATTGTTTGGCCATTTGATGCCCATGATTGTATATATATCTAAGGTTGTAATTGTTATTGCTCTCATTGTTGAGGTTAAAATTTGATAAATTTCGATTACGTGAGCGAGTCCTGGCAAGAGTTGGACAGACGGTCCGCCAAACCCTTGGGTACGCCCTATGGGGAGGTGGGGTCTTAACATTCACTATATACACAATGATTATTCCAACCATATTCATAAGAATTACCCCAACTAGGGTTGTATTGATCAAAATGAGAATTGTAATGTCCAAATTCATCATAGTAATCCATATTTTGTGCTTGCATACATTCATAAGTAAGATGATAAGCTCCACACAAGTCACAAACTACATGATTAGACTTAAAAGCATTAACATTCCTCTTTTGTTCAAGCATATATGTCAACATGTCCAATTGAGCATTTAATGCAATAATACCATCATTTCATACATCCCTGCGGGTCTTCCATAGTTACCTCTATTGCAGAAACATTGGAAGTAGGGGTCCATTGCCAAGCTCCCTTGTCTCAAACTTTTATCTGCCCTTGATTTCTATCATTCTCAAACCCTAAAGCACTTTCAAACCAACTCAAAAGCACAATTAGACAATAAGGATAGATTAATTGAAATACACAAACTATAAACATAAAACAAAGACACAACAAAGTCAAGAAAATTAAGTAAAAATGTCCAAACTAATAAAGTCGTTCTTAGCACCGATATTGAACCAAATCTTCTCTGGCAACGGTGCCAAAAATTGACGTAGTTTAGGCCTTCAAGTTATAAATTTCTAATTATCAAATCAATTAAGCCCAATTATCTCGATATTCTGCAAGTATACGGGTCAAACGAGTATAGTGATGATTAGGGTCGATCCCATAGGGAATATTGTCAACTACCGATGGTTTTCAAACTTCTCTATTATTTAGACTATCGCAAATAAAGCAAGTAAATCTACACTATTAACATATAACAAAAGTAGTAAAATTAACAAGAAAATGTCCCTAGGGTTGTGAAATCCTTATCTACTCCCGCAAATGAAATAACCGATTATATGAGTTCCCTATCTTGGTTAGTTATCACGTAATTTTCAAATATATGTGATACACGCTTTCATCGATGTACCAACCATATCTATAACTACTTCACACCTACTATCGTGATATGAAACTAGCTATAGATTCATTAAATTATATGAAATTACATGGAACAAACCACTAAAGCTACAAAGGTGTAACCCTACATTAGTAAGTTAACTCCCTAGGTTTAACACTTCCATAAACTAGTGTCAAATCACAATGATTATTAGTGAAATAACACCTTCAGATAATCACAACTAATGGTACCAAATTAATCATGATTGTAACAACAAAAGTGTTGAATAACATGCTCAAGAAATAAGCTTAAATAACCATGAGAACTTCACTTAACAATCATAGAAGTTCATCCCTTCCCTAGGTATAAAAACTAGCAAAACATGAAGGAAACACAAACAAGAACCAAACTTGTATATTCACTAAACATGAGAATCAATATAAGAAATAAAGTGATAGAAGAGATATCACCTATGTCACTTGAGCTCCAAGCTCTCCATTTTCATCCTTAACTTCATGTATGTCTAGCTACATACAAAGATTGGATACATTTTTGTGGTAGTTTCTAACCTTCTAAAGTTATGCAAATAAGCTCTCCAAGGCCTCTATTTATAGATGAATTCAATCTCAATATGAGTTATTTCTAGTTGGCAATTTGTCTCTTGAAATCACTAAAAAGTGTTTCTTGAAATCTTTACACTTTCTTGTTCATATCCAGCTAGAATTCTTGCAGACAAATTGGTCAAAAAGTTTGTGTGACTAGAGTGCAAGTTGCAGAACAACTTGTAGTTGCAATTCAAGGATCCGCGAGCTTCACCTCACGGTTCAGGCCCATTGCAGGTTTGCACATTTTGCTCAAATTTCAACTTTGCTCTATTTTTGGTCCAACTTCAACTGCAATTTTCTTGATGATGTAAGCCGAATTAGCTTTTGCACAAAACATGAAAGTTGTATCCCTTTGAGTTAGATTTTTTATGCATGAAGAATTATCTAATTTGGAACTTTGTATACTGAGAAATGATCAAAATACCCTTGCTTGGTCACTCCCCTATTTTAGCTTTTGACAGCAACTATGCATGACTGTATTTTGACATTTTGACCAAGAAAACTCATGAACTGGATTTCGATATCTCATAAGAAATGTAGATCTATGTATTAGCTTCAAAATGATTCAAGAATTATCTCAATCCGATACTTGTAGCTCAAGATATAGCCGAAATACCAATTGATGTCAAAACTATCAAACTTCTCTTGTTTAGAACTTGATTGCATTTCATCTTATTGTTGATCTTGATCCCTGTCTTTTGATGTTTACAAAATAAATGGATAGTACTAATATCTCCTCAAGATCTTTTCAGCAATGAAACAAATCAGGTTCAAAAATTAAGTACAATTGAAAGAGACAAAGAGTGCTGAAAGCTGTCAGACGCTTGTGAAGACAGGATTGGACGTTCGATAATCATTACACAACTTCGGACGCATAAAGAACTCCATCACCGAACGTTCGAAGGAAATAAGACATTCCCCCTAACTCACTAACTTCGATCGGACGCAAGCATCGGACATCCGATAGGATCCTTCAAACTCGATGAAAGCTGTCGGACGCTCACAAAGACAATACCGAACGTCCAACAGAATTGAGATATTCCTTTTAACTCATTGTCTGCTTTCGGATGCAAGCACCGGACGTCCGATAGAATTGAAGAAAATCTCTTAAAACTCACTGCCGGCTGTCGGACGCAAGAAACCAGACTACCGGACGTCCGATACTCCCAACGGCTAATTGACTCTTCAACTACTTTCTATCCGTTTGAAGCATTAATGAAGCACTTTCTTGGTCTCCTATAAATAGAGCATGGTCAGAATCTTCACATAACTTTTGCACACTGAAGATACAAAAGATCTAGAGTGATTTTAGTGAGAAAATACTCTTTAAGGAAGATTTGTAGTCTTGGTGGTGTGAAATTCGTTGTAAGCTTTTCATTTGTGAGTAAATACTTCAATAGTGTAGCTCTGTGAGGGTTGTCCTGAGGGATAGTAAAACTTCCTAATTTGACCGAGTGGAGATTGGGGTAAGGAGGAGGTGAACCTTCCTTTGTACACAAGATTGGTTGTATTTCATCAATTTGAAGGAGCTTGTTCTATAAATTGATCTACAAGCTCAAGAGGAGTTTGGTAATCAATTGGTTTGCAATTCTTCCTTTCTTATTTACTTATTGTTATCTTGTGATCTTTAAATTACTTATCTCTTCTACTCCTAAGCAATCTTACTTTTTTACTAATTGCTTCATTGTGTGATCACCTAGAAAAGAGGGTAAATTTCATATTGAACAGAAAGGTGTCCATAACTTGATTAGTTTTTATAATCAACCTAATTCACCCCCCTCTTAGGTTGTCTTCGGGCCTTACAATTGGTATCAGAGCTTGGTCTCCTAGAGATTAAGCTCAATCGGCTTAGGAGTAAAGATGACAACCAATAATGTCATGTTTTTTGAAGGACAATCTGTGATTAGACCTCCAATATTTAATGGGTCAAATTATGTGAGTTGGAAAGAAAGAATGATTATCTTCTTGCAATCTATTGATATTGAACTGTGGTTTATTGTTAATGAAGGTCCATATGATACCTCTATAGTAGATGATATTACTCATAGACCAAAACTAAAAACTAGAAATGAATTGACTGCAGTTGATAGAGCCTATCTCACTTTAAATGCAAAAGCCATGAATGTGTTATATAGTGCTTTAGATTCAAATGAATCTATTAGAGTCAAGGGTTGCAAGTCAGCTAAAGAAATTTGGGACAAACTGAAAGAAATTCATGAAGGTAGTGAGAATGTTAGAGAACAAAAGAAATCTATCTTAGTTACTAAATATGAGTCGTTTAAGATGGAACCTCATGAAAATATTGATCAAATGTATTGTAGATTCAATGATCTCATTAAGGATTAGAAGTGTTGGAAAATGAATACTCTTTAGGTGAGAAAAACAGAAAAATTTTGAATGCCTTGTCCAAAGATTGGGAAAGTAAAGTGACTGCTATTGAGGAGGCTAAAGATTTGAATACTATGCCTATTGAATCACTTATTAATTCTCTGACATCTTATGAGCTGAAACTTAAGACTAAGGTACAAGAGGAAGAAGATGCAAAGGTAAGAAGGAGCATTGCTCTAAAAGCAACTCAAGATGAAGATGATTCGGCCTCCTTAGATGGAGAAGATGTGGAAGTTGATGACAGTGATCTTACCCTCATCACAAAAGTTTCAAGAGGATCCTCAACAAAAGGAGATTCGGAAAAGGAGGATCTAGCAATTCAAATTTCAATCAGTTTAACAATGCAAGATTCAAAGGAAAGCAAGAGGCCAATAAAAAGCAAACTGACAAATATTTTGAATGCGGCCAACTTGGACACTACATGAGTGAGTGTCCAATGATGAAGAAGAAAGAAGGAAGAAAATCAAGATTCAACAACTTTCAATTCACATGGAATGAATGCAACTCCGATAGTGAAATTGAAGAGGAAGAAGAATCTGCTCAATTGGCTTTTATGGCCATTGAAGATAATGAGGTAACGACTTCTAACCCTCAATTTGAAAGTGATGATGAAACTGATGATGATCTTGAATCTTTCATTAAAAAGTTGCATGATAGTTTGAAAGAATCTTATGCTAGAAACAAGGAATTAAAACACAAAATTAGTTTTCTTCTTCATGATAATACACGCCTTATTCAAGAAAACAAGAAGCTGAAAACTGAAAATGATTTCTTGAAAAAGAATGAGATTGATTTACAAAATAAGCTTGATAGAAAAACAAGACTTTGTGAAATGTTCAAAAAGGAACAAAGTGATTTGAAAAGAAGAATGGATAACTTAAATGAGTTGCTCCAACATAAAAAATATGACTGTTTTCAAAGGAATGAATCAAAGATTCATCTTGGTACTCATGAGTAAAAGTTAAATTCTCGTGCAAATGATTTTGCTATTTATAAGAGAAGACATGTGAGATTTATTAAACCTATTTATGTAAATAAATCGTTGGTTAAGTGTAATTTTTGTTGTCAAAAAGGCCACATGAAAAGTGATTGTTATGTGAGGAAGAACATGAGAAGATGCATGAAATGCATATGGATAGTTAGACATGATACTAACTCTCAAGGACCCAAAAATTGAAGGGTACTAAATATTAGTTCTTGAACTCTTGAGTAGGTGAACCTGGTGAACATCATTAAGGAATCAAAATAGTTCGTAGACAGTTGATACTCAAGACAAATGACCGGTGATCCATCACATTTCATCAAATTCAAGCCAAAATCAAGTGGTAAAGTGACATTTGGAGATGTTATAAAAGCAACAAAAAAAAAAATTGGAGTAAGAGATGTTGGTAAGAATGATCAGATTTTTATTCATAACGTTCTTTTGTAATTTTCTTTTGATGTTTCTGATACTTTGAACTGAGTTTCCTTTGATGTTTTTTAATAATTAATGGATTTCGGTTGATATGAATGTTGGTTTCATTGATGTTCATTGTGATTTTTCTGTTAGTGACTGATGATGGTTGCAGCTACTGTTTTTTTATGGCAATTACACTCTACTTTTATGATGGCAAAAAGGGGGAGAAATTATAAAATGGATGCTGGTTTGGGATGCTATTAGTAAGGGGGAGTTCATTTGATATTGGTTTGGGATGCTATGAGTAAGGGGGAGTTTCTCCTCATTTTCCTTCATTCCATCCATTGTTTTGTCATCATTAAAAAGGGGGAGAATGTTGATCTTGATCCCTATCTTTTGATGTTTACAAAACAAATGGATAGTACTAATATCTCTTCAAAAATCTTTTCAGCAATGAAACAAATCAGGTTCAAAGATTAAGTACAATTGAAAGAGACAAAAGAGTGTTGAAAGCTGTCGAACGTTTGTGAAGACAGGATCAGACGTCCGATAATCATTGCGCAACTTCGGACGCATAAAGAACTCCATCACCGGAAATCCGAAGGAAATAAGACATTCCCCTAGCTCACTGACCTCGATTGGACGCAAGTATCGGACGTCCGATAGGATCCTTCAAACTCGACGAAAGCTGTCGAACGCTCATAAAGACAATACCGAACGTCCGACAGAATTGAGATATTCCTTCTAACTCATTGTCTGCTTTCGGATGCAAGCACCGGACGTCCGATACTCCCAATGGCTAGTTGACTCTTCAGCTACTTTTTATCCGTTGGAAGCATTAATGAAGCACATTCTTGGTCTCCTATAAATAGAGCATGGTCAGAATCTTCAAATAACTTTTGCACACTGAAAATACAAAATATCTAGAGTGATTTAATGAGAAAATACTCTTCAAGAAAGATTTGTAGTCTTGGTGGTGTGAAATTCGTTGTAAGCTTTTCATTTGTGAGTGAATACTTCAATAGTGTAGTTCTGTGAGGGTTGTCCTAAGGGATAGTAAAACTTCCTAACTTAACCGAGTGGAGCTTGGGGCAAGGAGGAAGTGAACCTTCCTTTGTACACAAGATTGGTTGTATTTCATCAAATTGAAGAAGCTTGTTCTATAAATTGATCTACAAGCTTAAAAGGAGTTTGGTAATCAATTGGTTTGCAATTCTTCCCTTCCTATTTACTTATTGTTATCTTGTGATCTTTAAATTGCTTATCTCTTCTACTCCCAAGCAATCTTACTTTTTTACTGTGGTCACCTAGAAAAGAGGGTAAATTTCATATTGAACAAAAAGGTGTCCACAACTTGATTAGTTTTTATAATCAACCTAATTCACCCCCCTCTTAGGTTGTCTTCAAGCCTTACACTTATGAACATATCACACTTCATATTCTCTTTAAATCACTTCAAATCATCAGCAATCATCAAAATAGCTTCAGAATGCATTCCATTTGCTGATCAAATCATTAAATCCTACAAAAACATGAAGTTTTCACCACTTTAATCCATAGAATTGCAATTTTTGACACTTAAACCACAAAATGCATAATTCACTGGAAATCTAGTTAATTAATTATAAAAATGAATAAAACACACCAAAATCAAATAATAAAACACGCTTAAAACACACAAAATATGCACTTATTAATTTCAAATAAAGACACATCAACTCTAAAACTCTTGATGTGCATTGGTGACATTTAAAAATTATTAGTTAATTAAAGTTGCTTTTGCTAAAATCATAAGCTGTTCAACTTTTCGTTAAACTCTATTCTCCCCTACTATAGGTATGGGTGCCTGAAAATTGAACATCTCGAAAGTAGTGATTTAAAATCTAGTCCAAAGAATGAATCAGAAGAAATTTCGATTCATGGTTCAACCAGTTCAATGATTTAGTAATTTTTATTTATTTGGTATTAACAATTATAAATAAAATTGAAATATTTTTGTTAAAAATTAAAAATTAGTAAACTCCAATCTGACCTCTCGATTCTTAAAGTTTTTACCAGTCCAACTAATTTCTGACTAAATTTGATTAGTTTAATTGAAATTTCTATTTGATCATTGAATTAGCCTATTGGCATGGCCGATTTGCAATTCAACCATAAGAATGAATCAATTCGTGATTTGACCGGTTGAACCGATCAAGTTGATTCAACTTTCAAAACTTTGCTCGAAAGTTATTCCCATCCTATGCTAAATTCATCTTGATGGCACTATATTTTACATATGGGAGTGCCATGGTGTTGGAAATGGCATTAGGTAAGAAGAGGAAAAGAATTTATAGGGTATGAGCTATTTGACCTTTAAACAATCATAATTTTTTTGTTGCACTCCAACTATAGTTTGTTAATAGAGAATCTTTTGTAATTTTTGTTGATCATGTTAAAAAAAGACATCCACCATAATGAGGATATCCAAATTTATCTAGTTTACACACATTTAAAACCAAATCTATTAATTAAAAAAGTAGTTTTAGATTATAGACTAAAATAAAGCAGCACTACTGTAAGGATCCGAAAGTTATTTTATATTTTCTTTTATTTTTAATACGTTAATTCATATTTTTTATTTTTTTCTTTTTCTCTTTGTTTACTTGCCTTAATTTCTTGCTTGCCTTAATGGTTGAGTCATGATTTTATCCTTTTTTCTTATATAATTTAGTGCCTATTAAGTTTCGTAGTACATTATGCTAGCGTGACCAATTAATGAGGTGTGTACTATAAATTCAGTGGATTAGAGGAAGTTTTGGGTAAAAAGAAATTTGTTGGAATAGAAGTGTTAAAAGGTAATAGGATGAAGAGAAATATTTGTGAAAATAGATAGACATTAGTTGTTTGGATTCCATTTGTCAATCATCCCTTAAACTTTGACCAAGACCAAGACAATTGTCTTTCAACATTAAACTTCTATTTCAGAAAATTTCTCTTCATTTTCTTGCTTAGCTTGGCCGAATAGAGAGAGAAAAAGAGAGAAAAAAACCTCAAGTTCTAGCCTTAATTTCTTGCTTCATTTGTGAGAAAACCAAAGAAAAACCCTAATCTACTCTGTAGAACTTGGAGGCAAGTGCGGAAAGGAGTTCTTGGTCAAGTATTGAAGGAAGAAAGTTCTTGATTTGCATTCCATCTTAGGTTTTGAGGTAAAAGTGCTAGAACCCATCTCTTTCTTCTCTTATCTTGAGGTTTATTTGATATATGACGTAATAGAAGCTAAAGGAAGCATGATTATGGAAGATTTCATGGTTTTATTAAGTTTTATTGTAATTTCCAGCTTTGATGCAAGTTATATGTAGCTTGGTTTAGAGCTTTATATATGTGAAATTTTGCTAGATTTCCTTGCCTAGAACATGTACCATACACCCTGTGATATGTTATCTTGATTGTTAGTGATTTTGCCATGAAACTAGGGTTGGAATTGGAAGGTTAACTTGAGGAATTTGTGGGAGATGCTGCTGGAATTTTTCCTTGTTGGTCAAGTGAGAGAGTGTGAGAATTGAGGGGTAAGTTTAGAGTGATTTGGACCTACTTTGCTTGAACTTACTTGAGAACACCTTGATTTTCACATGTAGGTTGGACTTTAGCCAAAGCCAAGTGATTTAAGAGGAGGAAACGATTGTTTGCCCTAAAATGTTTTATAGCTGGGAGTGTCTAGCTTTAAACTCGAGATTTTGTCACTCAAAGTCGTGTCTACACTTAACATATTTTTGCTCAATGCTATGCCTATGGTAGTGAGCTGCATTTATGTGATTTTTCCATTTGGTTTTGACAAGTATAAGGGGTGATTTTTAAACTGCTATGTTGGAACTTTTTGATGGCTTCTTGTTATATGATATCTGATCACAGATTTCGAGAGTGGTCGGGAGGCAGAGCTTGACCTTGACCTTGCTAAACCTTAATTGGTTGGTGAGTGTTCTAACTGCATGTTAGAACTTGTAGCTTGATTGACGTGTGATTTTGATGAGATTGTGAATCTTGAACTGCTATTTTGCAATGATTGATTAGTTGACTGCTCTTGACTTGTTAAACTTGTTTGACTTGATATTAGCTGGGCAAATGTGTACTTTGTCGCGTTTGCCGTAACTTGATACTATTACAAATGAAATGACTCTTGTGCTTGACTTGAAAGTTGGATGGGTATGTTATCCCATTATCTATATGAAATGCTTGGGATCCCAAACCCATTGGCTAATCAATCGAATCGAGCCAGCAAGAGTTTGGTCGAGTAGATTGATGAACCATGGGTAGTGTTTATCATTTATCACACTTGATACGGTATACTCAAGTATTACCACCCAGTGTACTTGGGGAGTTCGGGCCCAATAAGGGGTTGATCGGTGGACAGAGACTGGAGTTAAGTGGTGATCTACGGATATTGCTATTATCGCATATCCAAGGTTGACAGAGTGTCAACGAATTCGGGACAGCCTGCCAGTGAATTGGTTCACGTGAACAAAAATTGTATTCTTTTACTTGAAAGTGTTACTTGTTATTTTCTCTTGTGAATGAGATGCCTTGTTGGTATTTACTTTCTTCGCGATGTGGATATCTTGTCACTTTGCTTGCATATTTTCTTGGAACCTCACTGGATGTTAGCTCTGTGACGACTCCACCTCTCCCTAGAGCGTACTCCAGGGTTTAACGGACTGCCTGCCTAACTCTCGCCAGGACTCGCTCACATAACTTAAAAGTTGAATTATAACTTCAAGAGTAAAAATAGCAGCAGTTTCCAAACTTAATATATCGATACACACTTGGTTCTCTCAAATATCCATACATACCCAACATGTAGCAAAAGATTCAAGTTCTAGTTAAAACTTAACCCTATATGAGCACTAGCGCTATTACAAAAACAAAAGCCAAAAGTTTAGACAAAATCCAGCCTGTCCCAGTTACACACCCATGCTCGCATCTCCTGTAAGGAAAACAAAACTAATGGGATGAGTCATGGCTTAGTGAGGTTCCAAAACAATTCATGCAATCTCAAAGCAAGTAAGAGGGCAGTAACTAAGCAAATCAATAACAGGTAATCAAGAACAAGTAGCACATTCAAGTAAAAGGATACATTTTCCTCACATTGGCCGCTTAACTGGTAACCGTTGACACTCCGTCAACCTTGGAATATACTATCACGTCTAGTAGATCACTACTTCACGCCATCTCCGACCACCGATCATTCCCCCTACCCGGGCCCGCTCGCCAATCAAGTACAAGTAGGGTAATACTCGAGTATTCCAAGGCCAATAACAAGTTACAAGTCCCATGGCTCATTAGTCACCTCGACCAAGCCCTTGCTGACTCGATTTGACCAACTAGCCGATGGGCATGGGATCCCAAAGCAAGTATAGACGGTGAGAAAACAACGCCAACCGGCATTCAAGTCATGCACAGATATATTGATTCACAAGTAAACAAGTCGACAAGAATTCAAGCAAGTTAGGTCGAGTGCGATAAAGTACACACTCGCCCTTTTAACAGCAAGTTAAGATATCTAGTAACAAGTCACATAGTCCAAGTCACGCAGGTGAAACCCTCACCAATGATTATTGTTTATCAAAATTAGGTTCAGGCCTAACTCCCTGGCCGGATTCAAGATCTGTGATCGAATGTCGTATAGCAAAATGCAATCAAATAGGGTTTCAAAATATACAACCCTTGCTTGTTAATATCAAAGGAAGATCATGTAAATGGACCTTATAATGCTCAGCAAACCATATGCAAGATACATGCACGCTCCTCTTTGTCTTTGGAAAGAAAACGATTAAAACCTTTAAGTTAAAAACCTGACTTATACAACTAGAAATCAGATTTAAAGTGGTCACTACATTCTTCTTGCAAAATATATAGTTTTTGGCAAGATTTCAACTTATAACTCATAACCAAAGTAGAATCAAGTATCCATAAACAAACTAAGTCTGAATCGACCAAAATTCACACCTCCACTTTCACTTTCACTCACTTACCCCACAAAAAAAAGGGGCAGCTGTGACGACCCTGTGAGGACCCGAATTTTATTTTCTTACTTTATTTCATTTTACTGGCTTATTTAATTATTTATTCACCCGTCTACTCCGAATAATTTATTTCATTTATTTTAAAATCCATTTGTATGCAAAAATGTCTCATTTATATTTTTAAAACGTTTTGTTAGCGAATTTAATTTTTCTGCGACTCGTTTAGTGAGAATTAGTGAATGCACATTTTCGAGGTAAATTTGGTTCGAGAGTGCAATAATCTTGGAGAATTAAGAATGATATATAGTAGACTAAGAAAAGTCAATTGAGGGATTAGATATGAGTGAGTTAAGTTAAGCTCAATTAGGAGCACTAATTGCTCACTAATCGGTCGTTGACTTTTGGGGCATTAAGACCACCTTTATGTCCATTCTTTCTTACACACTATCACATCACCACCTACCAACCAAAACTCTTCCTTCTTCTCCTTGTCTTGGCCGATCCCCTTCCCTCATTTCCCCACAAAAAGTTCCAGCTGTCTTTCCTCCATTCTTGCTCCACAAAAGCTCCCCAAATTTGTTCCTTGTCTTGGTTTTTCGTATAAGCTTGGAAGAGGACTTGTACAAGGAAGAAACCTTGGTGATTTAAGAGCTCTAATCCTAGTGTTTAGTCTTCATTTGGCAGCAAGGTAATGCTCCAAGAAACCCTGCACTTTTCCTCTCAAATCTTAGTAGTAAGTTAGTTTAGTTGTTGGGTTGTTGATGGGTTCACAAGAACCTTGACATTAGGTAGTGGACTTGAGGATTTTGTGTGTTTATTTGCTTGTTTGTTACTTGCTTTGATGAGATATGGTGTAATTTGAGTTGGAAAAGTTGGAAAGAAAGCTAGAGGAATGAAAGTGCATGCTGTCCAATTTTTGTCTTGTTGAAACCTTCATGTTAATTTCGAATTTTTGATGTTATTTTGGTGCAATAATACTTGATACATGTTGGTGGTTATGTGTATGAAATATCATCCAAAAAACTTTCCAATTGGTTGTGTTAAAGTAGGGTTAAAGTGAGGTTGAATTCTGGAAAAATTTCTGATCAGGTGACCCCAACCAGTGTTCATGTTTTGGCCATACCTTTCTGTCTGAGAGTTGAAATCAAGTGCCGTTTGTGGTATCCGAAACTAGACTCCAAGAGCTTTCCGTCGGTATAAAATTTACCTCCTAAATCATTTCCTATGAGATGTAGTGATTCGGCAAAGATGACTGAAATTCTTCACTGCATTCATCCGAGAAACAGTCTTAGCTGCAGTATGTAGCTCAATTTTGCCTATCTTTCTAAACGAATTTTAAGACAGTTCCTTCTAGTGAATTGTAGCCTTTTGAATGTTGTTTCAAACTCCACAAACCACACTAAATTTGGAGTTACCTAGCTCAAGTTATGATCAGATTCCTAAACTCTGTCAAGCATATCAGAACTGGAATTTCGTAAAACAGGTCCTAAAAATTAGTTTTCTTAGAACCGATGTATCTTGGTGTATAAAGGTCCAAATTGAGTTATGTTTGGTGCATTTGAAACTAGGTTTGTATTTTTAATCTTGGTATAAATTTCAAGGGTTGATTCCATTTCTACGAATTTTACCAAATTTCCAAACTTCACTGAATTTGCACACTTGTTTTGCTCTGTCCTGTCTAGAACAGTGATTTTGAGCTAAAATTTGAATGACTTAGAATTGGACTCTGAGAAAAGTGTATTCTAGAAAATTTAAGTGCTTTGAGTCTAGTTTGTAACGGTATAAAGTTTTCAATTTTTGGACTTACGGAACTTGAGATACGAACTTTCCAAGTAGTGTCGCTTGGAGCTGGAAAATTCCTGATTTCAAACAAATACACTTTTTAAGAACTTTCCACCTTCCTTTGCGATTGTTGGACTGTTTTAGGTATAATTTCATGGTTGAATACACGGTTCCTTTGGAACTTTAAACTTTCATTTCAAATCTTGGTTTCCGAAGGTTAAACCTCTCTTGATGCATTTTCTTGGTCCCATAACCTCCTTGATTTATAGCACCTCTCTTCATACTCGAATTAGGGATTTCAACCCCTATTCTTGTGGCCTCGTTTCCCATGCATATGAACCCTCAAAAGGGAGCTTTTTTACTGGAGTAATTCTTAGTGAATTTTTCTAGTTTTATACTTGAATCTTGGAACCTTAGCCTTGACATTTACTTTGAAAGTGAGTGGAGTTTTGGACGGATTTGGACTCCATTAGTTTGACAATCTGAACGTTCTATTTATTTTAACTTTTGGGTTATGAAATTTGAAGCTTTGGGAGATGAAAACCATCTACCCCTTTTTCCTCGATTTTCGTGCCGAAAGTGAAAATGAAATTTTCTCTTGGTTTGAGATTTACTCACCACGACTTGAATAAAAAATGACCTTTGAGCTCTCTTTGAACATTATTTCCGATGATTTAACTAGAAAAGCTTCTTTAACTTGACTCGACCTTGTAATCTTGAGAGTGGGAAGCGAGAAAATGTTTTTCTTTTAAACCTTGGTCGAGCACCTAGGTAATTATGATTGTACATGTCTCAAGTGGTCGCGAAGATGCCGAAGAGCTCGTTTGACTTCTCGCTTCACTCTTGTTTTGCCCTTGACTTGTGGTGAGTGTCAAGTGCATGTTAAATGCTGATGTGATTTAAATGTTATTTATACAAGTGCTATACATGATACGTGAACTTGTCGAGGCGAGGGTGCACTTTATCGCCCTCGTCCTCTCTCTTTCCAATTACATGCTACTTGTTACATGAAAATATATGATTTACACTTATACATGAACATGTTTTAAGTCGTGAGCACTGAGCGGCTAGAAGTATCACGCCCTATTCGGGTAGGACGTACCGCTCACCCCGACTTAGTGCTATGTACGACTCAAAGTCGATTGGAGTGTTGTCTCGTCGACCAGATACACGTGTGAGGACGCCCCAACCTATTGGCTAACCTTGTAACTCGAGCCGGCAAGGGCTTGGTCCGAGAAGCTTGGTGAACCTTGGGCAATAATAGCTTGATCTATTGGAGAGATCTCGCTTGGCATACTCGAATAGTATCGCCACCCTTACATGTTTGGTTTCGGATCTGAGTGGGTGTTATGTTGGTTGGAGGAAGTAAGTGGAGCACTACGATCGTGTTACTACTTGGGTTGACGGAGGGTCAATCCCAGATGGCTCAATTTGATCGAGATATCGAAATAGCTCCTGAGAGCTCCTGTATCCTCCTTGTGTGTTAATTCCTATTTGTGCACTTAAATGAAATGTCATGTTTAAAGTTACTTTTAATCATGTTATTTGATCGATTGGTGTTGGTTGCTTGCTTGTTCGTTTTCTTGGCCTTACTGAGCGTTCGCTCATCCCATTAAGTTTGTTTTCTTTAACAGGCTTTGGAGGTGGTTTGGTGGATCTAGACTAGCGATTCGGTGGAAGTCACTAATTTCATACTCTTGGTTGGTGGATTGTAATTATAATTATTAACTCTAGAAGCTATAGCTTGTATATTCAAAGTACTTTTATTTAAGTCGATGGTTGTTCCATGGCTTCTATATTAAGCTTGAACGAGTACGTGAGTCCTGACGAGAGTTGGGCAGGCGTCCGCTGATACCCTAGGTTCGCCTTAGGGAGAGGTGGGGGCATCACAGTTGATATCAGAGCGCTAGATTGAAGATAACCTGAAATAGGGTTAGGAGTTCTTAGTCGTGAACTTTTGGTCATAGAAACCGGTGTAAGACCTTAGGTTAAATTCTTAAATGGTATTAGTGAATGTAAGGACCTAACCTTTAGTTGTGGGTTATTTGTAGGACATGGATAGCAGCAGTGATGATGATGTGTTGAGGATCTCTCCCCGTGATCCCGTATCGCCTGGTTGGAGGTGGGCCCCTTTTGCGATATTCACCTGCTAGACGGGGTTAGGTCGTGCCTATGCTGAGTGAGATAATCTTACCCTAACCGCTTGGTGTTAGGAGTAGCCGAGGAGCGGAGGCATTTGACTCCTGACCTCCAGATAGCGCGAGTTGAGGTAGAGGAGTGGAGGCCACTATAGAGGCCCAACTGCCCGGATCTAAGAGCTAGAGCGAGAGTTCTAGAGGAGTGTCAGAGGGCTGACGCCTCCCATGCACAGTTTCAGGAGGTCGAGGGCGCCTTATCCGGTTGTTCAAGAGAGGGGGACCGCGTGGATGGTATTATGGCTGAGTGTGTGACTATGACAGAGCGTCTAGAGGAGGCTTTGTTTGGGGATGTGCTTGGGAGGCTGCACTTGCCTGTAGATGTGGAGTGAAGCCGATGGAGAAGGACCCCTAAGGAGGACCCTTCTGAGACTGTAGGATCTTCTAGTTCAAGTCCACCTGATTAGGGAACCTCTTGACCTTTTGACTTTTGCTCAGGACTTAGAATGGGGGAATCTCGTTGTGAGGCCCTTTTGTATTTTGTGCATGTACCCCTATATTTTGAGGCACTTGGATGCCTATGTCCTGTATCTTGATTACTCTTGACTCGTTGTATGTACTCTTAACATGTGACATGACTTCTAATCTATGTAAATATCTATACTTTGGTTTTAAAGTTTCTTGCAATTTTGTCTTGTTTTTAATTTATACGCTTATATTTTCCTCTTTATTTATGCGTTAGATCTTGTTAAAGGGATTGGCGAGGACGTGACGGAGGCGTGGGCGTGGGATTTCGGCAACCCCCGCACTCCCGAGAGAGGGTGAAGGATCCGCGACCGGACCAAACCAAAACCCTAGAAACGAAGAGAGTGACCAAGTGGCTACGGGCCATTAACCGCATAGCCGATGTTCTTGAGCATTTAGCTGAGCGCCAAGGCCTGAGCCAGTTTAACCCAACCTAGGAACCAAGAGAGGGTGAGGATAGAGCCCTAGAGCGATTCTTGAAGTTTGCTCTACCTAGGTTTCATGAAGGGTTTGATCTCGAGGTAGCGGAGAATTGGTTGGAAAGGATGGTGAGATTTTTGCTGCCTTAGACTATGTCGAGGAAAGGCAAGTGAATTTTGCCGTTTTTCAAGTTTGAGGGAGCAGCCCGCTCGTGGTGGAACGTTGTTAGAGCAAAGTGGAAAGAGAACAAACCCCTTGGATTTGGGCAAACTTTGAGAGGGAGTTCAATGCCAAGTTCCTTCGCGCCTATGATACAAGAAAGAGGGAGGATGGAGCTTTATTAAGTTGAAATAAGGGTTACTAAGTGTGACCCGAGGTTTATGAGGAGCGGGTTCACTAAGGACTTTCCAATTTTGGCACTGAACTTGGTGGTCACGGGAGCGTAAGAGGATAAGGAGGTTTATTCAGGGATTAATGTAGAAATTCAAGATCCCTAGTAGCCGCCAGATTACAACTTTCACCGGATGCTTGGGAAAGGCATAGAGGTGAGAACTGCTAAAGTCCCCATCTAGAGCTTTCACGCTAGAAAGTAGGGGTTAATCCAAGTAACACTCCTAGTCGTCCGAGAAAGTCTACCCAACCCCTTAAAATGGGAAGAAGGCGGGAGGTGTGGAGATATGCCTAGAAAACCAGTAGGAGCTCCATCAAGGGGAGGCCGCCGGCCGGAGAGGAAATCAGGGTGGCCAATGTCAGCAAAAAGGGAATTTTCAGGCTGGTTCGGCTGTGACTCCTCGTGTGATTTGTGGATATTGTAATAAGCCTAACCACACTGAGGCCGAGTGCTGGAGGAAGCAAGGAAAATGTCTGATTTGTGATAGCGCCGAGCACTAGATTATGAGTTGCCCTAATGCCTCTAAGGAAGGAGGAAATACCCCAACCTACTAGGTTGCTTCAAAGCAGTCAAGTGCCGGAGGGAGCCGACCGAAAGTGCCAGCTAGTTTACCTTAGACAGCCAGCAAATCCCTAACCCGACTGAGGTGGTGGAAGGTACGATCCCTGTTTTTCATCACTTAGCTAGAGTTTTAATTGATCTCGGGGCAACCCATTCTTCGTAGATCCTAACTTTATGAAGGGTGTAGATGTAAAGTGTGATATTGCCTTTTGATTTGGAAGTTAAGACTCCTACGGGGAACCAATGCCTGATTGTTAATAAAGTTTATAGGAATTGTGAGTTTGGGTTGGTGAGAGAAGATTATTAGCAGATTTAATGAGTTTAGCAATTAAGGGGTATGATGTGATACTGGGATGGATTGGTTAGTTCGGTACCATACTCAATTGGATTGTAAGATGAATCTAGTAGAGTTGCACATTCTGGAGAAACAACTTTGAAATTAGATGGGGGCTAGACTAGCATCGTTTGCTCTAATTTCAAGGATTTGAGCTAGAAATTGTTGAGTAGTGGAGCCAAAGGATATCTAGCCTTTCTTATCAATATGCCTAGGGATAAGGTGAAGTTGGAAAACGTACCGGTAGTAAAGGAATTTCCGACGTCTTTCCCGAGGAATTAGAGAAATTGCCTCCGGAGAGGAAAATAATGTTTAAAATTGATGTGGCTCCGGGGACGGCCCTATCTCTAAGACACCTTATGGATGGCTCCAGCTAAATTAAAGAAATTGAAGTTGTAGTTACAAGATTTATTAGGAAGAAGCTTTATCAGAGAAAGTGACTCGCTGGGGAGTTCCAGTGCTCTTCGTTAAGAAGAAGGATGGGAGATTGAGGCTATGCATAGACTATCGAGACTTGATTGATGTGACCATTAAGAACAAATACCCTCTACCTCATATAGATGAATTATTTGATCAGTTGCAAGAGGCAGTGGTATTTTCCAAATTGGATTTGAGACAAGGCTATTATCAATTGAGGATCTAGAAGCTGATGTGCTTAGGACAGCTTTCAATTCAAGATATGGGCAATTTGAATTTGCAGTTATGCTATTTGGGTTAACTAATGCGCCCGCAGCGTTCATGGACTTGATGCATCAATTTTTAAACCATATTTGGATCAATTTGTGGTGGTATGCATTGATGACATTATTAGTGTTACTCAAATCTCGAGAAGATCATGAACGGCACCTGAGAATAGTTTTGCAAACTCTGAGAGAGCACAAACTTTTTGCTAAGTTCAATAAATGTGAGTTTTGGTTGGAAGAAGTAGCCTTTTTAGGTCACATAATCTCTAAGGAAGGAATTACTGTAGATCCAACTAAGGTTGAAGCTGTTTCTAAGTGGAAAACCAGAAAACCCTACCGAAATTCGGAGTTTCTTAGGGTTAGCCGGATATTACCGTCGGTTTATCAAGGACTTTTCTAAGACTGCAAAACCCTTAACTAAGTTGACTAAGAAGCATGGCAAGTTCATTGGGATTCTAAATGTAGGAAGGATTTCAAGAGTTGAAAAAGTGTTTAACTGAGGCACCTGTGTTAGCATTGCCGAGCGGAGGAAATGGATTCGTGTTTATACAGATGCTTCAAAGGATGGTTTAGGTGTGTATTGATGCAAAAGGGAAAGTGATTGCGTATGCCTCTCGTAAGTTGAAACCTCATGAACAGAATTATCCGACCCATGACTTGGAGTTAGCAGCAGTAGTGTTTGCCTTGAAAGTGGAGACATTATTTATATGGAGTGACTTTCGAGGTTTTCACGGATCACAAGAGTCTTAAGTATTTGTTCTCCAGAAAGAGTTGAATTTGAGGCAACGTAGATGGGTGGAATTTTTGGAGGATTATGACTGTTCCTTAACTCACCCTGGAAAAGCTAATGTAGTAGCGGATGCCCTAAGTTGTAAAGTGCAAGTGGCCAGTTTAATGGTGAGAGAATGGCACATACTAGAAGAAGTTAGTGTTTGGAATCCGCGTCTTGAGCACAGAGGGTAATCTTGGGAATATTACTGTGAAATCTACTTTGTTAGATCGAATCAAAGAAGTTCAAAAAGGAGACCCTGAAGTGCAAAAATGGGTTGAGAAAGTTCAAAAAGGAAAAGTCTGATTTCAATTTGGGGACCGATGGAGTGTTAAAGTTTAGAAATCGTATAGTGGTACCCAAGGATGAAAGTCTAAAGAAGGAAATTTTGGACGAAACTCACCGTTCTAAGTATACGGTGCATCCTGGAGGTAATAAGATGTATCAAGATTTGAAAACCTTTATTGGTGGGAGAATATGAAAAGGGAAATTGCTCAATTTGTTCGACTTGTCTCACTTGCCAGCAGGTTAAGGCCGAGCATCAGAAACCATTGGATTATTACAGCCGTTGAGATACCTGAGTGGAAGTGGAAAAATATCACAATGGATTTCGTATCAGGCTACCAAGGATCAGAGAGGACACGCGCTATTTGGGTAATAGTGGATCGATTGACCAAATCTGCTCACTTTTTGCCGATTAGTATGAAGTACTCCTTGGAAAAGTTGGCTAAATTGTACTTGGATGAAATTATAAGATTGCATGGGATACCGGTGATATAGTCTCAGATCGGGACCCTAGTTTTGTTTCGATTTTGCAAAAGATGCAAGAGAGTCTAGGGACTAAGTTGAATTTTAGTACCACTTACCACCCGCAGACCGATGGACAATCGGAAAGGACAATCCAAACCCTAGAGGATATGTTGAGGTCGTGTATTGTGGATTTTGGAAAAATTGGAGTCATACCTTACGTTGGTGGAATTTGCTTATAACAATAGTTTTCATTCTCGATACAAATGGCTCCTTACGAAGCTCTTTATGGTCGAAAGTGTCGATCTCCGATTCATTGGACGAAGTTGGAGAAAAGAAGATTTTGGACCCGACTTGTACCTTGGGTTGAGGAAGCTTTTGAGAAGGTGAAACTGATACGTCAGAGGATTCGAACGGCTAAAGCCATCAAAAGAGCTATGGATAATCGGAAAAGGATTTAGAGTTTGAGGTTGGAGATAAAGTATTTCTTAAAATTACTCCCTTGAAAGCAAGTCTAATGGCGGGAAAAGGGAAGAAATTGCAACCGAGATTTGTGGACCCTATAAGGTTATTCAACGCGTAGGAAGTGTAGCTTACAAGTTGGAATTGCCTTTGAGTTTGTCAGGATTCATGATGTCTTCCATGTCTCCATGCTTAAGAAATATCATCCGACCCGTCCCATGTGTTACGACCGGAAGAAGTAGAATTGATGAGAATTTGTCTATGAAGAAAGGCCGGTAAAGATTTTAGATCGAAAAGTGAAGGAGTAAGACGCAAGCAAATCTCTCTAGTGAAGATTTTATGGAGAAATCATGGAATGGAGGAAGCGACTTGGGAAGTAGAAGAGGAGATCCAGAAGAAATATCAGAGTTGTTTCTAAATCAAGGTATGAATTTCGAGACGAAATTCTTTTAAGGGAGAAGGATGTGAGGACCCGAATTTTATTTTCTTACTTTTATTTCATTTACTGGCTTATTTAATTATTTATTCACTCGTTCACTCCGAATAATTTATTTCATTTATTTTAAATCCATTTGTACACAAAAATGTCTCATTTATATTTTTAAAACGTTTCGTTAGCGAATCTTAATTTTTCTGCGACTCGTTTAGCGAGAATTAGTGAATGCACGTTTTTTCGAGGTAAATTCGGTCCGAGAGTGCCAATAATCTTGGAGAATTAAGAATGATATATAGCAGACTAAGAAAAGTCAATTGAGAGATTAGATTGTGAGTGAGTTAAGTTAAGCTCAATTAGGAGCACTAATTGCTCACTAATTCGGTCGTTGACTTTTGGGGCACTAAGACACTTTTATGTCCATTCTTTCTTACACACTATCACATCACCACCTACCAACCAAACTTCTTCCTTCTTCTCCTTGGTCTGGGCCGATCCCCTCCCCTCATTTCCCCACAAAAAGTTTTAGCTCTCTTTCCCTCCATTCTTGCTCCACAAAAGCTCCCCAAAATTTGTTCCTTGTCTTGGTTTTTCATATAAGCTTGGAAGAGGACTTGTACAAGGAAGAAACCTTGGTGATTTAAGAGTTCTAAATCCTAGTGTTTAGTCTTCATTTGGCAGCAAGGTAATCCTCCAAGAAACCCTCCACTTTCCTCTCAAATCTTAGCAGTAAGTTAGTTTAGTTGTTGGGTTGTTGATGGGTTCACAAGAACCTTGACATTAGGTAGTGGACTTGAGGATTTTGTGTGTTTATTTGCTTGTTTGTTACTTGCTTTGATGAGATATGGTGTAATTTGAGTTGGAAAAGTTGGAAAGAAAGCTAGAGGGAATGAAAGTGCATGCTGTCCAATTTTTGTCTTGTTGAAACCTTCATGTTAATTTCGAATTGAGGGATTAGAGGTGAGTGAGTTGAAAAATTTCGCTTTATCGCGCGCAAATTGGAAGTTCGCGTATTTCGGGTCGAAACGGCTAAGTGGGAATTTAATAAATTTATATTAGACTATTAAGAGTGAGTAATTATAGTGTTAAAGGAATTATATTGGAGGATTAGTGCACTAGTGCAACAAACAAGAGAGAAAACGGTGGTACGAAACCCGCGCGACACTATTTGAAGTTGACTTTTGCAAAGTTTCTTGGCCACAATTTCTTAAAGCTTCCAAGACAAGATTCATACCTACCGAAAACTCTCTCTTTCTCTCTTTGGTCGGCTGAAACCAGCAAAGGAAAAGGAAGAAGAAAACTCTACATTTCAAGCTTCCATCTTGCTTCAAAAACTTCATCCAATCTTCTAGTTCTTGGAGATTCATCCTAGCTTGAGGAAAGACAACAACTTGTGGAAGTTCTTTGAGGTTTTATGGTGGAAAATTTCTGGTTTCAACTAGGGTTCAAGAGGGAACCCTTCACCTTCTTCAATCTTTCTAATTGCTTCAAGAATGGAGCTTAGTTTGCATGGGTTTGAAACCCTAAGCAAGAAATAGGCTAGAGGACTTGAGGAGTTTTATTTCTTGTTTTAATCTCTAGGCTAGCGGACTTGATGAGACCTTTAGGTAGCTGCCTTGAGGATTTGTTGCTTGATTAATGTTGTTTTATGTGTATATGAGAGGATTATGGTTAGAAATGAAGAGAAAGTTGTGAAAGGAGGGAGACTAGAGCTGGCCGAAAATTTCTGGTCATGTTACTCTGTTTTAATTTTAATGCTTTTTTAGCTGTGAAATTGATGGATATATGTTTGTATATTATGTGTACAAGTGTCGTCCAAAAATCATTTGATTTGGTTGCTCAAAACTAGAGTTTTCGAAAAGAAAGAAATCTGGAAATGGTGTTCAGGTTAGCCGGACAGTACCTCTTTGCATGAACATAACTCTTTGTACAAAAGTCAAAATCGAGTAACTGTTTGCAGCATTTGAAACTAGACATTCATATATTTCTAACGGTAAAAAAAATCACCTGCTATTTCGAACTGGAGTGACCATAGTGATTCAACAAAGTTGACTGTCCTGTTGTGACTCTCTGTCCGAGAGGAATGGAGAGCTACATCTTGTGGCTTGATTTTCTCTCACTTGTGAACTGATTTTGGAAACGACCCTTTCTGATAAAATGTAGAATTGTGAACCTAGTTTCTAACACCACCAACCACTTCCAAATTTGAACTTGTATTGAGTGAGTTGTGGTCTGATTTCGAAGGTGCAACAAAGCTGGAAAACTGGAAATCTTTCCTTTCTTGTTGGCCGAATGGTCAAATCTGTTTTGGAAGGTTATATGTCGCAAATTTTGGTGTCAATCACCCATCCATTGCCCATCAAATTTTTATGGAACCATGGTTTCAAAAATGAATCGAATTGGGGCTGATTTCAATTGTGCAAAACGTTTGAAAAGAAAGAAAAGCAAGAGGGCAGATTAGCCTTGAAACATTTTTCGAACTTTAGTCATTTTGTTAACTGACTTTCCACGTGAGTTGTTCCGTAAAATTTGATAGAGAGGTAGTCCACATATAGAAGTTTAAATGTACCAAATTTGGTTTAATTTCAATGCCATTTCGATATCCAAATGATGCCCCAAAGATTGCTTTTCAAATCTGGAAATTCACTGTTCAAGTAGTGAAATTAACCCGACTTTAGGCTGTGATATATTGTTGATAAAAACTCTGAATTTCGTTCCATTTTTGTGTTTGAAACCTTGTTTGGAACTCTTATTGTGTTACGAATTTCAAAGGCTGGTTCACTTTCTGTGAATTTTGCCGAATTTCCAAAGATTGCTAAAAAAACAAGACTGGTTCAAACCTGTCTTCTTGGAACTGGAACTTTGAGCTGAAAAAATGATGCTTTCCATTTAGAATCTTGGAAAAGTATCTTCTAGGAACTTTTAGTACTCCGAACCAATTTTCCAACGGTGTAAAGGTTTCCATTTTTGGACATGCCAAACTCAAAGATTTGATTTTTTCAAAGATCGTCGCGTAAAGCTGAAATTTTCCGATTTTATAAGAAATGAACTTTTAAGAACTTTCTATCCTCCCTTGCAGTTGTTAGACTGTTTTAGGTGTAATTTCTTGGTGTAATACACGGTTCCGTTAGAACTTTAAACTTTCATTTCAAATCTTGGTTTCCGAAGGTTAAACCTCTCTTAATGCATTTTTCTTGGTTGTTCACTTTCTTGGTTAATGACCCCTTATTTTATACTCGAGAAATGAACTTCAAACCCTAGCTTTGCCTCGATTTCCATAATTTTAAACTCCAAAAAGGAAGCGTTTTGGCTAAAGTAATTCTTGGTGAATTGCACTAGTTTTACACTTGAATCTTGGAACCTTAACTTTGATATTTTTCTGTGAAAATGAGTGGAGTTTTGGATATGTTTGACTCCATTAGTTTGGAAGAATGTGAATACTCTTTGCATCCTAAAGTTTGGACGTGAAATTTAAAGTTTTTGGGAAGTGAAAACCATTTACCTCTTTTTCTTGAATTTCGTGCCAAAAGTGAAGTTGGTACTTTCTTTTGGAATTGAGATTTACTACCGTGACATGAGTCAAAAACGACTTTTGAGTCCTGTTTTGAACATTATTCCAACGTTTTAACGAGAAAAGCTCTTTAACTTGATTCGAACTTGTGACCTTACATGTTCACTTTTAAATCCTGATTTTCGAGGGATTATAACTCATCTAAGACATTGTCTTAAATCTCAAGCGAATGTACTTTCTTCTTGGATGAAGAAGTGGTTGTGTGTTTATGTGAGTAATAGTTGGTCCCTATTTCTTCAGGTGCTCAAGAGGGGTTGAAGGGAATCCCGGAGCGGATCACTAAAGACTTTATTTGTTCACTACTTTTGATTTGGTGAGTGTCAAGCGCATGACTTGTTGCCTATTACTTGACATGCATCTAGTTGAAATACGTGAATTTTACTTGTCGAGACGAGTGTGTACTTTATCGCACTCGCTCTCTTTACTTGACGTGTTACTCGATTTACTTGACTAGTTACTTGACTTGCTCATACTCGAAACTATACTCGTATGTGATTTGGTGTCGATTGGAGCGATGCCTCGTCGACCAATCCTACTTGTGGGGGACGCCCAAACTGATCGGCTAACTTTGCGAATCGAGCCAGCATGGACTTGGTCGAGAAGCTTAGTAAACCATGAGCAAACACGAAACTTGATCTATTGGAGAGATCTTGCTTGGCATACTCGTGTAGTATTGCCACGATACACTCGAGTAATATCAAAACCTTGACGAGCAGGCCTGGTAAGGGGGTGTAAATGGTGACGGGATTTGAGGAAAGTGGTGTTTCTATGGATTTGATACTTATGTGGTTGACAGAGTGTCAACATGGAATTTGATCAAGACCTTGACTCTGCTACGTGGAATTTAGCTCCTGAGAGCTACAGTATCCTTGAATTGTTTCTGCTTTCTTTTCCTACTTGAAATGTTTAATTACTCGAACTTTACAGTTTCACTTACTGTATAAATGTTATTGTTACCTGAACTATGGTGTTTGCATGTGTGTTTCTTGGTCTCACTGAGCGTTCGCTCACCCCATTAGTTTGTTTTCCTTAACAGGGGCTCGGAATGGAAAGAATTTTGGGAAAAAGCCGACTTGATTACTTCGATAAAAATCTTGGGGTTGTAATTGTTTAGTCGACTTCTAGTGGTTGTATTTTAGGGAAAGTTGATGTACATTTGGTAACTTGTGATGTAAGATGTGAATATTTGTATAAGGAAGTGTCTTTTCTTTATTTGGCTTTTATTCTTGGTGGCGTATTGTTAAGTTTAAATTTGATTTGTATCGAGTCCTGGCGAGAACTAGGCAGGCGTTCCACGAATACCCTTGGGTTCGCCCTAGGGAGAAAGTGGGGGCGTCAACATATGAACTCTCAAAAGGGAGCTTTTTTTACTAGAGTAATTCGTAGCGAATTTCACTAGTTTTATACTTGAACCTTGGAATCTTTAGCCTTGACATTTACTTTGAAAGTGAGTGGAGTTTTGGAGGGGTTTGGGACTCCATTAGTTTTGAAAATGTGAACGTTCTTTATATTTTAACTTTTGGGTCATGAAATTTGAAAGCTTTGGGAGATGAAAACCATCTACCCCTTTTTCCTCGATTTTCGTACCGAAAGTGAAAAATGGTATTTTCTCTTGGTTTGAGATTTACTCACCACGACTTGAATAAAAAATGACATTTGAGCTCTCTTTTAGCATTATTTCGATGATTTAACTGAAAACTTGACTCGACCTTGTAACCTTGAGAGTGGGTAGTGAGAAAATGTTTTTCTTTTAAAACCTTGGTCGAGCACCTAGATAATTATGATTGTACATGTTTCAGGTGGTCGCGAAGACGCCGAAGTGCTCGTTTGACTTCTCGCTTCACTCTTGTTTTGCCCTTGACTTGTGGTGAGTGTCAAATGCATGTTAAATGCTGATGTAATTTAAATGTTATTTATACAAGTGCTATACATGATACGTGAACTTGCCGAGGCGAAGATGTACTTTATCGCCCTCGTCCTCTCTCTTCCAATTACATGTTACTTGTTACATGAAAATATAATGAGTTACACTTATACATGAACATGTTTTAAGTCGTGAGCACTGAGCGGCTAGAAGTATCACGGCCGAATTGGGTAGGAGGTACCGCTCACCGCCGACTCAGTGCTATGGTTGACTTAAAGTCGATTGGAGCGTTGTCTCGTTGACCAAATACACGTGTGGGGATGCCCCCAAACCATTGGCTAACCTTGTAACTCGAACCGACAAGGGTTTTGGTCGAGAAATTTGATGAATCTTGGGCAATAATAGCTTGATCTATTGGAGAGATCTCGCTTGACATACTCGAATAGTATCGGCCACCCTAACATGTTTGGTTCCGGATCTGAGTGGGTGTTATGTTGGTTGGAGGAAGTAAGTGGAGCACTACGGTCGTGTTACTATTTGGGTTGATGGAGGGTCAACCCCAGATGGGTCAACTTGATCGAGATGTGGAAATAGCTCCTGAGAGCTCCTGTATTCTCCTTGTGTGTTAATTCCTATTTGTGCACTTAAATGAAATGTCATGTTTAAAGTTGCTTTTAATCATGTTATTTGATCGATTGGTGTTTCTTGCTTGCTTGTTTGTTTTCTTGGCCTCACTGAGCGTTCGCTCATCCCATTAAGTTTGTTTTCCTTAACAGACTTTGGAGGTGGCTTGGTGGATCTAGACTAGCGATTCGGTGGAAGCTAGTATTTTTATATGAAATTAGTGACTCTTAAAGTATAACTTTTGTTACTCTTGGTTGGTGGATTGTAATTATAATTGTTAACCCTAGAATAGCTATGTTTGAGCTTCAAAATAGCTCAAGAATCATCTCAATTTGGTACTTGTTACTCAAGATATAGCCAAAATACCAAGGTGTGTTAAAACTATCAAACTCTTCTTGATTTGAATCAATTCATAACATACCAAAACCTACAAGAACAACACAAATTTGCATATTAACCCACACTTTTGCATGTTTTGGTTAAGAAACACTACTTGTATGAAAAGTAACTTATAAAAGAACTCAATTCTTCCATTTTAGCATAAAACATAACAAAAATTTATCCTAAAACCTAATTAAAAATAAGTAAAATAAATGCCAATCATGGATCAAGGAGCGGATTCTTTGCTAATTTGGTGTCGTTTATTTGTCTTAGTTTCTTAGTTATTTAGTCGATTGTGTTAAGAACAAATTAGGTCAACTTGCATGTAAGTTGGAACCACATAGTTGTTTTTTTAATTGAGTTGTTTTGGGCCTTTTAGATTAGTAAAATAATTTGGCCAGCTTAAAACTTAAGTTCGGCCTTAATTAGTTAGTTCTTAGTTGGTTAGTTAAGTCTTGACTCGTTTGGATTTGCACTTTGACTATAAATTAGCCAAACCCCTACAAGCATTAGAGACTTTTAAGATGAAAATTTCAAAGCAACAAAATTCTGAGTGCATAAAGTTCTCTTTGGCTCTTCTGCGAGGACCCGAAATTTCATTTTTTTTCTTACTTTTATTTTTATTTTACTGGTTTATTTAATATGTATTCACCCGTTATTCCGAATAATTTATTTCATTCATTTTAAACCCATTTGTACGCAAAAATGTCTCATTTATTGTGAGAACCCGAAAATTTTCACATTTTCACGTATTATTTTATTTCCTTGGCCATATTTTATACTGTCTTTGAAAATATTAAATGTTTTGTACATTTTACAAGTAAGTACAATTTTTAATCATTTTCCTAGTATAAGTTAGTGTACATAACTTGAAGTGCATTTGTTCGATGTGGGGCCCGCTAGTGCGTTATAATTTTGCCGATTAGGTGATGAAATACTAAGTGATATTATTTTCCATGGTACTAGGAGATGATTAGAGGTTGGTTAGATGGATGAATTATTGGAAGTGAGAAGATAAACTTAAAACCTAAAGGACGCCAAGTGTCGCCAACCGATTGGAGGAAACTTGCCTAACTTTCTTACCTTTACCAAAACTCCAATTTTGACCAAAATTCCCTCATTTCTTCCCTTGCCTTGGCCGAACCCTTGGAGAGAAAAACAAGAGAGAGAGCTCTTCAATTTCCAACTTCAATCCTTGCTCAAATCTTGTGATTTAACCAACCAAATTGAAAACTACACCATACAAGTGCTAGCTAAGGGAAATTGAAGGCCTTGGTGGAGTTGTTTTGGGAGGAGGAAGTCTAAGCTACCCACTTTCTTTGAGGTTTGAAGGTAAGGTTGCTAAGAACACCCTTCTTTGGTTCCAATAGATGATAATTAGTGGCCTATGGTGGCTTGCTAACATGATTAATGGATGATTTTGTGGATTAATGGAGAGTTGGTTAAATTTCTGATTTATTGGGAATTTTCTGCCCTAATCTGACCAGTGTTGTTCGGCCATGATGGAGGCCGAATTGGACTTAGCTCAAAACATGAAAGTTGTAGAGAATGGAGTGTAGGTTATGTCTGTAAAATTTCAGCTCAATCGGAGCACTGTATCCTGTGAAATGACTATTTTACCCCTGCTGCCCTGTTTCTGTCCGGAAATGATAATCAGCCCCTGTATTTGGCTCTTTTGGCTGGGAAGATTACTGAATTAGCTTTTGATGCCTTCTTAAGAATTGTAGCCTTGTATCTTAGCTTTCATATGGCTTTGGAATCAACTGAATTGGAGGTTGTGTGTGCTGAGTTATGATGGAATATTTGGGCCTGGTTTTGGATGGTTGTAAAGCTTCAATTGGTTGCATTTTAAGGGTGTTTGATAGCTTATGGTTTGTATATGAAATTGTGATTGAATGGTATGATTTGGTGGTTGGGTTGTAGCATGGAAAGTAAGGAAAAAACAAGGGGAAATGCTGTCCGTTTATTTTCTTGAACTTGAGTGAATGGAAATGAGATTTGGAATGTGATTTTGGGATGCATTGGATTTGCTTTGCTTAGAGTAGCTTAGTGCCACTCTAGTAGTGTTAAATGAGTCACTTTACTTGCACTTATACCATTTCGTTTAACCATGATGCTTAGTTCTAAATGTTAGTTTTGAACTTCAAATACGTGTTTATTTTCGTTCCGAAACAAACAAGAGTGGCCTAGGGTTTCTCGGCCACAAAACCTAATTTTAACGCGCAAGGTTTTAAAGTGTGAATTCAAGGTATTTGACTACCTTTTTCATATGATTTTTAACCAAGATACTTGTTATACATTAATTCTTTGTAAATGTGTTAGTTTTGAGCCAAAAACACGTTTTACGAAAAATGAGGAAAAACTACTGTTCACTATCCGGCCGTGTATCCGACCAAGTTCTGGCCGGATTCTGACGTGGCAACTGTTTCAAATTTTTCCGATTTAATTTCTAAAACTCTTTTGAGCTTAGTTTTATGTTTGATTTGGAAAACCTTTAGTTACTCATTTCCTTTGATCAAAATGTACCCTTTTCACTTTCAAACACATCATACTTCCCTCTTGTACTCGTTTTATTCGAATTTTCTTTGATTCACTGGACATTTTGATGGTTGAGCCATAATATTTTCTCATGATTGTTATTAGGGTTTCTTGGTGACCAAAGTTGATATCCGGAGGGATACTTTGGACGTAATTTTGCTTAATTAGGTGAGTGTTCTATATACGATTTGTTTCTAATGACTATGTGAATTGTTGTGACTATTTGGATTGTTGCTTTGTTATGTGATTGAGGTACGCTATATTTCCATTGACTACGTGACTAGTGTGATTCTTGATTAAATGTTAATGTTCCCAATGATTGCTAAAAATGGATTTCGCTAGGCGAGTGTGTACTTTATCGCACTCGACCTAAATGAACGTGAAATTTTCAAAGATTGAATGATTAAATGTTACTTGTGCATGAATGTAAGCCTTCGGGCTGAACTGGGCCCTTGCCCTTGGTTATTGGTCGACTCGAGCCAGAAGCGGACTCGGTCGGGCGATTAGTGACCCTGGGTGAATGTGAATGTTGGTATACTCGAGTATGACCATGAAGTTTGGGAAGGACTGGCCAGTGCGCTGGCCAGAAGGGGAAGAACGAAATGAACGAATGAATGGCAAGAATGATGGAGGGATTTTCAATGACAAATGAAATTTTTCTAAATGATTGAAGGAATGGATGGTCGATGAACGAACGAATGAACGAATGACTCCGTATCCTTTTAATGAATGTGTTATTCCTGCTTTATATCGTCAATGTTATTTGGATTACTTGTTGTTACGTGCTAATGTCCTTGTTTAATTGCTAGTTGAGTATATAGAACCTTGCTGGGCTTTTAGCTCATTCCACGTCTTTTGTTTTCCTTAACAGGGGTTGCGAGTAAGGGCGAGAGACCTGTATAGTATAGTTTAGCCTTTTGTATTGTTTTGGCTTTTGATCTCGTTCTAGTGCTTGATTAGGGTTTGGAATGTACTAAGAATTTAAAACTTATGTTATACATTTGGGACTGTATATTTGGTTGAGCTTGAGGTGAATGTAATCTTATGGTTCAAGGCTGGGTTTCGTTTCCGCTTATTCTCGAGGCTTTATTTTACTTTCTTTGATGTGAGTGAACGAGTCCTGGCGAGAGCTGGGCAGGCGGTCCGCCGAACCCTTTGGTTCGCCTTAGGGTAAGGTGGGGCTGTCACTTTTATACTTTTAAAATGTTTCGCTAGCGAAACGTAATTTTTCTGCGAATCGTTTAGTAAGAAATAGCGAATACACGTTTTTCGAGGCAATATTCGATCCGAGAGTGCAATAATTTCGGAAAATTAAGGATGATCAATAGTAGACTAAGAAATGTTAATTGAGGGATTAGAGGTGAGTGAGTTCAAATTTTCGCTTTATCGCGCGCGCGTCAATAATTTATCGAGAGTCACGCCGGTACGACTAATTGGAGATTTGAGAAATTAATATTAGACTAGTAAAAGTGAGTAATTACCACATTAAAGGAAGTATCTTGGAGGATTAGTGCACGAATGTATCAAACCCGAGAGAAAATGGTGGTACGAAACCCGCGCGCAACAACTATTCAAAGTTGACTTTTAGGCAAAACTTCCTAGCTACTTTTCGCTCCAATCTTCCCTCACTAGCTAAACACTCAAACCCTTATCTTTCTCCTCTCCATTCAGCCGACCAGCCAAGAAAGAAAAGAAAGAAAACCTCCATTTCCTTTAGCTTCCATTTTGTCTACAAATCATCATCCAACTTTCTAATTTCTTGGAGATTCATCCTAGCGTGAAGAAAGGCAACATCTTGTGGATTTTCTTGGAGAGTTTTGGTGGGAAAAATCTGATTTCTTCTTGAGTTTGGAAGGTATAAACATCTCCCACTACAACTCTTGCTTTCTTGTTTCATTTCTTGGCTTTGAAGCTTGTAGCTTCCTTCTTGTTGTTGTTGGTTGGATTTGGTTGGTTGAAGTGGGCTCTATGAACTCCCACCTTGGTTAAATGAGGGCTTCCATGATGTTTATGTGTGTGTTTGTGTGTTTGTGATGAGTTTTAATGAAAGAAACTAGAAGAGGAAAAAGAAAGAGAGAAACCGTGAGAGGACAAGCTGGCCGAAAATTCTGTCCATGTTGCTCTGTTTTAATCCAAAATTTTGATGCTTGTTTGGCTGTGAAATTGATGGTTATATGTTTCATATTGTGTGCAGAATGTGCCTTGTAAAAATCGTTTCATTTGGTTGCATAAAACTTGAGCTTTGGCAAGGTTCAAATCTGGAAAACATATAGCAGGGTCTCGGACAGTGCTACTTTGTTTGAACATAACATGTTGTACAAATTCAAAATTAAGTGCTGTTAGTGGCATCCAAAACTAGACATTCATAGCTTTCCAACGGTATAAAAATCACCTGCTAGTTTGAACTGAGTGAACTATAGCCGATTCAACAAAGTTGACTGTCCTGTTGTGACTGTCTGTCCGAGAGGAATTGGAGAAGCTGCATCTTGTGGCTTGATTTTCTCTCACTGGTGAACTGATTTCGGAAATGACTCTTTTTGATGAAATGTAGAATTTGGAACCTAGTTTCCAATACCACCAACCATTCTTAATTTGAACTTGTATTGAGTGAGATGTGGTCTGATTTTCAAAAGTGCAACATAGCTAGGAACTAGGAAGTTTTTTCCCTTCTTGCTGGCCGAATGGTCAAACCTATTATAGGATGTTTTGTTCCGAAAATTTTGATGCCAATTACCCATAAATTCTTATTAAATGTTTCTAGAACCTTGGTTTCCAAAATGGATCGATTTTGGGGCTGATTTCATTGTACCAAGCTTTTGAAGGAAAGAAAGGGTCGAGTAGGCAGATTAGCCTTGAGAATTTCCCAAACTTTGGTAGTTTTGTTAACAGCCTTCCCACATGATTTTTTACCCTATAATTTGATAGAGAAGTAGTCCTCATATGGAAGTTTAAGTGTACCAAATTTGGTGTAATTCAAATACCATTTCGATAACCAAATGATGCCCCAAAGATTACTCTTCAAATCTGGAAATTCACTGTTCAAGTAGTGAAAATTAACCGACTTTAGGCTGTTATATCTTGTTGCTCAAAACTCCAAATTTAGTTTCGTTTGATGTGTTTCAAAACCTTGTTTGGAACTCTTTTGTGTTACAAATTTCAAAGGTTGATTCACTTCCTGTGAATTTTGCCGAATTTCCAAACATTCCTGCAAAGTCAAGACTGGTTTTGCCCGATCTTCATGAAACTGTGACTTTGAGCTGAAATTCGAATGATTTTTGGTTTGAATCTCTGAAAAGTGTCTTCTATGATGTTTTAGTGTTTGAGCCGAGTTTCCAACGGTATAACTTTTTCCATTTTTGGACTTACGGAACTCGAGATACGATTTTTCCAAGTAGTGTCACTCTAAGCTGGAAAATTTTCTGTTTTCAACCAAATTGCTCTTTTAAGAACTTTCGACCTTCCTTTGCAATTGTTGAACTGTTTTAAGTGTAGTTTCACGGTTTAATATGAGATCTATTTGAAATTTAAACTCCATTTCGAATCTTAGTTTCCAAGGGATTAATCTCCTTTTTGTGATTCTTCTTGACTCTATAACTTCCCTTGTTTATAACACTTCTCTTCATACTTGAATTATAGACTTCAACCCTATTCTTTATGGCCTCGATTTCCATGAGTTTGAAACCAAAAAGGGAGCGTTTTGACTAGAGTAATTCTTGGTGAATTTCACTAGTTTCATACTGGAACCTTAACTTTGATATTTTTCTATGAAATGAGTGGAGTTTTAAACGAGTTTTAACTCCATTAGTTTTGGATAGTGTGCATACTCTTTGCCTTTTAAGGTTTGGACGTGAGACTTAAAGTTTTGGGGAAATGAAAACCATTTACCCTTTTCCTCGATTTTCGTGCTGAAAGTGAAAATGGTACTTTCTTTGGATATGAGATTACTTACCACGACTTGAATCAAAAACCACCTTCGAGCTCTCTTGAGCATTATTTTAACGATTTATCTAGAAAAGCTTCTTTAATTTAGCTTGAACTCGTGACCTTGAGAGTGAGTAGTGAGAAAATGTCTTTCTTTTAACCTTGGTCGAGCACCTAGGTAACTATGATTGTATATGTCTCAGGTGGTCACGAGAACTTTGAAGAGCTCGTTTGACTTCTCGCTTCACTCTTATTTTGCTCTTGGCTAGTGGTGAGTGTCAAGTGCATGTTTAAATGCTTATGTGATTGAAATGTTAATTGTGCAAGTGTCATACATGATACGTAAACTTGCCGAGATGAGGTGTACTTTATCGCCCTCGTCCTCTCTCTCTTTTAATTATGTAATACTTGTTACATGAACACATATGATTGGTAATTTGTACATGAATATGTTTAACTCATGAGCTCTGAGCGGATGGATGTACCATACCAATTTGGGTGGGAGGTACCTCTCATACCGTCTCAATGCTATACCCGGTCTCTAAGCGATAACATGTACCACACCAATTCGGGTGGGAGGTACCTCTCATGTCGACCCAGAACCATAAACAATTCTAAGTCGATTGGAGCGATGTCTCATCGACCCGGTTTACTAAGCGATAGCATGTACCACACCAATTCGGGTGGGAGGTACCTCTCATGTCAACTCAGAACCATAAAAATTTTAAGTCGATTGGAGCGATGTCTCATCGACCCGGTTCTCTAAGCGATAGCATGTACCACACCAATTCGGGTGGGAGGTACCTCTCATGTCGACTCAGAACCATAAACAATTCTAAGTCGATTGGAGCGATGTCTCATCGACCTAGTGGAAATTAGCTCCTGAGAGGTCCCGTATCCTTATTGATTGTGTTTTGTTTTCCCTTGTGAGTTATATGAATATCATGACTGTCTTCTTGTATAAACTTTAATGCTAGTTGTGCTTATTTGTTTGCCTGCTTTTCTTGGCCTCACTGAGTGTTAGCTCATCCCATTCCATTTGTTATTCCTTAACAGGGGAGTGACGCGAAGGAAGTGATTGGAAGATACTAGTGGAAAGCTAGTCTTTTGTTATAGTTTGGTATTTTGTAGCTGACCTTTAGAGAAATTGTAAGATTTGGAAATCGATCCAGTTGACTTGAGATTTGTATCCTTGGATGTACTTGTGCGATGAAAAATTATAGTCGTGTTATTATTTTGGCATTTTGATATAATCATTGGAATTGGTCTATTTTTCATTTGAGGATTGTAGTGAGTCCTAGCGAAAGCTGGGCAAGACGGTCCGCCGAACCCTTTGGTTCCCCTTAGGGGGAGGTGAGGTCGTCACAGTTGGTATCAGAGTTTATGTTTCAGATCTTTTGTAGTGTATCTAGGCTAAAAGTTTTGGATACCGGACTGTGGGATTTGATTGTGTTTTTAAGTGCAATGTGACCTTGGTGCTTGATGTTTTAGCGAGTAATATTGAAGTGTTTGCATTTAATTAGAGTGATGTTGAATGCTAGTGTTTTATTTTGTTGGAATTAAATCCTTATACATCTATGATTTTATGTCTTGTGGACCCACTTTGAGCTTGAAAATGAGACATCTTTTGCATTCCTTTTGGTTTGACTTATTACCCTAGCCTGTATAGGAACTTTCACCTTGAATTTAGGGAGGAAAAACTTGTATTCATTGGAAGTTTTAGATTAAGAATTTAGAAAGTAACTTTAGGCTTTTGAATGGAATTTGGAATTTATAGTCATTCGAATGATGTGACTTGGTATCGTGGATTCTTCTAGTTCTGTCCCTAACTAAGTTTTTGGTTTTCCTTCTTTTGATCCTGCCTAGGATAGTAGGGGTGGTGCACGCCGTGAGACCTTTTGTGTTTTGCCTGCATGTACTCCTATATTTTGTGGCACTTAGTTGCCTATGTCCTGTATTGATAGTATTAATTCGTTGTCTGCACCTTGACAAGTGACATGACTTCTAACTTATGCAAATATCTATACTTTAATTTAAGTTGTTCTTGCAATGTGTACCTGTTTTTCAATTCATGCACTTATATTTTCCTCTTTTATTATGCGTTTAGAATCTTACTAAATAAATCGGCGAGGACGTGGATGGGGGTGTGGGCGTGGGCTTCGCAACCCCGCAACTCTCGAGAGAGGTTGAGGATCCGCGATTAGACAGAACCAAAACCCTATAACGAAGAGGGTGACCAAGTGGCTACTGCCATCAACCGCATGACGGATATTTTAGAGCGATTAGCAGAGCGAGAAGGTCCAGGACCTAATAACCAACTTGGGGCTCAAGATAAAGGTGAGGATAGAGCCTTAGAGCGATTCTTGAAGTTCGCTCCACCTAGGTTTCATGGAGGGTCTGATCCTGAGTTAGCGGAAAATTGGTTTGAAAGGATGGTAGATATTTTTGCTGCTTTAGATTATGTCGAGGAAAGGCAAGTGAATTTTGCCGTTTTCTAGTTTGAGCGAGTGGCACGCTCGTGGTGGAATGTTGTAATGGCGAAGTGGGAAAGAGAACAAACCCCTTGGACTTGGGCCAACTTTGAGAGCGAGTTCAATGTCAAATTCCTTCCGCCTATAATACAAGAGAGGAGGAAGGATGACTTTATTAAGTTGAAACAAGGGTTACTAAATGTGGCCGAGTATGAGGAGCGATTCACTAAACTTTCCAAATTTGCCCCTGAGCTTGTGGTCACGGAACGGAAAAGGGTAAGGAGGTTTATTCAGGGGTTAAATGTAGAAATTCAAGAATCCCTAGTAGCTGCCCAGATTACCACTTTTACGGATGACTTGGAAAAATGGACAGAGGGTAGAGAATGTTAAGTCTCAATCTAAGGCTTTTCATGCTAGAAAGAGGGGTAATCCAAGCGATAATCCTGAGCAGTCCGAGGTCTACCCAACCCCTTAAAATGGGAAAAGGAGCTGGAGGAGTGAAGATGCCTGAAAAACCCGGAAAAACTCCATCAAGTGAAGCCCCGCCAAAAGGAAATCAGAATAGGCGAGATCAACAAAAGAGGAATTCTCAAACTAGTCAAGCCGTGACTCCTCACGTAACTTGTGGATACTGTGCAAGATTAACCACATTGAGGCCGAGTGTTGGAGAAAGTAAGGAAAATGTCTGAGGTACGGTAGTACCGAATATAAGTTTTCGAATTGCCCAAGAGCTTCTAAGGGAGGAGAAAATTCTCAACAACCTGCTAGATCCACTGCAAATCAGTCGAGTGCCAGAAGGAGTGATTAATGCTAATGATTATAAGAGGGATCCAAGTAGTGGAAACTCTACGAGTAGGGATGGATCTGACTTCACTCGACAAATAGGGATTGTAGTTTTACCCTAGCTTAGACTGGTACTTTTAGAGGTTGTAATGTCGTATAGGGGATGACGTCCTTTTGTTGTTTTGTATATTGCGACCTTAGCACGTTTCGCTATGATTTTGTTGTTTCTCCTTTTCTTTTGGAATGATTTGATGAAGTTATCCTAACTCACTGTAACTATTACGATCTTTTATAATATACGGAAAATCTACTTTGCTTTAATTGATTTTACAACTTATATATATATTTAATTATTGTTCCACACCTTTAGATCTGTGATAAGATCATGAACGGCACCTGAGGATAGTTTTGAAAATTCCGAGAGAGTACAACTTTTGTTAAGGTCAATAAGTGTGAGTTTTGAATGGGAGAAGTAGGACTTGATGAGAATTGTCATATAAAGAAAGGCCGATAAAGATTTTTGATCGAAAAGTGAAGGAGTTAAGACGCAAGCAAACCCACTAATGAAGGCCTTATGGAGAAATCATGAAATGGGGGAAAGCGACTTAAGAAATAGAAGAGGAGATCCAGAAGAAATATCCAGAGTTTGTTCCTAGATCAAAATATGAATTTCGAGAACGAAATTCTTTTAAGGGGAGAAGGATGTGAGGACCCGAAATTTCATTTTTTTCCTACTTTTATTTCATTTTACTGGCTTATTTAATTATTTATTCACCCGTTTACTCCGAATAATTTATTTCATTCATTAAACCCATTTGTAAGCAAAATGTCTCATTTATACTTTTAAAACGTTTCGCTAGCGAAACGTAATTTTTCTGCGACTCGTTCAGTAAGAAATAGCGAATACACATTTTTCGAGGCAATATTCGATCCGAGAGTGCAATAATTTTGGAAAATTAAGGATGATCAATAGTAAACTAAGAAAAGTTAATTGAGGGATTATGTGACGACCCCACCTCCCCTGGGGCGTACCCCAGGGTTTAGCGGACCGCCTGCCCAATTCTCGCCAGGACTCACTCACGCTTAACTCGAGAAAAGCACTTACAACCATAGAATAGAAATAAAACAACAATTTCAAACTTAACATATACATTGATACTCAAATCCATCTACAAGGCTTATACACGCCCCAAATATGTCAAAGTGTTTACAATCCGAGTACAATCAACCCTAGTCGGGTGCTAGCGCGAGTACAATTGTAAAAATCCAAAAAACAAGACTACGCTAGCCTGTACAAGTCTCACGCCTCGCTCGTAACCCCTGTATGGAAAACAAATGGCGTGGAATAAGCTAAAAGCCCAGTGAGGTTCCAAATGCATAAATATCAACGTAGCAAAATAGCGAGAATAACAAGTCAAGAAAATGAGCGAGTGTAAAAGTTCATAAAAAAAACAATAACACGACAAATGATAATCATTTCAAAGTATAAGGATACGGATGACTCTCAGGAGCCAAATTCCCGTTGCATCACCAGAGCTTGATCAAGTAGTAGTTGACACTCCGTCAACTTTCGAGTAAAGTAACCAGTCCCGTAGTGCTCCGCTTGACACCAATCTATCCACCATTCAACCCCCTTACCAGGCCCACACATTCGAATAAACACATGTGGTAATATTCGAGCATACCGATTAGTCGAGGAGGTATCACTCCACTCGACAAAACAAGAGACCCAATGGTTCGTTATCTAATCGACCAAGCCCTTACCGGCTCGACTTGATTAACTAGCCAATGGGGTTTGGGTTCCCAAGTAGGCAGCATAGTCGATGACCAATTGACTTAGTCAAGAAAAGGTACGGAAACGGGAATGAGAGGCACCTCCCACTCGGATCGAGTGTGGTACATACGGCCGCTCTGCACTTACAAATCGAGCACAAGTGACGGGCGTAGGGTATACATATAACATTAAGCTCATCCTAATCTAGTTTTACATTTATAAACTCCTAAATACCCCACACGTGATTTATCGCAAGTATACGAATCGTGAGCTAGTATAGGGTATTAAGGGTCGATCCCACAAGGAAGATTACAATTACCGGCACTACTAAAGTTTCTCTATTATTTAGACTATCAATGAATTATAAGAAATGAAACCTACTGAACTTATGCAAGAAAATAACAAATGAAAGCTCCTTAGGTTGTGGTATCCGTAACTACTCATGCAAGTGCTATATTTGGATCATTGAATACTACTATCTAGGCTAGTTATGGTGTAATTTCCTCATGCATATGAAACCTACTTTCGTAGTGAATTCAATTATACTCATAACTAATCCATACCTATTCTCATGGTTACGAAATTAGTTACAAGTTCATTTCTTCAGTGAAATTACATGAAATGAATCACTAAAACCACATAGGTGCACCTCTACTCTCGTGAGTGTATTCTCTATGTTTAGCACTTCTTGAACCAGTGTTAAATCTCAATTTTCATTACAGAAACAACACCTTAGATAATCACAATTAATGGTACCAGATTAATCATGATTTAGAGAGCCAAAGTGCTAAATAACTTGATCAAATCATAGCAATCAACTAACCAAATGATGAACACTAACAATTATAGAAAGTTCAACCAAACCCAAGGCATAAACTTTAAAGATACATATTAAACACAAAATCCAGAACTTGCATATTAACCATACTTAAGAATCCAATATAAAAGATAAAGAGTTGGAGAAGAGATAACCCTTGTCACATGAGCTTCAACTCCTCCTTCTTCATTCTCAATTTTCATCATAATCTAGCCAATATACAAGAGTGGATGAGCTATACTACTCTATACTATGCTAATCTAACACTCAGAAGATGTAAGAGCTACATTTCTGCACTCCCCAAGTTTTCTCCGTATGATAATCTCAGACCTCCCAAATGTCTCTGCATATAAACTGATGAAAAGCTCCTCTCCTCACCAGTCCAAATTTTCTGCTATGATTCTCCAAATCTCCTTTTATTAAGAAAGTCAAAAGAAATATTGTTTTGACTTGACAATAAGTCATATTGTCTTTCTTTTTGCTTCAGAAGCATGTGCCACCGAATTCTCTCACCAAAGATAGTTGGAAAGTTGTGTGAAAAGTAAGAAAACCGGTTGTGCCACTTGCAGAGGAGAGATGCAGATCCGAGTCTCGGATCCGAGGCTCTTTCCATATGGATCCGAGCTCGGATCGTCTGGCCTCAGATCCATTGCTCCAGAAGCACAGGCGAGGGCTCGAATCTTGTTTTGTTCACACGGATCCGGTATAGGCGAGGGTTTTAAAGTAAAGGCGAAAATTTTTGACAGCACTTCCCTTGTTTTTCCTTTACTTTCCCTTGTTTTGTATCTTTAAAGTTTAACAGGCGAGGGTTCACATGTATCTTTAAGGTTTGTACAGGCGAGGGTTTTCCCTTGTTTTGGAAAAGATCCCAAAACCATGAGATATTCCTTTACTTTTCCAAAGTAATATCCGGGCTCGGATCACTCCAGTAGATCATGCTCTACGAATATCTCATGGTTTGCTAAGCTTATCGACCAAGCCCATGCTAGCTCGATTCGCAAAGTTAGCCAACGAGTTTGGGCGATCCCCGAATACGAATACGAATACGAATATAAGTCGATGAGCAACGCTCAAATCGACGATTCTAAATAGGAATCACAAATACGAATCACATCCACATTACTATGTACAAGTCGAATATGAATTCACGTAGCGAAATACGAATATAATTTTGTTCGAAAGAGAACGAGTGCGGTAAAGTACACACTCGTCTCAAAATTTCAAATTCACATAACGGATAAGAAACAGTTAACCACTTAGCGACAAATTCATGCACATGACACTTACCAATCAAAATAAGAGAGTGAGTGCGTAAACAAGCCTTTAGGTATTCCTCTCGAGATTCTCGTGAAGGTCTCCTTGAGCACCTGAGCAAACAATAGTTATCCATTACACACTATCACTTAAAATCCTTTCTTATCAAGAGAGGGATTGCACACTTGTACAATCTAGAAAATACCATGGAATGGCGCTTTACTTGCTCAAAATTCAAGGTTCAAAAGTAGTGTTTATTAACACAAGGAAAAAGTGATTTACTTCATGAAGACAAGTCCAAAATGGTCAATTAGTATTGAAGGATAGGTAAGAGTCTCAAAAACTCAATTCCCATCAAGTTTGAAAATTTCAGGTTTGAGGTTCGATCTTTGAAAAATCGTATCTCACTCTCCGTATATCCAAAATTGAAAAACTTGGCACCGTTGCAAACTACTTCCAAAGTACTAAAAGTTCCTAGAAGGCACTTTTCCTTGATTCCAATAGGAAGATATTCAAAATTTGGCCCAACGTTGCTGTTTTGGAAAGTCAAGACAGATTTGGGTTGATTTTCGACCAAGTTTGGAAATTCGGCAAAAATTCACACAATGCGACCTAGCCTCTGACATTTGGAACTCAATTAGAGTTACAATAAAAGTTTTCAACTCAACAAGCAGAACAAGAAGTGGAGTTTTGAGCACCAAGATATGGCGGCTCCAAGTTGCTGAATTTCCTCCTCAAACAAGGATTTTCCAGGTTTAAATCTTGAGCTTAGGTACTTTAGTTGGGCATCGAAATGGACTCGGAATGATACAAAAGTTGGCAGTATTATACTACCATATGAGGTCTATTCCTCTATCAATTTTCATGGAAAAATACGGACGGAACATTGGTTAACCAGATTACCAAAGTTTCTAAATTTCCAAGGCAAATCTGCCTTGTACATGAGTTTTCCGTTTTCAAAACGTTTGGCCAACAAAATGTCTCAAACACGGTCCTTTTGTGTAGGTAATGTCTAAGAAACATCCAAGATGCATTTATTAGGTGATTAACACCAAGAATTTTGAAACAACGAGTCCCAATCAAGATTTAGACATTTACTAGCCAAAAAGAGGGTTTCAAATCATTGGGTCAGTTTCGGATTTCGGCCACAACTCACTCAATTCAACTTAGAATTGAGTGTGGTCAGTGGTGTTGAAAACTAGATTCATAAAACTACAATTTCTTAGAAGAAATCATTTTCAAAATCTATCCACAACTAGCTCATATTTGAGCATCAATTCGCTGCTCAAAACAGAGCTCCTAGTGTAGACGCGAAACAGGACAGTATTGTTCAAATGTTTGGTATGGACTATTCAGGTGGAATCAGAACATTAATTTTATACTGTTGGAATTCTGGGAATGTCTAGTTTCCAGTGCCACAAACAGCACTCAATTTCGACGTCGGAGAAAAAGGTTATAGCCAAAACAAAAACACTGCCAGAGCAGTTACGGGAAAATTTCCAGTTTTTGTTGATTCCGAAAACTCAACATCTACCCATCCAAATCCCGAAATTGTTTTATGAAACTTTCTACACAATCCATACAACATGTATACATCATAAAAAAGTCATTAGAATCACAAAAATTTGCCCTAAGAGCCACGGCATGGACAGGGGCAGAAATGGAAAAATTCCCTCATCACTTCCGTTGAGTTTTTCCTTCAACAAGACAACCTATTTCCACTAGATTAAATACTAATCCAACATTAATAACATCAAAACACAACAAATCAGTCCATCAAGCCATAGTGGGAGTTCATAGAGCCCACACACCAACTTTCCAACATAAATAAAGCTACCCACATGATTATATAAGCTTATAAGTGCAAGATAGTCTTCATAAACTAAGATTCTTGTAGTTGATCGTGGTTTACCTCTCTTGATGAACAAAGCAGAAATTTTCGGCCTCTTGAAACTTAACAAAATCGTGGAAAGCAAGCTCTCTTCCTAGCTTGATGTAATCTCCAAGTGATTAGCTAAGTTTAGGTGAAATTTGAGGTGATTTGGTGAAGATTTGAGGTAGAAATGAAGAGTTTTCTTTCCTTTCTTTTCTTTCTTGTTTTGGCCGGCTCTTGAGGTGAGAAAATGAGAATTTCAGCTGTGCACTTGAGGTGAGAAAAGAAGGGTTTTGATCTGGTGTAATGCTTCCATGAGAAGCTAAAATGTGTGGCTCTAATTAATTCAAAAGTCAACTCTTTCTCCCGCGCGCACGCGGGTGTTTTGTGCTCGATTCCTCTCGAGTTTGTTTCACTTGTGCACTAAACCTCTAATGCACTTTCATTCATACTATTATTATTCACTCTCAATGGTCTGAAAATAATGGTCTTAAGTCCCTCAATTAATCGCGCGTGTAAAAACGCGTACTTCCGATTTGTGCGCGATAAAGTGAAATTTTCAAGAAAATTCTTATAACGATAGTATCACTAACTAATAATTGAACACTTAAACATAAAAATACCTATTTCAAGACTAATGTACAAGTCTCCCATTTTCCAAACTTATTGTATTCTTGAATCGATTATTGTTTTCAAACGCGTATTCACTATTCTCACTTAACGGGCTCTCAAAAATTAAATTTCGAAACGAGTCATTTTAAAAATATAAGTAAGTCATAGTTCCATGTAATTGGGTCTAAAAGGATTGAAATAAAATATTCGGGGCAAATGGGCAATTAAAATTTAAATAAGCTAGTAATAGGAGTTTAAAATAGATAAATTTGCGAGTCCTCACAGTCACTAACTCGTTCAAATATAACTTAGGGTATAACTAGGTTATCTCATTCCTATTCTTAGAAGTAAAGTCTCTAGTATGTCTCCCAAATAGATCTCTAACCTGGCTCTGATACCAACTGTGACGCCCCCACTTCTCCTTAAGGCGAACCAAAGGGTATTGGCGGGACACCTGCCTAACTCTCACCAGGACTCAGTACAATTCCAGTTCAAACTTAAGGTACAATACTAACAATGAAATTGGAATAAAGGCACGAAGTCATTTCCATACATAAATATTCAATCTTACATCACAAGTTCATAATACATCCACTTTCCGAATATAGAACTTCCCAAAAGGATGTCTAGACAAATACATTCTAAAATTCTAGTCAAAAGAGCCATCAAGTAGGCTTTTCCATAATCCCTTCTAGTTCAGCTCCTGTTAAGGAAACAAATCTAACGGGGTGAGCGGATGCTCGTGAGGCCAAGAAAAACATGCAAAACACAAAGTTCCAGTAGCAATGGCATTTAAGTAAGAATTAAAGCTGTAACATTCAAGCAATTCACAATTTTCAATTAAACACATTCAATGAGGATACAGGAGCTCTCAGGAGCTAATTTCCCCTTGCTTCGCCAAATCTCGATCGAATACCTTCCCGCGATGACACTCCGTCACCCGGGTCCGCATTTAAGTCCGTAGAACTCCACTTACTTCACAGTTCCGTCCGCCATACACCGCACCAGGTCCGCACTTCAATAAAAGGCACTACTACTCAAGTAGGCCAAGCGAGATCTCTCAATAGATCAAGTTTACAATTATCTCATGGTTCACCAAACTTCTCAACCAAGCCCTTGCTGGCTCGAGTCGCAAGGTAGGCCAATTGAGATTTGGGCGTCCCCACAGTTCAGTTATAAGTCGGGGAGATTCACTCCAATGACGTTCAGACAGTTCAGATATAAGTCGAGGAGATTCACTCCAACGACATGCAAGCAGTTCAATTACAATTCAGTTACAAGCAGTTCAATTCAGTTGTTCAATCAGTTAAAAGAGAATGAGTGCGATAAAGTACACACTCGACTCAACAGTCATAAACCATTCAGTCCATAAGCAGCAATTCACATAATTGCAACAAATCATGCACTTGACACTCACCAATCAAAATAGGGAGTAAGTGCTCAAACAACTTTTAGGCGTCCGCTTCGAGATCCTCTTGAAGGTCCCCTTGAGCGCCTGAGCAAATAATAATTGACTATCAGACACTATTACTTGTAAACCCCTGGTTAATAAGGAAGATTGTAAACTTGTACAATACTAAGAAAATATCATGAAAGAGAGCCTTAATTACTCGTAAATCGAGACTCAAGAGTGGGGTTTAATAACACAACGAAAACTGATTTCCTTTATGAAATCAAGTTTAAAACGGTCAATCAATATCAAAGGATAGGGAAGAGTTTCCAAAAACTCATTTCCCATCGAGTCGGAAAATTTCAGTTTTGCACGTCAAACTTAGAAAAATCAGAACTTCCACTCAATAGGTCCAAAATTGGAAAACTTTGGACCGTTGGAATATTGGTTCGGAATACTAAAAGTTCCTAGAAGACACCTTTCCAAGATTCTAAATGGAAGACATTCAAATTTCAGCTCAAATTGGCTGACTTGAGCATACAAAACAGTTTCGATCATGTTTTTCGGAAAAATTTTGGAAATTCGGTAAAATTCACAGGAAGTGAACTAACCTCTAAAATTTGTAACACAATAAGAATTTCAAACAAAGTTTCAAACACAATAAACGGAACTAAATTTGAAGTTTTGAACGTCAAGATATAGTAGCTCAAAGTTGGTAAATTTTCACTACTAAACAGTGAAATTTCCAGATTTGAAAGTAAACTTTGGGACATCATTTGGGTATCGAAATGGTCTTAGAATGACACCAAATTTGGTACCATTAAACTACCATATGAGGTCTATTCCTCTATCAAATTTCATGTAAAAACTCGTACGGAAAGGTAGTTAACAAAACTACCAAATTTCAAGAAATTTCCAAGACAAATCTGTCTTCTTGTTTTCTTTCCCTTTTCAAACACTTAGCACCATGAAACCAAGGTCCAAGAAACATTTCATAAACAATTGATAGTTGGTTGACAACAAAATTTCAAAATAAAACATCTCACAAACAACTAAACCAGCCATGCAGCAAAAAAGAAGGGTTTTCCAGTTTTGTCGCAGTTTGGAAATTGAACCATATCTCACTCCATACAACTTGGAATTGAGAATGGTTGGTGGCGTTGGAAACTAGAATTATAAGGATACATTTCATCAAAACAAATGGTTTTCAAATCAATTCATAAGTGAGAGAAAATAGAGCCACAAAATGCAGCTTCTACCTTTTCTCTCGGATAGACCAACAGAACAGGGCAGCAACTTTGCCGACTCACCATGGCTCACTCATTTCGAGCTAGAAAGTGAATTTTATACCGTTGGAAAGCTACAAATGTCTAGTATCAAATGCCACAAACAAAACTCAATTTCAACGTCTGTACAAAGAAATATGTTCGTTCAAAGAAACACTGTTCAAGCTGCTAGAACACATTTCCAGATTTCTTTACATTTCAAATTTTCAAGTTTTGCTCAACCAATTCAAATGATTTTTGGTAGAAACTTTCTACACACCATATACAACATATATACATCAGTTTCACAGTCATTTGAGCATAAAAATTTGAAATAAAGGCATGGTAAAAACAGGACAGATTCGACCATCACCCAAATGAAATCTTCCTTCGATTTTCCGTCATTTCTAACCATAATCTTTTCATCTACACACATAAAAATCACATTCAAGCATTTACACCTCAAGCCCGCTACTTAGAGGTCACCACAAGACCGCTAGCCTAACATTTAAAAGCAAGAAAGTAAACTCCTCAAGTCCGCTAGCCTAATCCATGTGTAGGGTTCAAACCCTTGCAATAACAACCATAAATCTTGAATCAAATGGAGGGATTGGATGAGTTGATGTGTATACTCTAGCCTTGCTTGAAACCAGAAATTTTTTATCACAAAATCTCCAAGAAAACCGCCAAGATGAAGTCTTCCACCAAACTTAAGCTAATCTCTAAGTGATATGGAAGTTGAGTGAAGATTTTGGAGTGAAATTGTGCAAGAATGGAGCAAGAATGATGAAGAGCTTTCTCTTCTTCTTTCTTGGAGTGTTTCGGCCAGCTATGGAGGTGAGGAGAGAGAGTGTGGCTGATGAATGAAGCTTCTTGGAGAAGCTTGGGTGATTTGTGGTTAGAATTTGCACAAAAGTCAACTATGAATAGTACTCTCGCGCACGCGTTTCGTATCCGTTTTCTCTCGGGTTTGTTTCACCTATGCACTAAACCTCCAATATAATTTCTTTAACACTATAATTATTCACTCTTAGTAGTCTAGTATTAGTTTTTTAAATCTCCACTTAGTCGTTCCGGCTCGATATACGCGAATTTTCAATTCGCGCGCGATAAAGCGAAACTTAAAAGAAATTCTTGTAACGATTATATAAGTAACTAATACTAGGGTAAATAATTATAAAAATAACTATTTTAGAAATAAAAAAAACATGAGTCCTCACATAAACTATCTATCTATCCTCTAATTATCTCTTAACACCTTATAAAATAATATCCCTTTTATGCAAAACTCCACCTAGTCGTCAAAAATTTATCGCACTTACCGCATTAGTGGGTCCCACGTCCATAATGCAATTCAAACTTAATATGAACCAACTTATACAAGAAAAATGATTTAAAAACTCGACTCACTTATAAAATTATCTAAGAAATTAAGGTAATAAAGTAAGTAACGAAAATGTATTCAAAGAAATAAAATAAAGTAAAATAAAGTAGAGAAAATTTTTCCGGGTCCTCACACTCTCTCCACCTTAAGAAAATTTTCGTCCTCGAAATTTTTTTACCTTCTATCACCTCAGATGACTCCGGAGCCTGTTGCTTGTCTAAGGCATATACCCGTGCTGGTACTTTTGGTCGGTTCCCTCTTTCATTAGTTTGTCTAGGTTTGGTTTTATCCACTTGTTGAGCATTATTCCCTCGTGGCTGCTTCTTCGATCAGTTGTTAATTTGATGGTCGATACTTCCACAAATCAAACACTTTCGCCCCTTCACCAAGCATTCATCCTCAATATGATTTGTCTTCCCACAATATCCACAAGCCAAGCGAAGAGCCACTTTTGGCTTTCTTGAGGAATTCCCTCTTGTTGCCCTTTTCCTATTTGAAATCCTCTTGAAGAACGTTCTTCTAATTGTCCTAATGTCCAGGGTGGGTAGTGCGGAAAGTCCGTTCTTCTTACTTTGGAGGGCGTTACATTTTCCTTAGGTTCCTCAGGTGTACTAGTAGGTGTACTCCTCTTTCTCGCCATGAAAAGCCTTCACTTGTGCCCTCGTAATTTCAATTCTTTGACCTTTTTCAAGAGCTTCCGTGAATGTATTAATTTGTTCAGCCGCTAAAGCCTCTTGCATTTTACATTTAACTCCTGTACAAATCGCCTCACCCTCCTTTGCTTCGTAGCTACCAATTCGGGTGCAAATTTGGACAGTTTAGTGAATTGTGTTTCATATTCGGCCACGCTTAAGGTTCCCTGGCGTAATCTAATAAAATCATCCTCTCTCTTCTCTTGAACCAGAGGTGGGAAGTATTTCTCATTAAATTCTCTCATAAAATTTACCCAAATCCATGCCATCTGTTCTCTTTCTGATGAGGAGGAGGTCGATAAGGCTATCCAAGTGGAGCAAGTAAAGGTGCCATTGGGCCCTATGACACGAGCTCGCGCGAAGAGGTTGAATGAGGCGTTACAAACCTTGGTTCGTGCGGCCCGAGAGTCTAGTGGAGAGCCAAAGGCCATCGAGGGCCTCAACGAGTCTAGACATGTTGTCTTAATTGCGGCCCTCTGTGAGGATTATGATGCGAATAAGCAAGCTAACTAGTAGCTCATGTTGAGCCTAGTGTCGGCCATGTGGGCCTTAGGTCCAATAGCACTTTAGTTAGTTAATTAGTTAGTCCCTCCGCTGAGCTGTTCGGGGGTCTCGCTGACGGTATATATGTTGTTGGGCTAGTGTCAGCCAAGTAAGAGAACAAAGGCTGGCCGAATTTACTTCATGTTTCCCAAAGCTTTATTAGGTCTTAGTCACGGCTACAAATAGCCTTAAGTCATTGTTTACATTCAGTTTTTGATGATTAATAAAATTACTTTGAGAGCTCTCTTAAAAGCTTCATTGAAGCATCCTTGAATATCTTAGAATCATTTCTTTGGTATTCAAATCGACTTATCAATCTAGGACCGCGCTAGATTGTGGCGTCTTCTACCAATAACGAGGTTCGTTAACCACGTGATCAACGGGTTTAGGTGATTCCGCTGCGTTCGACGTGTCATCAACGTGAGTATCGCCTTCTAGATCCTAGCCTTTCTGTACGGGTTGCATCACAAGGTTGGTGCCATTCGTATCACTTTTCCATTTTGCCCTAATAACATTCCACCATGTCCTGGCCGGTCCCTCAAACTGAAAAACGGCAAATGCCACTTGTCTTTCCTTCGTATAATTCAAGGCAGTAAAAATATTAACCATAGCTTCTGTGACGACCCCACCGTACCCAGAGGCGTACCAAAGGGTTTAGCAGATCGCCTGCCTAGCTCGCGCCAGGACTCGATATTCTAAAACGAGAAAATAGATTTCACGCTACAAGAAAGTTCTATATACACTATTACACCTTCAAAAGTTGTATCACTATTACATCAAGCCATACAAACCATTAGTACCAAAAAGTAAACCCTGGAAAAATTGCTAACTATAACCACCACAACAAATATATACATCTTACTGGTCAACTTATAACACGTACTAGGGCAAAACTCATTATTCTATAAACCAAAAGTCTATACACTTTCCCGAGCTTTCCCCACATCGGCCCCTGCTAAGGAAAACAAATGGAATGGGGTAAGCTATATGCTTAGTGAATAATCGGGGGTAAAAACGTAAAATCACATCCAAATAAACATGTAAATCAAGATATTTCACATCAATAGACAGAAATGTAACATCACAATAGTAGGATACGGATGGCTTCAAAGCCAATTCAATTCCCCGAGCTTGTTCACCTGTTGACACTCCGTCAACCAAAACTCATAATCCGTAGACTCCACTTACTTCCCCGTTCACCTTATCAACCCCCGCTGGCCAGTCAACAGCACACAGCAGCTCGAGTAAAACAAAATCACTTAGCTTTAACAAAGCTTTAACAAAGAACGAAATCCCAAGGTTAGCATGGAACTACCTTCGACCAAGCCCCAGCTGGCTCGAATAGTTCGTCTACCCTTGGAACCGGGCTGGAACCAAGCCCTGAGATATCCAGTCTCTCAATAGAGGATATCTCTCAACAAAGTACTCATGTCATTTAATCACCCTAACAGCACACAGCACCAGGGGTTCAACTCAAGTTATGTAATCACCCCCAACAGCACACAGCAAAAGGGTGATACTTAATGCAAGGCATTATTCTCACATATTAAATAAAAAACAAAGGATGGGTTTAGGTCGAGTGAGATAAAGTACACCCTCGCCTAAGTACCCATTTACCATATACAAGGCACTTTGACAATTTATCATATAAACCAACCCAATTACTCACTCAAAATAGTTAGCACGCAAATCAAGGCACTTTATACGGGTCCACCGACTCCGTCCGGTTCGTCACTACCTGTGACAGAAGATTATACGCAACCATTAGTCAAACAACCATCACAAATGGAAATATGGTCTAAAACGGCCAAAACGGCAAAAACGGCCAAGAAATGCATGTGCGCGTGCGCGGAAATGAAAATGGTATGAAAATGGGTTGCAAGGTTTCAACTATAACCCGAGCTGTGGTTATCGGATCAAGGTGTACTAGGTAGCGTCTCGAAGCTAAGACAAAGGGTTACAATTTTCATGAAGACAACTCAACCCAGTTTTCAGTGGATCTAGGTCAAATTTGCAGATTACCGAACCAGAACTCCAAAGGCTGGTTTGTACCTTGAGTGAAAATTTGGGCGGCATGCCCCTTGTGTTTACTTATTTTCCAGCCATTTATGGCTTCATTATTTTCCTCAAATCAGCTCCAATGTCACACATAAGCAAGGGTACCACAATAGCCCTTCAACTGGGCTCAAAATAATCCAATTACAACACAAATCGTAACAAGGCAATCGGAAATCAAGTTTAAAGGCAAATAGCTAAATGGCAGATTTGGCGTCTCTTGGCGTTTCGGTCACAACTAAAGCTACGCCTATTAGTTTGGGGTAAAATTTATACTGTTTCGAAGGTAAGCCAAAGGGCTACAACTTTGATGAAGACAACTCAGCCCCGTTCATAGTATAGCTAGGTCAAATTTATCAATTACAGAACCAGAATTTCACCATCGGGCTGGTTAACAGAACTGTGTTCAAATGGCAATAACTCGGGCTACAAAATTCCGATTGAGACGTTTTTAGATGCGTTGGAAAGATAAAACATAGTACTACAACTTTTATGTTTTGGTCAAAAGCTAGTTTAATACGGATCAAGGTGAAACAACGAGGCCAGAATGATGAAATGTCAAAACTGTCCACAGAAATCTACCTATGGCAGTCAAGGGTATTTCGGTCATTTCACATGATACAGTGCTCCGATTGAGCTGAAATTTTACAGGAAGCTATAAAACACCATTCCCTACAACCTTTATGTTTTATCCTAAGCCTAATTCGGCCTCCATCATACACGAATAGAAATGGTCAGAACACAGCAGATTCATCACTATCAATGCTGGGAAAGCTGGAAATTTCTTTAGGTAAGTCAAACTAGCATATAATTCCTCAATATTACACATGGCTGAACTATCAAACCATGACTAATCACTAAGTATCATATAAGAGCAGCGAATTCATCATAAAACTGAAATTTACCATAATACTACTTCAACCCATGAAATTTCCTCACAAAGCTACCAAAACTACAACTTTAAGCTACTAGCTTACACATATATGAAGTGGAGGGAAGTTTCTTACCAAAGTATCTTGTAACCTCAATAAAGATGGTAGCTTAGAGCTTTCCTCTCCAAAATCACTCCACCAAAGCCTTTAAAACTCCTTAGTGAGCAAGTTTTATGGAGTAGTTTGCACAAACTTTGATTGGAACTCAAGATTCAAGCACAAGTTGAAGTTGGAGTTGAAGGTTTCTCTCTTGTGTTTTCCCTCCCCTAAAATTTCGGCCAAGCTCAAGAAAATGGAAGAAAATGGAGCCAAGAAGAAGATAAAAAGGAAAGACAAATGCTTAGTCAAAATTTCCTATGCATCCGACAAGTGGCACCACAAGAATAATTCTCATTTTTGCTTTCTTTTCTCTCTTTTTCTTGGTCAAACATTTCAGCTGTCTTGAAGATATTTTGGGGCTGATTTTAATCAATTAATAACAAGGAGATTAAGGTAATAAAGTAATGTTCAAGTGGTGCACTCAATCGGTAACGAACGGTACACATCGGTTCAACCCGTTTTTCCTTATTTCGCACGTACTAGGGTTTTAACTTATAATTCACTAACTTATTATTATTACTTCTAATCACACATATTTTCTTATTTAAAACTCATTCTTAATCACCAAATTTAGCACACACACCTCACCAAGTGATCACGCGGCCAAAATATTCAAAAACCCTAATTTACCCGAACTAGGAACCTAAAAGGGAAAACCCTTGATTCTATGGTTGATTGTAACTACTGATGGCGTAAATGAGTAGTAAAGCTATTCTAAAGGAATAAATGCCAAATAAAAATGAATTTTAAGAAAAATAAAAGGGATTTTACAACTCCATAGATTAAAATTAGGGTTTCGATTAAAATGTGAGAGATTTAATAAAAACTGGTTTGTCACAAGTAAAACTAGGATTTTGAGTACAAGTAGGGTTTCTAGGCTTTAAAATAAAACAATTTCTTAAAAGAAAAATAAAATAAAGAAACCGTAATATCCTCGTTGAGACTAAATAAAAATATTATCCTAAAAGTTGGGGTATCACAGCCTCCAACCAATGTTCAGCCATTTCTGGATCAGGCGCTCCAAGGAACTTAGGAGGAACAAACTTTTGAAAACGCTCTAGAGCACTATCCTCTCAGTTTTCAGGGTTCCTAGGCCGATTCACTAGAGCTCGACCTTGTTGCTCTGCCAATTGCGCTAAAATATTAGCCATTTGTTGTATTGCCGTTGCTACTTGATCCCCTGCTTCGACCCTTGGTTCTTGTTGCTGCTCTGCCGCCACGTCTCTTGTTTCTCTTGGTTCTTGTACTTGCCTACCTCCATGTCCACTGCTAGCCCCACGTCCTCGACTAGTCCCTCGTCCTTGACTTCGTCTACCCTCCATACCTTTCTCTCTTTTTTTTTTCAAAAGGTTATATAGCACATAAACAAAATCAATCGACTATAGTAGCAAAAGAAAGACATTTTTAAATCACACAGTCAAAGATAAGGAAATGCACTCAGTACATGTATAACATTCCAAGTTCATTCATTGATCAAAACCAAGTGTGTAAACAAAGCAGATATCATACACATTAGCATTGACACGTCACTAGCAGCATATATGCAGTGGTAGAACAAGAAATGACTTGTCATCCCAGTTACTTACACCCACGTCCTGCATTCTCGAGTTTCTAACCTAGGTCATTATCGAACCAACTGATTCTACCTCTCCTTGGGACGCAGGTTGCCCTACTTTAGGCTCAAGATTAAGTTCATTAGGGCCTGTATATCCTTGACTTCCCTTGGCTACGTTCACTTGTACTATCTCATCCACAAGCATCTCAAATTAGTCAAAGTACAAAATTCTTCAATTGCATGTACAAATTCAAATACATCATTAGTAATGCCAATCCAAGATAATACCCTATTCTTTCGATCCAGAAACAATTCATATAAGCATGACATAATCGCATCTTTCACACTTACCTCAGTTTCATTCGTAACCGTCATAAAAATATCAACTCTTTGGTACTCGAGTATAAGAATCTAAAAATAGGATAATTCACAACCCGAGCCAGCCGGTCCCAAGAGTAAATGACCCACATTAGAGATTCCTACTTGATGTACATATCTATCCTCCCCAAGTATCAAGAAAAGGGGTTTATACCTATAAATTCATGATTCACAACTTACGCTCAAGAGGAGCAGCTAATCCTTTACGCTTTTCGCGTAATCAGGACCATAACACCACTTTGCCCAAACTCACCCCGCGCAGAGACCATGCGAAGTAGCTCTGATACCACCTGTGACACCCCTGACCAATATTGTCCCACAGTTAGCCACCCAGAAGGTCGTGGGTTTTGTTCCTGGAGGTGGGGTTATAGCCCACAACAAGTGAAGAGCCCAAACCCGCAGGTCAAGAAGCCCAGCACCCCTCCAAAAGGCCTCAGTCAGGTGGGGGGACACCCACAACAGGTTATAAAGCGGCCAGGACTCTCCTCCCTAGCTGATGTGGGATCGTTACAGCCTCTCCCTTTGAAGTGTGGCCTAAGATAAATATAATATTTCTTATCATACACTCAAAGAATGAACAAACAAGAAAAGATATCACTATCTTTGAAATACTTTGAAAAGAAAGTATTAAAAATGAATCAAGCCCACATAGCTATGTTAAACATGCAAAGAAGTTTGAAGATATTTAAAATGACAAGCTTAATGTATTCTTGGGAAGCATGACTAGCAATTAGAGAAAGGAAATAATTATAGTTGAGAAGTTAATTACCTATTAGGGACCTAATTACAAAAGTCAAAAGTTTTAGGGTTAAAATGTAGCTTTGAAAAAATAAGGGGTCAAAATTAGACATAAAGAAAGTTTAGGGAAGTTATTTGAAAATATAAGGGTCAAATTATAAATTTGAATAAATACAAATCAAGAGAAGTGAATCTAGATCAAAGCTACGATATGGATTGGGTCGATCCAACTGAAATCAAGAAACAATCAAAACGGGCTAGTGTAAAAAAACATATGGTCATTCGGCCATGTCACTGCCCCAGAAGAAAATGCAAATAAATCGATGTGAAAAATAAATAATCCCAATTAAAAATTCAAACAAGCCTAGTGTTAAAAAAACAAACGGACAAACAAACCTAACTTAAAGCCACACAAGCCCAAACCATAAGTCCAAACCAAAAAATAAACACTTGGCCATCTTTTTATTTTTCTTGATTTCCAAATTTTTTCCTTGTTCTCTTCTTCTTCGAAACAAATTGAGCAGCCATGGCAGCTCTGGTAGCATTGCTACTGTAGCAGCGTTAGCCACTGTGTGACAACCCCACTTCTCCTTAGGGCGAACCCTAGGGTTTCGGCGGGCCGCTTGCCTAACTCTCGCAAGGGCTCAATACGAGTCAAATTTAAACTTAAAGGTAAACAACCAGTAATAAAAGTCAATATAAAGAAAAGTCGCTTCTTTAAATAATCATTCAAATCTTACATCACAAAGTTTCCAAAAGGTACATCAAATTTTCCCAAAAATACAACCATCTAAAGTTGACTAAACCATTTACATCCAAATTCTAATCAAAAGGTAATCAAGTCAGCTTCTCCAAAATCTTTCCATTCCGAGCTCCTGTTAAGGAAAACAAACTACGGGGGTGAGCTAGCGCCCAGTGAGGCCAAAAAAAGCATGCAAACAAATAGGTTCAAGTGGCAATAAAACTTAGACAAGAAGGATAACCATAAAGTTCATGTAATTCACAAAGGAAAGTCGAACACAATCAATAAGGATACGGAAGCTCTCAGGAGCTAACTCCACACAGCTTTGCCAAGGTCTTGATCCAAAATGTCACACGTTGACTCTCCGTCAACCGAGCAAGTATCAAATCAGTAGACTCCACTTTTCACCAAATTTCCGTCCACCGTTACACCCCCTACCGAGCCCGCACGTCAAATAGAAAAGGCAATACTACTCGAGTATGCCAAGTAAGATCTCAAAAGATCAAACTCTATAATTTTCTCATGGTTCACCAAGCTTCTCGACCAAGCCCATGCCGACTCGAGTCGCAAGATTAGCCAATGAGTTTTGGGTGTCCCCACAAGTACAAGTATAATTTACCAAGTTCACGCAAGTCGATTATCAAGTCAAGTAAAAGAGAACGACTGCGATAAAGTACACTCTCGTCTCGACAAGTCCAATTCACATTTTCAACAAGAAGCAGTTCAAGTATCAAGCAACAAGTCATGCACTTGACATTCACCGAAATCAAGAGTGTAAAGCAGGAGCAAGGCAAGATCAAACGAGCTCCTCGGGATCCTCTTGATCACCTGAGACATGCACAATGACAAATCACCTAGGTATTCAACCAAGGTCTAGTAGTATTCCCGCTACCCTCACTCAAGAGATAACACATTCAAATCGAATGCAAATATCACTTATAACTTAATCCACGAGGGTAGCATTTGAAAATATCTATGAATGCATTAATTCAAGTCAAGTCAAGTCCAAGATTCTCCAATTTGAGGATTAAGCAGATCTCTAAGTTTTGGCACGAAAATCGAGAAAGATGGAAGATTATTTTCTTGTCAAAATTCCCTAGTTAAACGCCCAAGTTTCAAGTATAAGTTTGTGAGGACTCGTAAATTTACTTGTTTTAATCTATTACTAGCTTATTTAAATATTTAATTGCCCGTTTACTCCGAATATTTTATTTCAACCTTTTTAGACCTAATTACATGGAACTATGACTTACTTATATTTTTAAAATGACTCGTTTCAAAATTTAATTTTTGAAAGCTCGTTAAGTGAGAATAGTAAATACGCATTTGGTGACAATAAGTGATTCGAGAGTACAGTGAGCTTGGAGAGTGAGGACTCATACATTAGTCCTAAGATGGTTAATTTTATGTTTAAATACTCAAGTAATAGTTAGTAATACTATCGTTATAAGAATTTCTTAGAAATGTCGCTTTATCGCGCACAAGTTGGAAGTTCGCGTTTTTGCGCGCGCGACTAATTGGAGGATTCTAGAAATTATTTCTAGACTATTAAGAGTGAATAATAATAGTATGAATGGAAGTGCATTAGAGGTATAATGCACAAGTGAAACAAACTCGAGAGGAAATGAGCACGAAACGCGCGCGTGCGCGCACTAGCGAGAGTTGACTTTGGGACACCTTTTGGCCACACACTTAAGCTTCTCAAGGAAGCTTTATTTTCAGCAAACACTCCCTCTCTCTTCACTCATAGCAGCCGGCCATCACCATAGGAGGAAGAAGGACCAAAAGCTCTTCACTTTCTTGCTCCATTTCTTCACCAAATCACCTCAAACTCTCACTACAACTTGCAAACTACTAGGAGATCAACTTAAGCTAGAAGGAAGGCTCCATTCTCACGGTTTTCTTGAGCTTCAAAGGGCCAAAAATTTCTGTTTTAGTCATCTAAGGAGGTAATGGACGATCAACCTCTTGAATCTTGGTTTATATACGTTATATTACACTTATAAGCTTGTAGATGCATGTGGGTAGCTCTATATTGTTGGAAATCTTGTGAGTGGGCTCTATGAAATCCCACAATGGACTTGATGAGTTGATTTGATGATATTGGGTGTTATTTGTGTTGAATTAGTGCTTAATCTAGTGGATATAAGTTGTATTGTGGAAGAAGATTCAAAGGAGGTGAAATGGGAGAAAGGGACGGTTCTGCCCCTGTTTTGCAGAGCCTCTTTAGTACAATTTTTGTGGTCCAATTGACTTGATTTTGATATAAATGTGTTATATGGGTTGTGTAGAAAGTTTCCTCAAAAAATTACTTGATTTGGTTGGGTAAAAGTTGAGATTTCGAAACTTCACCAAAACTGGAAAACGTGACCAGAGTCTCTCTGGCAGTGATTTTGTATCGACCATAACGTTTTGCTCCGATGTTGAAATCGAGTGCCATTTGTGGCATTAGAAACTAGACACTTCCAGTTTTCAAAAGGTATAAAATGTATTCCCTGATTCCACTTGAGTGAACCGTACCAGACTTTCAACCTCACCTGCCCTGTTTTTCGGATGAGTTGAGAAACCACAAAGAATACAGGCGCCCTCCACGGGATTCACTCTCTCTAATGAATCCTCTTTCAAATAAAGCGTACGTTGCTCTCCTAATGGATCTTTCACCACTAGTACGTTTTCCAACTTCATCTTATCCCCGGGTGTATTTATAAGAAAAGCTAAATATCCTCATGCTTTCGTATGCATAGATTTTCTAACTCGGATTCTTGATACAAGAGCAGACGATGCCAGCTTACTTCTCACATCTAGCTGGCCAATCCATTCCTAATATCACATCATACCCCTTATTTGCTAGGTCCACTAGATCTGCCAAAATTCACACTTTCTATAATTTACACTAACAATTAAACACTGAACCCCTGTAGGAGTCCTAACCTCCAAGTCATAGGGTAAGCGATCACACTTTATTTATACCATTCATGAAACTAGAGTGTACACAAGAATAGTTGGCTCCAGGATCAATTAAAACTCTAGTTAAATGATTCAATCTTGTAGTTCAAAACTCGAATAGAATGATATATTTTCAATAGAAGACTAACCTTACCAAAATTTTCGAACTCAATTTGTCCAAAACCATTTACTGGCATTCGATTTTCAAAATTAACAATTTTATTAATGACCTGGTTTCTTTTGTCCCAAACGACCAACCAAATTTTTGTCCAAATCAAGTCAATCATAACATGCAAGATATAATCGAGGGCTTTAATGTATATTGGATATGTGAGAACCCGAAAATTTTCTTTATTTCCGGGCTTTAATTTATTTCTTTGCACCCGTTTTCCACATTTTCTTTATTCTATAAATTTTCTAGACATTTTTATGAGTAAATAGGGTTTTAAAAATATTTTTCTACTATAAGGTAGTTCATGAGATTTTTGGAGTGAATAGTGGACTTGGGACCCGCTAGTGCGTTAAGTGAGAGAAATTCGGCCGATTAGGTCAAGTTTTGCGAAAAATGAATTTAATTACTAGGTGTTAGGAAGTGATTAGAGGTTACCTAGATGGATTAACCCTAGTGAGCAAGAGGATAAGCTTAAAACATAAAAAGGCGACACGTGTCGCAACCCAATTGGAGAAGACTTGCCTAACTTTTGTTCACCTTTACCAAATAACCAATTTTGACCCAAATCATCTTCATTCATCATCCTCTTTGGCCGAAAATTAGAGAGAAGAAAAGAAAGAAAACTTCAACTTGTTCTTCCATTTCTAGCCAAAATCTTGAAATCCAACCGATTAAACCTTGAATTCCTCCACAAAATCCACTTGCTAAGGAAGCTTGAAGGTCTTGGTGGAGTTGTTTTGGTGGTAAAGCTCTTAAGCTACAAACTTTGTTGAGGAGTAAGGTATATTGCTTGGAAACTCAACTTTTGTTTCTAATAATGCTAAATTAGTGGCTTATGGTAGCTATAGAGTTTATTTTATGGGTGATTTGGTGGTTTAATTGGAAGTTGGATAAATTTCTGATTTTATTGGAAATTTTTCTGTTTTATATGATAAGTACTAGTTAGCCTTGGATTGTTGGTTTAATATTGGGTCAATTGAGGCTCTTGTGTGTGAATTGCGGTTAATTGCGGGAAAATTTCAGCTTTGTACGGAAATTTCAGTTTTAGGGTTTTGAATTTGGGGCTTTTCTATGATTGATTATTGAGATTGCAATTGGCTTGGGATGAAGGGTACTGTGGCCCTAATGAAGGTTATTGATTAGCCTAGGATTGGTTTGTGGCAATGGTGATTGGTTGGATGAAATTTGATGTTTGATTGTAGGATGGAAAAGCTGAAATTTAGGGGGAAATGCTGTCCGAGTATCGAGAAAATTAGGGTTTCGTGTGTTTAAATTATGATTGGGTAAAGGTGCGAGGTTTTGGGGTTTGTTTACACCTTTGACCTTAAAATCGAAGTATTGTCCATTTTAAGTTATACATTTGAAGTTTGCTTTAATAATTCATGTATGAGGTATTCGACTCGTGTTCAAGTCTCAATTGTACTTTCTTGATTGTGTAGGGCGAGTCGGTAATCCCGGACAACCGTCGGGCGAAAAATTGTGATCTTGCTTACTTAAAGTGGTGAGTGTTACTATGCCTGATTTGTGTTTAAGTGGATGTGTACCTGAATTCTTGGATTGAATACTTGTGGGTTCAGTGCTTGAGGCGAGAGTGTACTTCATCGCTCTCGTCCTCTTACTTGTGTTATTGATTACTGTATGGTTGTGAATTTGACTGAAAATTTGTGAATTTGATTCGTGCCTAGCTTAAGGTCGCTTAGGCATGAGCCCTACGACCTTACTGTGATAACTGAGCTCAAGCCTCTATGGTCGTTATCGAGTCGAGCCGGCAAGGGCCGGTCGATTTGGTGACGAGCCATGAGGTTACTGTGAGTCGAGTGGAGTGTTAGCTCCTCGACTTTGTGGTATACTCGAGTATTACCCCTGATTATTGTGAGGTGTTCGGGCCCGGTAGGGGAATGTACGGTGGAAGGTAATGGAAGTAAAGTGGTGATCTACGGTCGTACTTGTCCGTTGAACGTTGACGGAGGGTCAACGGAATGTGATCAAGGGTTGCAAGGGGAAATTGGCTCCCGAGAGCCACCCGTATCCTTCTACATTTGAGCTTGGCTTGGTATTTCTTTCCATGTGTGATGTGATCCTTGTGTATCATTGAACATGACTACATATGTGCGCTTTGGTTGCATGCCTTATTAGTACCTCATTGGGCGAAAACTCACACTCGTTACTTTTGTTTTCCTTACAGGGTATATTTTGGAAACCATGATTTTGGGAAGCGAGTTGAGCTAGTTAGGCATTCTTTTGTACTTTTGTATAGCTACTCGACTATTAGAATCCCTAGCTGTGGTATTTGAACATTTCGTTTTGAATTGAAAACCCTAGAGTAGGTATGTGTAAATATTTTCTCGTAGGTAATTAATGTATTTTCTTGGAAATGCATTTGTTGATTCCTATTTAAAGTTTGGTCATGTTTGGGACGCGTTCGGACGAGTTCGGACGTCAACTGCGAAAAGAAAAAATTTCTGGCCGGACACTGTTCATCAGAATCCGCCCAAGAATCCGGCTAGTTCTTGGCCGGATATCCGGCTAGTTCTTGGCCGGATATCCGGCCGGATTCGGGGTTGAACTTGGAAAAAACTTGAGGCAGCTACTGCCTCCAATCCGGCCAAGAATCCGGCCGGATTGTGACGTGTCTTTACTGTTCATCTCCGTTTCGTTTTTCCGTTTTCGTTTTGCGTGTTCATTGTCACCCTTAATTACTATTATAATTTCCGAAACGTTTTTATTTGCGTATATGTGAGCGTTAGTAGTCCTAGCGAGAGTTGGGCAGACAGTTCGCTAACCTTTTAGGGTACGCCCTAGGGGGAGGTGGGGCTGTCACAGGATATGTATGTTGCAGAATGCGATTCAAAATTTCAAAATTTGACTTAAAGATACAAACTTTTCTTCATGGCCCGAAACTAAATTTTCTTAGTAAGAAACTTCAAATAATGTTTTTGCCACAATCATCAATACATATTTCAAATTCCTCAAATACGTTTAAGAAGATTACTCATGCAACTCAATGCGTGGATATGAAAACACATATATAATAAAATAACATATACATGGAGGATGTTTCAAAAATTCCCTCGAAATTTTGAGTTAAGAGCTGCGTTTGAGTAAAACGTATATTTTAGAAATTGCTTTTAAGAAAGATAAGTAAACATGCAGGTTCATATATGCATAAAACTTAGATTCAACACCTTTACCACCCTTCACATCTAATCCAAAAGCTAACTCTCATGGTACATAAAGCTCGGTCATTTTTACTCTCCAATTCACAACAAATATTCATTCTTAGTCCTAAGAAAATATCCGAACCTAAGCTCTGCCTGATTTTTTATTCTCATGCGAGTTCAAAATGTATATACATATATATATATTTGTGGAAAAGGGACAACAGGTAAGTGGAAATATATATTAGTAATGGTCAAGCAAAAATTGAAAGTGCTTTTATTCAATTAAAACAAATAGGTAATGAGTTCAAGTCACCTCACGAATAACCAACGCAATACTTTGGGAGTTCAAACGTTCATAAAAGGTTTGAAACATGTCCACAGGACCAATTCACAAGATATGTGTAGAACAATTATTAAATTTCACAGGGGAGAACCTCACTAGGTACCCAACTAGATCAATCCATTATAACACTGGTAGGTCTAATCTTCCCGTTCATTTGCAACTCATATTCAGCACTAGGATCCCATTGAATTACATAAGACCATCCATCAATCTTTCCTTCCATGATCCCTCATCTTTCTCAGGAGTGCGGGGGTTGTCTAAGCCCACACCCACGACCCTTTCCTCGTCCTCGTCGAGCCATGCTTAATATAAGTCTATAGGCGTAAGAAAAGGAATAATTAGGCATAAAAGAACTTAATACATATACAAGTTGCAAAAATATTTAGAATTAAAGCAAGATTCTTTACATATACCCAAAGTCATAGTACAAGTCGGGAGATCACAAGACAAGCCAAATATGTCAAATACAGGACATAGGCAACTAAGTGCCACAAAATATAGGAGTACATGCAAGCAAAATACAAAAGACCTCACGGCGTGCACCACCCCTACTATCCTAGATAGGACTAAAAGAAGGAAAACCATAAGCCTAGTTAGGGACAGAACTAGAAATATCCACGATACCAAACCACATCATTCAAATAATTACAAATTCCAAATTCCATCCAAAAGCCTAAGTTACTATCTAAATTCTTAGCCTAAAATTTCCAATGAATACAAGTTTTCCTCACTAAATTCAAGGTGAAATAATAAGTCAAATCAAAAGGAATGCAAAAGATGTCTCGTTTTCAAGCTCAAAGTGGAGTCCAAAATTGTTCAAATGGTTCAACTTTTCTGCCGAAATTTCGGCAAGCAAAATAGTGGAAGAAGCAAGGTTTCCAACCCTTAAACTCATCAGATGGCCATTTAAAATTCATAATCTTGACTCACCTCCAACATAACTTGAAGATTAAAGTCTTATAGTGTTTTTGTGAGCAAACATGGTGCTACAACATCAAGAAACTTTTGAAATCAAGGCTGCTTTAAGTTCTCAACTCAAGAACAACTTAAAAAGATGGAATCACCTTTAGATTAGAGTCCACAAGACATTAAATCATAGACGTATAAGGATTTAACTCCAAAAAAGAACACTAGCATTCAACATCACTCTAATTAAATACAAACATTTCAATATTACTCGTTAAAACATCAAGCACCAAGGTCACATTGCACTTAATACACAATCAAATCCCACAGTCCGGCATCCTAAACTTTTAAGTCTAGGATACACTACAAAGATCTGAAACCTAAACTCTGATACCAACTGTGACGACCCCACTTCTCCTTAGAGCGAACCCTAGCGTTTCTGCGGGCCGCCTGCCTAGCTCTCACCAGGGCTCAATACAAGTCAAATTTAAACTTAAAAGTAAACAACCAGTAATAAAAGTCAATATAAAGAAAAGTCGCTTCTTTAAATAATCATTCAAATCTTACATCACAAAGTTTCCAAAAGGTACATCAAATTTTCCCAAAAATACAACCATCTAAAGTTGACTAAACTATTTACATCCAAATTCTAATCAAAAGGTAATCAAGTCAGCTTCTCCAAAATCTTTCCATTCCGAGCTCCTGTTAAGGAAAACAAACTACGGGGGTGAGCTAGCGCCCAGTGAGACCAAAAAAAGAATGCAAACAAATAGGTTCAAGTGGCAATAAAACTTAGACAAGAAGGATAACCATAAAGTTCATGTAATTCACAAAGGAAAGTCGAACACAATCAATAAGGATACGGAAGCTCTCAGGAACTAACTCCACACAGCTTTGCCAAGGTCTTGATCCCAAAATGTCACACGTTGACTCTCCGTCAACCGAGCAAGTATCAAATCAGTAGACTCCACTTTTCACCAAATTTCCGTCCACCGTTACACCCCCTACCGAGCCCGCACGTCAAATAGAAAAGGCAATACTACTCGAGTATGCCAAGTAAGATCTCAAAAGATCAAACTCTATAATTTTCTCATGGTTCACCAAGCTTCTCGACCAAGCCCATGCCGGCTCGAGTCGCAAGGTTAGGCAATGAGTTTTGGGTGTCCCCACAAGTACAAGTATAGTTTGCCAAGTTCACGCAAGTCGATTATCAAGTCAAGTAAAAGAGAACGACTGCGATAAAGTACACCCTCGTCTCGACAAGTCCAATTCACATTTTCAACAAGAAGCAGTTCAAGTATCAAGCAACAAGTCATGCACTTGACATTCACCGAAATCAAGAGTGTAAAGCAAGAGTAAGGCAAGATCAAACGAGCTCATCGGGATCCTCTTGATCACCTGAGACATGCACAATGACAAATCACCTAGGTATTCAACCAAGGTCTAGTAGTATTCCCGCTACCCTCACTCAAGAGATAACACGTTCAAATTGAATGCAAATATCACTTATAACTTAATCCATGAGGGTAGCATTTGAAAATATCTACGAATGCATTAATTCAAGTCAAGTCAAGTCCAGGATTCTCCAATTTGAGGATTAAGCAGATCTCTAAGTTTTGGCACGAAAATCGAGAAAGATGGAAGATTATTTTCTTGTCAAAATTCCCTAGTTAAACGCCCAAGTTTCAAGTATAAGTGAGTTTTCACATTTTCCAAGCTCATTTAGATAAAGTCTAGTAAAACCGCCACTAACGACTCATTAACTTCTTTAACTACCACTTCAAGTTGTAAACATAAATCGAGTGAAATTTCTCAAGTGTTCTTTTAGTAAAAGACTCACTTAACGTTCATTTTCAACGGTTAAATCGAGGGCGTAAACTTAGGAGACTATGGCGATATAAACTTTGGCTTTCAAGTAAGGAAGATGAACACATTTTTACTTGAAGCTTGGCCAAAGCATTCCGAGTATTACTAATTAAGTTCACAAGAAACTTTTCAAATCATTCTTTTAAAATGCTTGTATGATTGCCAACTCTAGTACAAATATCAAGGCCAACATATGGACAAGTCAAGCAAGTTAGCTTCACTTGGAAATTCGAAAATGGTGGCTAAAAGCCAAGTACAAGTCTTGACCGCTTTAATTAAGGTAACTTGTTAAAAGTGTAAAACTTTGAGAAAAGGAGAGATACATTAGTGAGAGAAGTTCAATAGGGATACATTTAAAATCAAGAAAGTCGAAAAATCAAGGTAAGAGGTTGGAAGTAGGCCGTCCGAAGTTTTAAAGTCAAGAAGCCCGTTTCTATGTTTCAGGAATCCACTGAGATGAATAGTAACAGTAAACTTTAAAAATTCGCAACTCGAGTCCCACAAGTCTAAAAATTATGAAAGTTATACCGTTGGAAAATAGATTTTTAGTACTACAACATCCCAGAAGACACTTTCAGAGATTCAAATCACAAGTAGGCCAAGTATTCGATCCAAGTTAGAAATTCATTTTCCTGAAGAAACAGGACATTCAAGCAGGACAGCCCATTTTGAGGAGTCACGGACAGCAGTACACATGGAGGAAAAATATAAACTTTTTACAGAACAAAGGTCTATGAGTCTAGTTTTAAATTCTGCTGACAACACCTCAATCGGATTTTTGTACACCAAGATACAATAGTTTTAATCGAACTGGTTTTTGCAACCAGTTCCGCGGATTTTTAGTCATAAAGCTTCGACACAGTTTTGAAATCAGGCCATAACTAACTCTACACAAGTCCAAATTGGGAATTTTTTATGGTGTTGAAAGCTAGATTCAAAATTCTATAAATCATCCGAAGAGATCGTGTTCAAAGTCTTTTCACAAGAGGGACAAAATTCAGCCACAAAAATGCAGCTGTATGATTTTCTCGGGTAAACAGGTGAAGTAAATCAGTCCACTTTGTCAGTTTGCTACGGCTCACTCAAAATGAATTAGTAGGGAAATTTTATACCGTTGGAAAGCTCTAGATGTCTAGTTTCAAATTTCTTCAAACGGCACTTGATTTCGACTTTTGTACAAAGATTTATACGCAGACAAAGAATCACTGGTCGGCTTACTTGGGTGGTTTTTCCAGTTTTCTTCCTTTCTTCAAAACTCAAGTTTTATGTAACCAATTGAAATGATTTTTGAAAGACAATTTCCACACAGATAATACAACATATAACAAGTATTTTACCAGCCATATAAGCAACAAAAATTTGAAATCCAAGCAAGGCAACAAGGCGGCAGTTTCGGCCAGCTCTCCTCACGAGTTTCTTCCAACTTTCTCTCCACTTACCAAGCCAATATCAAGTCACTCATCACAAAACAACAGCAATCAAGCAAGAGACCTCAAGTCAGCTACCTAAAAGCCCACCTCAAGACCACTAGCCTAGGATATAAAGCAAGAAATAAAAGTTCCTCAAGTCCTCTAGCCTAACTTCTTGATTAGGGTTTCGAACCCATGAAATACAACCTCTACTCTTAGTAAAATTTGAAAGATTAAAGAAGGATGAACTTGTTACCTCTTCAAGTTCTTGAACCCTAGGAAGAGCCAAGTTATGCACCACTTGTGACAGCCCCACCTCTCCCTAGGGCGAACCCTAGGGTATCAGCGGACTGCCTGCCCAACTCTCGCCAGGACTACTAATCGATCATACATGATAAACCAAATGCAAAAGACCCCTCATTAGGGCTAAAACATTCATATTAAACATATAATATCATTTACACCAGAACCACCAGGTACATATACATGTTGCCACAATATACAACCCAAAAGGATTATTCAAGTGAAGTACAATTAGGGTCTCTAACACCCGAGGAACATAACAAAACAAAACTAGTAGCTAGCTCAACTAGCTTTACAAAACTCATGATTTTTCTCCAAAAGCATCCCTGAAAGGAAAACAAAAGTAACGGAACGGGGTGAGCTTACACTCAATGAGGTACCCAAAATACATGCTATCATGAACCATGAAGATTTTCTTTCATTTACTCAAGTAGACATGGCAATTAAGAAATGAATAAACATCTTAGACAGGAAGGATACAGGTGGCTCTCGGGAGCCAAGTTCCCATTGCAGTACTTGATCCAAACTCGTTGACCCTCCGTCAACGTTTAATGAAACAAAACAGGTCCGTAGATCCCTCTTAGAACGCCAAATCCCGATCACCAAACATACCCCTTACCGGGCCCGAACACCTCAACAGTAACAGTGGTTGGTAATACTCGAGTATACCGGAAATCCAGAGTCTCCAATACCCATAGATTCCCCAGGAACAGGCACCCATGGTTCATTACTTTCCTCGACCGAGCCCTTGCTGGCTCGAATCAAGTAACTACCCATGAGGTTGAGCTCAGACTTAACAGGCACAGGAAGGTCGTTGGATACGCGTCCAAACGACATCATGTCAAGTATAAGTGACAGATTCAAGTGTGTAGAATTCATATTAGACAAAGTAAAAGATTCAAGTAGATACAGGAAACAAGTCACACAGGCCAGAGAACGAGTATGATAAAGTACACCCTCGTCATTCTGAATAAACAAATGATATAGTCATTCAAGTCACAATTTGCAAGCATATATGCCAAGTTAGACAAAAATCGAGGGGAGTGGTACACTCACCAATTCAAGTGCAGATACTTCAAAAGTTTTCCCCAAAATGACTTTAATCGCCCAGAAACCCTAAAATAACCAAGGTAAACAATTGAGGTTTTCACATCCCAAATTCTAGTAAACAAAAGCACAAGTGAGGCTCGACTACAAGTCGTATGCCTATCCAAATGAACTATGAATGCAAGGTTGCAAAAGCGTGATTTCGAAACGAAAAGGTAACAGGAGGACCTAGGGGCTTGAATGACCTAAAAGCCGTTCGTCTACTAAGAATCAACTCAAACTTGAAGGAACCAAACGGCCTAGAAAATTGGGCAGATGCCCTTTGTGTTTACCAATTTTCCAGCCATTTATGGCTTCCTTATTTTCCTTAATTCAGCCCCACAATACACACAAGTAAGGTTACCACAATAGCCCTTCCATAGGCTCCAAAATCATCCAAGTACAACACAAGTGCAAAAGTACCATTGAAAATCAGTTTTGAAGAAAAAAACTAAACGGCAGATTTGGCATCTCGTAGCATTTTAGTCATAACCGGAGCTATGGTTATCGTATCGGGGTGAACATTGTACCATTTTGAAGCTAAGACAGAGGGGAACAACTTTTATGAAGGCCACATAACCTAATTTATAGTTTATCTAAGTCAAATTTGCCAATCACAGATCCAAAAGTTTATGATCAGTCTGGTTGTCAGCACTGACTTTAACCGGCAATAACTCAGGCTACACAACTCCGTTTGGGGTGTTTTCAGAGGATTTGGAAAGCTAAAAGATAGGGCTACACATTTTGTGTTTTGGCCAAAAGCTAATTGGATACGAATGAGGGTGAAAAATGCAGCCCAAACTGGTGAATTCACAAAACTGTTTACGAATTGCAGCTTGTGGCTGTCAGGGTATTTCGGTCATTTCACACGTTTCGGTGCTCCGATTGAGCTACAATTTACCAGTAGTTCGCTAACTCAAATACCTACAACTTTCATGTTTTGAGCAAGGGCTGATTCGGTCTCTCTCAAGGTCGAACATACAGTGAAAAAACAGGGCAGATTACTACCATATAGAAACCCTAAGCTGGAATTTTCCGCAATTCACCACAATTAACGTATAATAACTCCAAATTACACCATATTAAGCCATCAATCCAAGCCAACTATGATTATCATATGCAATCAGAAAAATTCCCAAGAAAATAATAAATTCACCAAACTTCACTTTAATCCACAAAATCATCCATAAAACAAGTTCCTTAGCCATTATAAGCCACTAATTTGCAATTATTATGGACAAAAGTTGAGTTCCAAGCAAAAATACCTTAACCTCAAGAAAGATAGCAACTTAGGGCTTTCCTTTGAAAAATTACTCCACAAACACCTTCAATCTCACTTAATAAGTGATTTCTACGGAGGAATTCGGAATTTAATCGGTTGATTTTCAAGATTTGGACAAGAAATGGAAGGAAAAGTTGAAGCTTTCTTCCCTATTTTCTCTTTAGGATTTTCGGCCAAGAAGATGCTTAATTGAAGATGTTTTTGGTCAATTTTTGCTTTTGGTAAAGTTGTAAGAAAGTTAGGTAAAACTTGGCCCAATAAGAATGCGACACGTGTCACCTTTTTTTGATCTTTTCCTTATCCTTTAGCTCACTAATGACCAAGCATCTAACCAACCTCTAGTTATCTCTTAGCACTCAGTAATTTAATGCCTTTCTACAAAACTTAATCTAATTGGCTGAATTTCTCTCACTTAACGCACTAGCGGGTCCCATATCCGTTATTCGCTCCAAAATTCTCGTAAACTCACTTATACTAGAAAATGACTTAAAAACTATATTTACTTGTAAAATTTATGTAAAATAAATATAATAAAGAAAATATAGAAAACGTGTGCACGAAAATCGGTAAAACCCTAAAATCGAATTTTTCTTCCTCGAGTTCTCACACCACTAACCACCAAGAATTCACTAGAAGATGGAAGCTTCCTTCAAGTTGGATCAACTACTAAAGGTTTGGCGGATTTTGTATGGATCTTGGAGCAAGATTGGTGAAGAAAAATTGGAGCTTTTCTCCCTTCTTCTTGAGCTAGAGAGGGTCGGCCATGGAGAGGAGAAAAAGGAGAGAAAGTGAGCTTTGAAATGTGATGGGAAAGTGAGGTGAGAGGTAGCTTTTGGAGGGTAAAAGTCAACTTTGAATAGTAGCTCTACTAGTGTCATGCACTACCAATTCCTTCTTGTTTGCTACACTTAAATACTAATCCTCCAAGGTGGTTCCTCTAACACTACAAATACTCATACTTACTAGTTTAAAATTAATTCTCCAAGATCATTGTACTCTCGGATCGAATATCGTCTCGAAAACGTGTATTCGATATTCCTTACTAGACAAGCCGCAGAAAAATTAAATTTGCTAACGGAACGTTTTAAAAATATAAATGAGACATTGCTCCATGCAAATAAAATTAAAGTGGTTAAAATAAATTATTCGGAGAAAACGGGCAAATAATAATTAAATAAGCCAGTAAAATAAAATAAAAGTAAGAAAAATTCGGGTCCTTACACAACTGGCAGTTGCTCTGGGGGTCACTACCATCTCTAGCCATCAAATTTCACCAAAATCACATGCCCTACTCAGTTTTTTGCGTTGATTATATTTTCCGGCTTGACTTTCACAAAAAATAATCACAAGGTGGCCAAAATGACCCATTAACAGTCCTACTGTTAATGGGTCATGTTAATTGATATCCAATTCAGAGGGGCTTTTTTTTGTTTTTGGAGGGGGGGTGGTTGTGTGTGTGTGGGACATTACCATGGCTGAATCCATATAAAAACAACATGTTTAAAACTTTAAGTAGTTTTGACTGGTCCAAAATAAAACTTACGCGTAAAAAAAAGCTTTTAAAACTTAAAAGCTGTTATGAAACAACTAAAGGTGTGGATGTCCCTTTGTATTCCCAAGAGGATTAATTCTTGATTTATTGCTTTATTATGTAAAGAAGTTATAATTCATAAATCTATTCATGTAGTGGAGGAACCGTTTCATAGGGTTTTTCATATTCTTGTAGTAACGGGCGTTTAATTGGATTGATGTACTTTTAATCTTGTAGTACCTATATATAGAGGTACATTGACACCTTTTGGGAGGACTTTTGTATTTGTTGGGATATAAGAATATCATTCTGTATGTCTCTATTTCTTTCTCTAATATCTCCATTCATACTATAGTAGTTTATTAGTTTTACAACACGTTATTAGCACGAGTCTCTACTTTTGATCAAAAGGTCAAAACGGAGGCTCTACCTTGAATAAAAGTGAAACACAAGATTTTGCCGAAATTCTGCCCATATTTCTTCAAGTAAATTCTGAGGTAAGTTTCTAACTCAAAAACTTATTTTAATTTCTTATGGCTAATCTTACAAAACAAGAATTCGTACCTCTTGATATTTCTAAAAAAAATTATTTATCGTGGGTATTGGATGTTGAAATTCATCTTGAGGCAATGGGTCTTGGTAATACTATTGTTGAAAAAAATGAATCCTCAAACCAAGACCGTGCCAAAGTTATGATTTTCCTTCGTCATCATTTAGATGAAGGATTAAAAATAGAGTATCTTACTGTCAAAGATCCTCTTGTCTTTTGGTAAGATTTGAAAGAAAGATTCGACCACCTAAAGTTGGTCGTTCTTCCAAAAGCCCGATATAATTGGCTTCACTTACGGCTACAAGATTTTAAATCTGTCAATGAATATAATTCAGCCATATTTAGAATTACTTCTCAATTATCATTATATGGCGAAAAAGTCACTGATGAAGATATGTTAGAGAAAACATTTTCTACTTTTCATGTCTCTAACATGCTTCTGCAGCAGCAATATCGAGAGAAGGGATTTAAAAATATTCTGAACTTATCGCATGTCTTCTCTTGGTTGAACAAAATAATAAATTATTGCTGAAAAATCATGAGTTCCAACCAACTAGTGCAAGTCCATTCTCTGAAGCGAATGCTACTCAATTTCAAAATTCTGGTCGAGGTCGTGAACATGGCCGTAGAGGTGGCCATGGAGGAGGCCGTAGCCGTGGATGTGATTGTAGTAGATTTGTGCCCATGAAAATTATAACCGTGGTAAACAACAAAATATTTTCCAAAAGAGGGAAAATAACTACGATCAGAAAAATGGAGAAAAGAAAGTTTATGAAGAAAAATGCTATCGGTGTGGTATGAAAGGTCATGGTCCCGTACCTGTCATACGGCTGAGCATCTTGTTGACACTCTATCAAGCATCATGAAAAAGAAAGACAAAGGTGTTGAGACAAATTTCATTGATCAAAAGAATGATTATGATGATGGTGATGATGATGATGATACTGATATGACACACCTTGATGTAGCTGATTTCTTTGAGCATCTTGAAAATGTCAACAAATACCCTATGATTGTTTAGATATTTTATCATGCTTTTATATATTTCATGTAATTTTCTTTCTATTTAATATTTATTTTCGCATCTTTATTAATATTTATTTTTGTTTGAAATTTTCTTCCTAAAGAAGGAAATGGATGTTAAATATTTAGGATTAAATAATGGTAATGATGACATTTGTCTCATTGATAGTGCTACTATGCACACCATATTGAAAAATAAAAATATTTTTCTTGTTTAAAAATGGGAGAGGCAAATGTTAATACCATCAGTGGTAGTGCAAATTGGTTGAAGGATCCGGAAGAGCCACTCTATTTCTTCCTGAAGGAACTAAAATTGTCATAAATAATGCACTACTCTGTCCCCAGTCTCAGAGAAACTTATTGAGTTTTAAAGATATCCGCAAAAATAGATATCATATCGAGACAATGACTGAGACAAATGGTGAATTTTTATTAATCACAAGTATCAGTTCTGGGCAAAAATGCATAGTAGAAAATTATCTTCTTTCTCTTCTAGCTTATATTATGCACAAATTAGTACAATTGAAATTTATCACCTAGTAGACCAGAAGTCTATTCATCCTAATGATTCATGGTTTGGCATGACCATTTCGGACATCCCGGATCTATAATGATGAGACGAATAATTGAGAATTCACATGGCCACTTATTGAAAAAATCAAAAAGTATTAAAAGCCAATGAATTCTCTTGTGTTGCTTGTTCTCAAGGGAAATTAATTATTAGACCATCACAAGTTAAAGTTGGGACTGAATTCCCTACATTTCTATAACGAATTCATGGTGATATATGTGGGCCTGTAGATCCACCATTTGGACCATTTCGATATTTTATGGTGCTAATTGATGCATCAACTAGATGGTCACATGTATGTTTATTATCTACTCGTAACTTGGCGTTTGCGAGATTGCTGCTCAAATAATTAAATTGCGAGCACAATTTTCAAATTATCCAATAAAGAAAATTCGTCTAGATAATGCTGGTGAATATTCGTCACATGTTTTTGATGATTATTGTATGTCCATTGGAATAACTGTTGAACATCCTGTAACTTATGTTCACACACAAAATGGTCTAGCCGAATCATTTATTAAATGACTACAATTAATTGTTAGACCATTGTTGATGAGGTCTAAACTTCCTTCATCTGCTTGGGGACATGCTATATTACATGCAGCAACACTTGTGAGAATTAGACCGACAAATTATGATATTTATTCTCCCATATAATTAACTTTTGGTTATGAGCCCAATTTTCTCATTTATGAATATTTGGTTGTGCGGTTTATGTTCCAATTGCACCGTCCCAACGTCGTAAATTAGGCCCTCAAAGAAGATTAGGGATATATGTCGGTTATGAATCACCTTCAATCATTAAGTATATGAAACCATTGATAGGTGATTTGTGACAGCCCCACCTTCCTCTAAGACGAACCAAAGGGTTCGGCGGACCGCCTGCCCAACTCTCGACAGGACTCGATCACTCTTTCAGAACCAAAATAAGATATAACCTTGAAGAGAAACGAAAACCAATTCCCAAACTTGAACGTATATTTACATTCATCTCAATCTTAAACAAATATACAGTCCCAAATAACAAAAGCTTTAAATTCTCAATACATTCCAACCCTAACCAAGCGCTAGAGCGAGAACAAATGCAAAATAATTCAAAAGACTAGACTATTCTATACAGGTCTCTTGCCCTTGCTCGCAACCCCTATAAGGAAAACAAACGGCATGGAATAAGCTAAAACCCCAGCGAGGTTTTATATACATAACCAAGCAATTAAACAGGGGTATTAATCATGTAATAACAAATAATCCAGGAATCATTTATAATATAAAGCACTAGTAACACATTTATTAAAAGGATACATGCTCACAAGGAGCCATTCATTCATTCATTCGCTTATCATTTCCCTTATTCCTCCAATCATTAAAAACATGTTTGTAAGTGAAAACCCCTTCATTTTCTTGTCATTCGTTCATTTATTTCATTTCCCCCTTCTGGCCAATTCATTGGCCAGTCTCCACCCGACAACGTGGTCATACTCGAGTATACCAAACATTCAACCCAAGGTCACCAATCGGCCGACCGAGTCCGCTTCTGACTCAAGTCGACCAGTAACAAAGGGCAAGGGCCCAGTTCAGCCAAAAGGCTTGCATTCATGCACAATTAGCATTTAATCATTCAATCATTGAAAATTTCACGTTCATTTAGGTCGAGTGCGATTAAAGTACACACTCGCCTAGCAAAATTCATTTTTTGAAAATATTGGAAACATAACATACCTCAATCACGTATTAAAGCAACAATCCAAATAGTCACAATAGTTCACATAGTCATTAGAAACAAAACGTATATAGAAACACTCACCTATATAAGCAAAATAACGTCCAAAATTCCTTCCGGGTAACACCCTTAATCACCAAGAAATCCTAAAAATAACCATAAGAAAATATTACGGTTCAACCAACCCAAGATTAAGTGAATCAAGGAAAATCCGAATAACTAATAGTACAATGTATAAGTATGATTTTGGAAGTGAAAAGAGTACATTTAGCCCAAAAGACATGAGTAAAATAGTTGTAAAACTTATGCCCGCTCTTAAAACTTTGAAATCGCCATTTGAGTCGAAGTGACAAAGAAAACGTATTTTCTATTAGTCGTTACTTTCATTTTTCCAAGGGTACAAATTTCGGCCAAATTCCAACTTATAAGCCTCGATTAAAGAAAGACTTGAATATCTCAAATGATTCAAGTTAGTTCATTCTCAAACCCTTACTCATGTCACGAGTACATCTACCTAGCTCTCAAGTGCAAATTTGGGCAGCACACCCTTTGTATTACCTATTTTCCAGCCATTTATGGCTTCATTATTTTCCTCAAGCAGCCCCCAAAGTCATACACAAATAATCTCATTACAATAGCCATTTAATATGTTCAAAATCATCCACGTACAACACAAGTATAATAATCCAATCGGACTTAAGTTTTGAAGGCAAAAGACTAAACAGCAGATAAAATAAGTAAAACGACTAAACGACTCATGCAAAGGCGTGAGACGATACGAAACGAGTCGAAGCGAAAACGGAAACGGAAACGAAATGAAAACGGAAAACACCTAGTGCGATGTGCACTATATGCGCGATCAGATTTGACACTTCCTATGGTTTTAATCATAACTTCAATTTATGATTATCGGATTGGAGTGTACGAGGTGGCGTTTCGAAGCTAAGACAACGAACTACAACTTTCAAGAAGATATCAAAGGCTAAATCCAATGCTTTAAGGGTCAAATTCGGCTGAGACAATAGCTGAAGTGAACTGACTCAAGAAGTTAATGGTTATGCTGGACAGTTTTGCCGGTTAAGAACTTTTTAACCGTTTCATGTGTAAAACTTGGTCAAACGACCTAAGAATTTACAAGTGGATAGACAAGACTGTGTTTGAAAATTTTCATGAAGACACTTTTAGCTAACTCAACTCGGAAATGCCCCAGATTTAGCAAGAACAGTCCAGCAAATGATCTATCGCAGGCTGAAGAACAGGACATACTCAAACAGGCATAACTCAACATCCAGAAATCCGATTCAAGAGATTCCAAATGCGTTGGAAAGATAAGAGCTAGAGCTACAACTTTTGTGAAGACCATTTCTGCCCAGATTTACTCCTTCCAGGTCAAAAAACACGAAAACAAGTCCCAGATTTTCCAGTTCGAAGCTCACTGTGAAATTCAACTAGCAGTCCTGATTCATTCAATCATATCTCGGCACACACAACTCCGATTCAGGTGATTCCAAAAACCATTTAAAAGCTAAGATACAAGGTTACAATTCTTAAGAAGACATTAACAACCAATTAAGTAATATTCCCGGTCAAACTAACCAATTACAGAGGCTGATTATCACTTCTGACAGAAACAGGGCAGCAGGGGTAAATTAGTCATTTCACATGCTATCCTGCTCCGATCGAACTGAAAAGTTACAGGCATAATCTAGACTCAATTTTCTACAACTTTCATGTTTTGTGCTAAAGCTAATTCAGCTCTCAATATGTTCGAATAATCAAGCCAAGTTCGGACAAGAAATCTGAAACAGAAATTAAAACTGCCAAGTTCATTCAATTAATCTCAACCCACAAATTTCCAGCTATGAAATCAGTTCAAATTCAACTTCCAATCACTACTACAAACTATACCATAAGAATTGTGAGCTAGGAAGTGAGATTACCTTTCAATCTCCAAGCTAACAAAACTGGACAGAGAAGAACAGCAGCCAGCCAACCTTCTTCTCCTCTTTCTTTTCTTTTGTTCTTCCTTCCTTCTTCTTTCTTCCTTTCCTAGTTCTCCAGCCAGCCGTCTCTCTCTCTCTCTCTCTCTCTTCTTATTTCTTTCCTCAAGAGGTTCGGCCAAGGAGGTGCAAAAATGAGAAAAAATTGGTTAAATTTTGGTTTTAGTAAAGTTAGTATCTTAAGTCAAAAGTCCAACTTCCAATAAAGGCATGACACTTGGCTCCTTGAATGGTTTTAAGCTTATCTTCTCTCCCCCAATGATTCATCTATCTAGCTAACCTCTAATCATCTCCCAGCACTATGTAGAATAATATCACTTAATATTTCATCACCTAATCGCCAAAATTATATCGCACTAGCGGGTCCTACGTCCAATAATGCACTTCAATATAACGTACACTAACTTATACTAGAAAATGATTTTTAAAACTGTACTTTCTCATAAAATGTATAGAAAATTTAATATTTTAAAGGACAGTATAAAAATATGGGTAAAGAAATAAAATAATATTTGAAAAATGTGAAAATTTTCAGGTTCTCACATGATTTATTTACTGTGAGATTTGCAGATTGTCATTTTGATGAATCACATTTTCCGACATTAAGGAGAGATAAAAATCAACCGAAAAAGGAAATCACTTGGAAAATATCATTGGATTTCCTTGATTCTCGTACTAAAGAATGTGAACTAGAAGTTCAAAAGATTATACATTTGTAAAAAATTACAAATCAATTACCGGATACATTTAATGACTCCAGAAGAGTTACTAAATCACATATTCCTGTTGAAAATACTCCGATTAAAATCAATGTCCCTAAAGGACAAATTACAAGTGCTGTTAATTTTAGTCCCTAGCTTTTGATGTTTACAAAACAAATGGATGTTACTAATATCTCCTCAACGATCTTTTCCGCAATTGAAAGAGACAAAGAGTGCTGAAAGTTCAGACGCTCATAAAGATAGGATTAAAGAATTTCTCTCAAGCTCACTGCCTACTGTCGGACGCGAAATTCAGACGGACCGGACGTCCGATACACCCAACGGCTAGTTGACTCTTCAGCTGCCTTCTATCCGTTGGAAGCATTAATGGACACTTTTTTGTCTCATATAAATAGTGTATGCCCAACAACTTTCAGAACACTTTTACACATTGAGACTACAAAAGATCAAGAGTGATTTTGTGAGGACTCATATTTTTATTCTTAAAATAGTCATTTTTATAATTATTTACCCTAGAGTTAGTTAATTATATTATCGTTACATGAATTGCTTTTTAAATTTCACTTTATCGTGCGCGAGTAGAAAGTTCGCGTATTGCACGTAGGAACGACTAAGTGGAGATTGGAGAAAGTTATACTAGACTCATAAAAGTGAGTAAATACAGTGTTAAAGGAATTACATGAGGATTAGTGCACAAGTGAAACAAACAAGAGAGAAAAATGGCAGTATGGGACACTATTCGTAGTTGACTTTTGCAAAGTTTTTTGGCCACAATTTCTTAAATCTTCCAAGGTAAGCTTCACACAACCAAACCCTCCTCTCTCTTACCTCTCTCTCGGCCGACTCTCTCAAGGAAAAGAAAGGAAGAAAGCTCCTTCCTCTTGCTCCAAATCTTGTTTCATTTCCTTCACAACTATCACCCAAATCACATACACCTTGGAGATTAGTTCTAGTTTGGAGAAAAGTTTCATCTTGTGGAATTTCTTGGAGGTTTTGTGGTGGAAAATTTCTGGTTTCACCTAGGGTTCAAGAGGTAACCCTCATCTCCTCTAAATCTTCCATTTAATCAAAGTTTAGTGGTTGGTTTACATGGGTTTGAAACCCTAAGCATGAAATAGGTTAGAGGACTTGAGGAAATCTCATTTCTTGCAAATTATCTCTAGGCTAGCAGTCTTGAGGTAGATTATAGGTAGCTGACTTGAGCATTAATGTGAGAACCCTCACTTGAAACCCTAATTTTTCTTAAGTACATGCTTTATTCTAAGATCTAGACCACTTACTATATACCCTTGCATGACACTCTCCAAGTGTTACAACATTTTTCATACATGGCATTTCATTTCTTTAACTTGAAGTACAATATTTGCTTGAGATGTTTTTAAATAATTCACCACTTATACTTTTCCAAGTGGCTTTGAAATGTGTTAAGGACCTTAAAAGATAGGTTAGGGTGTTAAATAATGATTGGTACACTTGGAAAGGTTGAATTAGCATTTAGTCAAAAGATTAAGAGAATGTTTGGACAAGAAAGGGGCCATGTGGCAAAACCCTAGCCATGGATCTTGTTTGACCAAGAGATTAGAAAGAATTTAAACCTTCTTTGGGGCCTTTTATTTTCCCACTTTGGCCCGAATTTCATGAGCTTCCAAGAGAGAGTGAGAGAGCTCTATTTCCTTGCTTTTAACCCTAGTAATCAAGAGCCCAAACAAATCAAAGAGAAAGATCTTGTAGTAGTGAGAAACTTTCCTCCAACCCTAGTGTTTGGATCAAGCTTGAAGCTTTTCATTTTGGTTGGTTGATTTGGTGGTCCAAGCTTCTTATAAGAAAGGTAAACAATCCTTGAATCTTGGTTTTATGGTGTTTTAGCTTGTACTTGAAGTTTTAATGGCAAACTACATGTTGTTTGGTTGAGATTGGGGTTGATTTCTTGAATTGAACAAGTAGAAGTTAAGGTAGTTCAGTATGCCCACCAAGTGTTTGATGAAATATTTGCCCTTTGTTTATGATGGTTTATGAAGTATTTACCATGTTTTAAAAACTCTTTTGAGCTAGATCTACTACTTGATATGTGGTTTAAGTGCAAATTATTAGAAGATGAAGATTGGGTGACTAAAGGAAAATATGGACTGATTTATCTTCCCATGGCTGACCCGGATTGTGAAGGAAGGGTTTTTCATTGATTTTGTGTTTATTTACACCTTAAGCATGCCTAAACAACTTGCTTGAGATTGGTTAAGTTCATGTGTGAATTGAAATGGATTTGGAAACAAGCAAAGTGGCTAGAAGGACCATTAGTGGACTGGTTTAGGATTTCTTATTTACTAGACTGTTATGGTCACATTTTGCACTTATTTCAACTGGATATTCGACCATTATAATGGCCAAACTAGCTTTTGTACAAAAAATGAAAGTTGTAGAGGATTGAGTTAGCATTTTACCTGTAAAATGTCAGATGAATCGAAGCACTGTAGCATATGAAATGACCAAAATACGCCTGATGCCCTGTTTCTGTCCGAACTGATCTTCTGCCTCTGTAATTGGTTATTTTGACCAGGAAGATGACTCGTTTAGCTTTTGATGTCTTCTTAAGAATTTATAGCCCTATATCCTAGCTTCCAGGTTGCCTTTGGGAATTACCTAAATTGGACTTGTGTGCATTGAGTTATGAGTAATTGAATCAGGCCTGCCAGTTAAACTGACAGTGAGATTCGAAACTAAGGAACTGAAATTGTTTTGGTAAATTCGACCTAGTTAGTATGAGAATTGGATCTTGATGTCTTCATAATAAATGTAGACCTATGTCTTATCTTCGAAATGGTATAAGGTTCACCCCAATCCAATAAACGTAACTCCAATTGTTACCAAAATACTATAAGATGTCAAATCTGGTGTTTAGCTTTTGTCCTCAAAGCTGATTTCCTATTGTGTTATTACACTTCTGTTGTATTTTGAACTCCAATGATACTAAATGACTCGACCCCAGTATATGATCAGTAGAGGACTGATTTGGGTGAATTTGAACCAAAACAAGTGAAGATAGCATGAGGAACTAGGGTGCATTTGTTAGAGTTTGAGACTGATTCCAGGGTTGGAAAATCAGCCAACTTTCCCGAGCTACTGTTTCTTTTAGGAGACGAACTAGAATGTGTGTGAGGTACGTTTAGAATCTCTTCGAGTCCAGTTTCCAACGCCACTGATGGCACCTAATTCCAACCTTCCTACAGTGAGATATAGCCGTTTTACCGAGACTGCCACGAGCGGCGACTGTTGCACCCGCGAGAAACTTTTAAAAGCTTGAATGAAACCTTCTTTTGTCCAACTTTCTTGCGCTTGTTAAACTTGTTTTCTCATGAACTTTTACTGCATTTTAGGCCTAAATTTCATGGTGAATGAGTAGAGTTAATCACTCACTTAGTCACTTAAATGAGCTCACTGTTTACTTGGAATTAGACCCTAGTCGTTAACGATTTCACTCGTTTCGTTACCCTAGGAGTGGAAACGGTGGTGAATGTAACCGCACGACTTGATGCTTGACTACTACATTGCTTGACAGGTGAGTGTTCCCACTACCTGCTATCTGCTTATATGAAAAATCTGATACCTTGGGATTACGACTGTTTGAACCAAACCATGTTTTGATAAACAATGGAGACGAGCGTGTACTTTATCGCATTCGACCTCCCTCATTTTCCACTGTGGCTCTGTATACTGCCAATTATGAGATGTGAACTCTTTATATGTGACTGTACTTGAGTTGTTTGGGTGATACCCCATCAATTACTGCTACTGTTTGGGTACCCAACCTCATAGGTGAGTCGGTGGATCGAGCCAGCAAGGGTTTGGTCGAGACGACCGATAAACCTTGGGGACTGTTTACTGATCACTGGAAATCGGTATACTCGAGTATTACCTAACTACTGTTATGGAGTGCGGGCCCGGTAGGGGGTTGACTGGTGGACGGAGATTGGAGAAAGTGGTGTTCAACGGACCTTATATTCTTCGAATACAAGCGTTGAGAGTCAACGGACCCTGGTATGATCAAACTCATGGGAAGTTGGCTTTTGAAAGCCACCCGTATCCTTGAACTTGAACTGTGATTAAATTGTTATTGCACTACACGGTATTTACTTGATTATATTATGTCCTTATTTGGCTATGTGCTTACTTGTTTTACTTGGAACCTCACTGAGTTATAGCTCACCCCCACTCCCTTTGTTTTCCTTAACAGATCGGGAACGGACTTAGGATCAAGAGCCTTACTAGCTTCCTTTTTTATTAAACTTGTAATCCTTTTGTTGTAATGACTTTATTTTCGACTTGTGTAAGTTTAAATACTTAGTTTGACCTGTATTATGAAATTATAGTACAAATTGGTAAGTGTGACTTTTAGTTTGACTTCTTAAGTTTGGACAGTTGGTTGGACGATTACTTGCTATTAGGGTTTGTTACTCTTTGATTTAAAGTTTTCCCATTGAGTATATTGAGTTACTAGTTCTTTGACTCGACCGAGTCCTGGCGAGAGTTGGGCAGGCAGTCCGCTGATACCCTAGGGTTCGTCCTAGGGAGAAGTGGGGCTGTCACAATTAAAATACTTGATTGTTGTGTTTATGTGTTATATGAGAGGATTATGGCTAGAAAATGAAGAGAAACCGAAGGAATTTGTGGGTTTTGAGCTGGCCCGAAAATTTCTCGTCATGTTGCTCTATTTTAATTCGAAACTTTTGATGCTCGTTGGCTGTAAAATTGATGGTTATATGTTATATATTGTGTGTAGAAAGTGTCTTGCCTAAAATCATTTGATTTGGTTTGCTCAAAACTAGAGTTTTTGAAAATAGAAGAAATTCTGGAAATGGTGATCAGGGCAGTCTGAACAGTAGTCCTTTATTAGAATATAACTTGCTGTGCAAAAGTCAAAAGTTGAGTGCCATTTAGTGGAATTCAAAACTAGACATTCATAAGCTTTCTAACGGCTATAAAACTCACCTACTAGTTCGAACTGAGTGAACTGTAGTGATCTCAACAAAGTTGACTGTCCTGTTGTGACTATCTGTCCGAGAGGAATAGAGAAGTTGCCATCTTGTGGCTTGAATTTCTCTCACTTGTGAATTGATTTTGGGAAACGACCCTTTCTGATAAAATGTAGCATTTTGAACCTAGTTTCCAATACCACAAACCATTTCCCAATTTGAGTTTGAATTGAGTAAGATGTGGTCTGGATTTTTGAAAGTGCGACAAAGCTGGAAACTGGAAAGTTTTTCCCTTCTTGCTAGCCGAATGGTCATGTTTGCTTTGGGATGCTTTGTTTCGAACATTTTGATGTCAATTGACCATCAATTGCTCATTGAATGTTTCTGGAACCTTGGTTTAAAAAATGGAGTGGATTGTGGTTTGATTTCACTGAACAAAACGTTTGAAAAAGAAAGAGAACTACGGTTGGCAGATTAGCTTTGAAAATTTCACGAACTTTGGTCTTTTTGTTAACTGCTTTTCCGTAGGATTTTTTCCGTTAAAATTTGATAGAGAAGTATCCCTTATATATAAGTTTAAGTGTACCAAATTTGTGTAATTTTAGGCCATTTAGATATCCAAATGAGTTCCCAAGATTGCTTTGTCAAATCTGGAAATTCACTGTTCCAGTAGTGAAAATTAACCGACTTTAGGCTATGATATCTTGTTGCTCAAAACTCCAAATTTAGTTTCGTTTGTTGTGTTTGAAACCTTGTTTGGAAATCTTATTGTTTTACGAATTTCAAAGGCTGGTTCACTTTCTGTGAATTTTGCCAAATTTCCAAAGATTGCCGAAAATCAAGACTAATTCTGTCTTGCTTGTTCAATCAGCAACTTTGAGCTGAAAAATGAATGCTTTCCGTTTATGATCTTGGAAAAGTACATTTTAGGGACTTTTAGTACTTTGAACCTAGTTTCCAACGGTGTAGAATTTTCCATTTTTGGACGTGCCAAACTCAAGATTCGCTTTGCTGAAACTTCTAGGGAAAAGATTCGATTTTTCCAAGTTTATCGTGCAAAGCTGAAACTTCATAAGTTCTTAGGAAATGAAATTTTGAGAACTTATCGCTCTCCCTCAATATTGATAAACGTTTTAAACCCGATTTCATGGGAGAGGCAAGTTTCTCTTGAGACTTTGCGTCCTCACTTTCGAATCTCAATTTTGAGCGATTAAAGTTCACTTTTGAGACTTTGTCTTAGTTCTAAACAAGTGTACGTTCAATCCCTTGGTTGATGCATGGTTGTAAATAAGTTGATGCATGGTTGTAAATAATAGAAAATCATTATTTCTTCAGGCACTCCAAGAGAATCTCGGGGCGGACACCTAAAAGCATATTTGCCTCGTTTACTCACTTCTTGACTTGGTGAGTGTCAAGTGCATGGAATTTGTTGCTAAGTACTTAACTTGCTTCTTATCCGTTATGTAAATTTGGAATTTTAGAGACCGAGTGTGTAATTTACCCCACTCGTTCTCTTTCAAATGAAATTATATTCGAATTTTGCTATGTGAATCCATATTCGACTTGCACGAAATGATGTGAATGTGGATTCGTATTTGGAATTGTCGATTGGAGCGCTGCTCATCGACTTGTATTCGTATTCGGGGGGACGCCCAAACTCATAGATTAACCTTGTGATTCGAGCCGGCCATGAGCACTGGTCGAGAAGTGTTGGTGAACCATGAGAATATTTGTAAAAGGTTGATCTATTTGAGAGATCTCGCTTGTCATACTTGAGTAGTATCGCTTTTCTAAATGATGTGCGGGCCCGGAACAGGGGGTGTAACAGTGAACGGGATTCGTGAAGTAAAACGGTGTTCTATGGACTAAATATACCTACCCGGTTGACGGAGTGTCATCACGCGGAGATATACGATCGAGACTCGGCAAAACAAGTGAAATTTAGCTCCTGAGAGCTCCTGTATCCTTATTGAATGTGTTTTATGTTAAATTGTGAATTACTTGAATGTTATAACTTTATTTCTTGCATAAGTGCTATTGATATTTGAACTACGTGATTGCATGCGTGTTTCTTAGCCTCATGAGCATTCGCTCACCCCATTAGATTTATTTTCCTTAACAGGAGTTGGAATGGAAAGAATTGGGGAGATGCCAACTCGATAGTCTTTGATTAGGGTTTTGAATGTATTTGATTAGATGGACTTTTGGAAGTTGTATATTTTGGAAAAGTTGATGTATTTTGAAACTTGTGATGTAAGATTGAACACTTATGTATGGAAGCGATTTCTTTTCTTTATTTCGACTTTTATTATTAGTTATTATCCTTTAAGTTTGGAATTGGAATTGTATCGAGTTCTGGCGAGAGTTGGACAGGCGTTCCGCCGGATACCCTTGGGTTCACCCTTGGGAGAAATGGGGGCGTCACAGATTTTAGTAAGAAAATACTCTTTAAGGAAGATTTGTACTCTTAGTTGCGTGAAACTAATAAAAGCTTTTCTTGTGTGAGAAAATTATTTCAATAATGTAATTTTGTGAGGGTTATCCGAGTGATAGTAAAACTTTCTAAATTGACCAAGTGAGGCTTGGGGCAAGGAGGAAGTGATCCTTCTTTTGTACACAAAGATTGGTTGTAATTGATCAACTTGAAGAAACTTGCTCTCTAAAGTAATATTGACGCTCAAGAGGAGTTTGGAATTTGGTTTGTTATTCTTTCCCTTCTATTTACTATCTTGCAAACATAAATTACTCATCTCTTCTATTCACAAGCAATCTTGCTTTCTTATTAACTGTTCCATTGAATGGTCATCTAAAAAAGAGGGTAAAACTCATATTGAGCCAAAAAGTGTCTCACAACCTGATTAGTTTTTAATTTACCTAATTCATCCCCCCTCTTAGGTTGTCTTTGATCCTTACAATTGGTATCAGAGTTTAGTCTTCTAGAGATTAAACTCAAACGGTTTTGGAGTAAAATGACAACCAACAATGCCATATTTTTTGAAGGACAATCTGTCACTAGACCCCCAATGTTTAATGGATCCAATTATGTGAGTTGGAAAGAGAGAATGATTATTTTCTTGCAATCTATTGATATTGAACTGTGGTTTATTATTAATGAAAGTCCATATGATGCATCTATAATAGATGAAATCACTCATAGATCAAGACCAAAAATCAGAAATGAGTTGACTGGTGATGATAGAACCCATCTTACTTTGAATGCCAAGGTTATGAATGTGTTATATAGTACTTTAGATTCAAATGAATCTATTAGGGTCAAAGGTTGTAGGTCGGCTAAAGATATTTGGGATAAATTGAGAGAAATCCATGAGGGGAGTGAGAATGTGAGAAAACAAAAGAAATCTATCCTAGTTTCCAAATATAAATCATTTAAGATGGAATCTCACGAAAATATTGACAAGATGTATTGTAGATTCAATGATCTCATTAAAGATTTAGAGGTGCTGGAAAAGGAATATTCCCTAGGTGAGAAAAACAGAAAGATCTTGAATGTCTTGACCAAAGATTGGGAGAGCAAAGTGACTGCGATTGAAGAGGCTAAAGATCTGAATTCTATGCCTATTGAATCTCTTATTAATTCTCTAACATCTTATGAGTTGAAACTTAAGATCAAGGTACAAGAAAAAGAGGATGCAAATGTGAGAAGGAGTATTGCTCTAAAAGCATCTCAAAATGAAGATGACTCGACTTCCTTGGATGGAGATGATGCGGAAGTTGACGACATTGAACTTCCTCTTATCAGAAGAAGCTTCAAAAGAATCCTCAACAAGAGGAGATTCAAAAAGGGAGGACCCAACAATTCATCTTCAAATCAGTTCAACAATGCAAGAAACAAAGGAAAGCAAGAGAATAATAAAAAGCAAGCTGACAAGTGCTTTGAGTGCTGCCAACCGGAACACTACATGAATGAGTGCCCAATGAAGAAGAAGAGAGAAGAAAATGTTGAACGAAAACCTAGATTCAACAACTTTCAAATCACCTGGAATGATTGCAACTCGGATGGTGATGTTGAAGAGGAAGAAGAATCTGCTCAAATGGCTTTCATGCCCATTGGTGATGATGAGGTAACTACTTGCAACTCTCAACTTAATAGTGATGATGAATCTGACGATGATGTTAATTCCTTCATTGAGAGACTGCATGATAGTTTGAAAGAATTCTGTGTTAGAAACAAGCAACTAAAACAAAAGATCAATTTTCTTATTCAAAACAATGCAAATCTTTTTCGACAAAACAAGAATCTGAAAGATGAAAATGACCACTTCAAAAAGAATGAGACTGTTTTACTTTTTGAGCTTGATAGAAAAACAAAACTTTGTGATTTGTTTAAAAAGGAACAAAGTGACTTGAAAAAAAGAATGAATTGTCTAAATAATTTGTTTCAACACAAGAAACAAAACTGTTTTCAAATGAACGAATCAAAATCTCATTTTGGCATTCATGAAAAAAGATTGAAATCTAATGCAAACGAATTTATCATTTATAGGAGAAAGCAAGTCAGATTCGTTAAACCTGTCCATACAAGTAATTTGCTGACTATGTGTAGTTTTTGTTGTCAAATTGGTCACATAAAGAGTAATTGGTATGTAAGGAAGAATATGAGAAATGACATGAAATGCATGTGGATAGTTAGATATAATACTAACTCTCAAGAACACAAAAAGAAAAAGATACCAAATATTATCTTGTGAACTTTTCTATAGGTGAACCTGGTGAACATCATTAAGGAATCAAAATGATTCATTGATACTGGATGTTCAAGACACATGACCGGTGATCCATCACAATTCATCAACATCAAGTGAAAAACTAACATTTGGGGATGATAACAAAAAAAAACAGTTGCAATAGGAGACGTTGGTAAGAATGGTCAAACTTTTATTCATAATGTTCTTCTAGTTGATAATTTGAGCTATAACTTGTTAAGTGGAAGGAACTCGAAGTGAAAAACGACACCGTCTTGTGCAACGCAACGATAGTTGGCCCTCTATCATCTTCTATCTGGTAGACTTGGTAAAGGGGCCCTGACTTATTTCCAGAATATGAGTTCGACCGCATCTTTCCCCCTTTTTTTGGGAGAGATGGAACTTGAATTCATTCCCAGTTCTGGAGGAGTTCTTTATCCAGCAAAGGGCCATTGGTCTTGATTGTTTTGTTCCGAGGGCCTGCCTACAAAATCACCTAGTAAGGAAAGGACGCCCTCGAGTGCAAAGGTAGTCAATTGTGTGATAGAAATCTGTTTGTGTTATTCAAAAAACATGAGCATCTTGTTCTTGATTCAAAGTTTAATATTATCTTCAAGGAAAAAAGAATAAATGACATCTATGTAGTTATTCTTGAAAATGTTGATTTCTCTAGTTTTAAATGTCTTAAAGTTGAAAATGAAGATCATTGGTTGTGGCATAGAAGGCTTTGTCATTTCAATATGGATTTGTTAAAAGAAATTTCCAAAAAGGAACTTGTTAGAGGTTTGCCAAAAATTAAGTTTGAAAAGGACAAAATTTGTGATGCTTGTCAATTTGAAAAGCAAGTAAAAGTTTCTTTTAAATCCAAAAAATGTGTTTCTATTTCAAAACCTTTGAAACTTTTACATTTTGATTTGTTTGGTCCTACTCAAATTATTAGTTTGGATGGTAAAAGATATTGTTTGGTTATTGTTGATGATTATTCTAGATACATTTGAGTGATGTTTCTTGTCCACAAATATGATACTTTCAAAAATTTTCTTCCCCATTCGCAAAAGTTCGAAATCTGATTGGGTTGAAAATTATTAAAATTAGAAGTGACAATGGCTCGGAATTTAAATTTTGTGATTTTTCGAAATTTTGTGATCATAATGAAATCACTCATGAATTTTCTATTGCAAGAACTCCACAACAAAATGGTGTTATTGAAAGAAAAAATAGAACTCTTCAAGAAACCGCAAGAACCATGTTAAATGAATGCAATTTGTCAAAATATTTTTGAGCCGAAGCCGTAAATACGGCTTGTTATACAATGAATACAGTTCTTTTAAGACCAATTTTGAACAAAATCTCTTATCAGTTAATGTTTGATAAAAAACCAATTGTTGGATATTTCAAAATTTTTAGTTGCAAATGTTTTATTTTAAATATCAAGGAACACTTGGGAAAATTTGATAAGAAATCTGATGAAGGGATTTTCTTAGATTATTGTGAAAACAAAAGAGGTTTTGAATTTATAATAGAATGACTCTTGTCATAGAGGAAGCCATACATGTCACATTTGATAAATCTAATGATGATATTTCCAAGAGTTGTTGTGAGGATAATTATGTAGGTGTTCAAGAAGGATTCAAGAATCTCATAATTCATGATCAAGACAATACTCCACTAGAAGGCAATTCAAAGGAAGATCAAACATTGGAAGAAAATAACAAGGATGATGGTACACCTAGAGATCTTCCAAGAGTTTGGAAATTTGCTCAAAATCATCCCAAGGAGCTTATCATTGGTGATCCAGCCGAGAAGGTTAGAACTCGTTCCTCCACTAAGCAATTAATGGATAATTTTACCTTAGTCTCACATTTTGAAGCCAAAAATGTTGTTGATGCCTTGAAAGATGAAAACTGGATTTTGGCCATGGAAGAAGAACTAAACCAGTTTGAAACGAGTAAAGTTTAGATACTAGTTGAAAGACCTCAAAATCATCCTATTATTGCCACAAAATGGATTTTTAGAAATAAAATGAATGACAAAGGTGAAGTTGTGAGAAATAAGACTAGACTTGCAGTTAAGGGGTATGCTCAAGAAGAAAAAATAGACTTTGATGAAACATTTGCTCCCATAACTAGATTAGAGTCAATTAGAATATTTTTGGCATTTGCATGTTTCAAGAATTTTAAATTATTTCAAATGGATGTTAAAAGTGCTTTCTTTAATGGTTTTATTGATCAAGAGATTTATGTTGACCAACCTCCCGATTTTGAAAATAAAACATTTCCAAATCATGTGTTTAAACTTTCAAAAGTTTCGTATGGATTAAAACAAGTTCCAAGAGGTTGGTATGAACAGTTAAGTGGTTTTTTGATTGAAAATGATTTTAAAAGAGGCATTGTAGACACCACTCTTTTCACTAAACAAAGTTCCAATGATTTCCTAATTGTACAAATATATGTTGATGATATTATCTTTGGTGCTACTAATGAGTGTTTGTACAAGGATTTTTCCACTATTATGCAAAAAGAGTTTGAAATGAGTATGATGGGAGAATTGAATTTCTTCCTTGGACTCCAAGTGGTTCAAACTCGTGAAGGTACGTTCATCAATCAAGCTAAATATGCCAAGGAGCTGCTCAAAAGATTTGGAATGGAGAATTCAAAACAAGTTGGAATACCAATATGCACATCTATCAAGTTTGACAAGGATGAAGAGGGAATAAATGTTGATGAAAAGAAGTATAGAGATATGATAGGTAACTTACTGTATTTAACCGCAAGTAAATCTTATATTATGCTTGCTGTTTGCATGTGTGCCCGTTTCCAATCTTGTCCAAAAGAATTTCACTTGATTGCTGTGAATAGAATCTTTAGATACTTGAAAGGAACTTTGAACTATGGTCTTTGGCATCCAAAATGTCTTGAATTTCCTTTATGTGGTTTTTCGAATGCTGATTTTGGTGGTTGTAGGATAGATAGAAAAAGCACAAGTGGTACATGTCACTTTCTTGGAAATTTCCTTGTGTCTTGGTTTAGTAAGAAACAAAATGCTATTTCCTTGTCTACGGCCGAAGCAGAATATGTTGCCGCTGGTGCATGTTGTGCTCAATTGTTATGGATGAAAAATACTTTGAATGATTTTGGATTGGTGCATGACTGTGCGTCAATTTTTTGTGATAATACAAGTGCCATAAATTTGGCAAAAAATTCCATTCAACATTTTAGGATAAAGCATATAGACATAAAGCATCATTTCATTAGTGATCTTATCCAAAAAGATGAAATTTGTGTACAATATATTTGTTCAAAAGATCAATTTGTTGATATTCTTACAAAAGCCTTACCACTGGACCAATTTGGATTTTTGAGAACAAAATTGGGCGTCTTATAAAAGATTCTCTAAAAAATTCTCTGGTCAAACTTTATCGGACGTCCGATGCATTAGAACGGACGTCCGACAGTGTTCTTCGTTATTTTTTCCTGAAAAATTTTGGTTCGCACGGGAGTGTCGGACGCTTCTCTTCGTTCGGCCGTCCGACACTCAAAAAATGCATTTTATAAAGCAGTTCTCTCGTTCATTCAGTTCATTTTTAATCGATGTTTCGAACGCAACCCTTTCACTTCTCCCACTTTCAAATTTCAAAAATTCATGTCTCTTCTGAATAAGTTCCAAGAAATTGATTTGTCTAACACCATCACATTCCTTTTGAGCATCCATTAGCCCTCATAACTTCCTCCAACTGCCAACTACCCCACAAATCCCAATTTTCAGCCGAAACCCTAGTCACTAAAAAATCACTATCTTTGGACGATTTAAGCATGCATTGTAGTCTATACCGCACTCTAAGTCCATCTCATACACATTTGCATCATACTCTGCAACAAAAACATCTTGCATATCATCGTGGTTAGAGTAAGAGGAGGATTTGCTGGTGCTGGACGCACTTCCCGGCTTAGAGATGAAGAAGTTGAAATTGTCCAGCCTTCCACCACGAAATCACCCAGAAAAGGAACTGAAACTCGTGGTGGAAAAGAAAATAGTCTGCTAGAAAGAAACGGACTGCTCAAACTAAGGAACGGCAAACTGCTGAGTCTTCTGTTGAGCAAATTAACGAACAGCAAACTGCTGAGCCTTCCACCAGGAAATCACCAAGAACAAGGACTGATGTACGGACTGATATACCAACTGCTCAACGCAGTGAAAAGAGGAAACGCCCTGCCAGAGCGCAACCTGAGGCTCAAACTGAAGAAGAACCTAGTCCATTACTCAAATTCATTGATGATGATGCCAGGGAGAGGTTCGAATGGATTTTACAGAAGGGTTTCATCACTCAAAGGACCATTGTCCCTTATGAATTCCGTAAGATTGAACTTGAACCAGTTCTTAAGCTTTTTGAATTTAAAAAATGGACTCACATTCTGACCATTCCAAACACTTATTATCCTGATATGTTTCATCAATTCTTTGCTAACCTTAGGAAGGGTAGCTCACACACTGATCTTGTTTTCTCGAGTTAATTCAGTTGATATTGTTTTCAATCCTGACATTGTTAATGTTGTTTGAAAAATCAAAATTGAAGATGGTTTTAAAGAAAAATTATAAACTTTTTCTTTTATGAAAAGTTTTCTTCTGTCTATCATCATTTTCATATTGCAAAATTAATGACTTATTTTCAAACACATTTTAACACACCTGTTGAGGCAAAATTGGAGAATCTCAGTTCTCAAAATCTGATCATCTTTTCAATAATTTCAAATCGGTTGGTTCCTACTGATGGCCACAGGACTGATGCCAACAAAATGGAGATTTACTTGTTTTATTGTTTTCTTGAGATAATCAGAATTGATTTTGGCTTTGTAATGTACAAATTTCTGCTCAAAATCAGTACTAACAGCCGTAGGAAACTTTCCTATGGAAAATTTTTCACTCCAACCTTTGCTCACTTTAAGATTCCTTTCACTGGAGTGTCACCAAAAGAGGGTGCATCCACCATCTTTTCAAAAGCTTATTTTGAAAGAAAAAAATTTGAGATTCTTTGATGGTCATTGGTGCTACAAGGAGTTTGTTTTGGAGTTTAGGACTAAGGGTCGTCATGAAATTCCTGTCACCCCTAGAACTCCCCGAGATTAGTCTCAATATGTTTCACCCTTTACCATCCATCCCAAAAAATCATCCACTCAGCCTTCCTCGTCCACTCATGAAATCATTTCCTTACTTGATGACGTCAAACAACATATTCTCCTTCTTGAAGATGGTCTGATGATGACCATGTCACTTGAGCAACAAGCCACTTTTATTGACAAAAGAAACTTGCTTGTGCCTCCTATCCCTCAAGAAGATGAGAATGTGCATCAAAAGAAGCCTAGGAATGAGCCAACTTAGCAAACTCGACCTACTGAATCCACTCCAGAAGTTCATGCTTCCAGTTCTCAGCCACAAGATAAGGGCAAGGCTCCAGCAACTGAAGACAGTGATGATGATGAGGAAACGGAAGAAGAAGAAGTGGATCATGCTCAGTTTCGCCTAACCAAGAGGAAGCCTGGATCGTCCAAGATCACCATTTAGGCACTTGCATTTTATTTTTAGGATGGCACTTCATAGTAGATATTTGCATCTTTTGCATTTTGACATTTCAAGTATTCTGTACTCAGAATTCTGGTTATTTGGTTAACTCTGTTGGTTTGTAGTTTATTTGGTTAACTTTTGATATATAACCTTGATGGTTTCTAGTTACTTTTGTTGGTTAATTTTTATTTAGTCAATTCTGTTTGTTTTTGGGCTAATGAGTGCTGAATGATTGGTATATCTGTGATTGCTGGTATATTATATTGGACGTTGGTTTATCAAATTGCATCTCTGATATTGATTGCTGTTATTGATGATGTTGGGTGTTATTGATAATGCTGGATCATCAATATGTTATTGATGACATTGATGTTGGATTTCTGGTATGCTGTGGTATATTGGATTGGATACTGGATTTGATTTCTGATATTGGATTGATGCCATTGGTTGTTAAAAAAGGGGAGAATTGGTTGTTTAAAATCATCTAATAATGACAAAAAAGGGGAGAAATGGATGTTAAGATCATCTAATGATATTACCAGGAAGTGTAATCTGGTAAATGTGTGAGAGGGAGTGTGTACTTACAAACTTTTTGGATGCATTAAGTGAGGGGGAGTTTTGACTCAATTATTTTTTCTTCCATCCATTGTTTTGTCATCACCAAAAACAGGGAGATTGTTAATCTTAGTCCCTATCCTTTGATATTTACAAAACAAATGGATGTTACTAATATCTCCTCAAAGATCTTTTCAGCAATGAAGCAAATCAGGTTCAAAAATTAAGTACAATTGAAAAAGACAAAAAGTACTGAAAGCTGTCGGACACTCATAAAGACTAGATCGGATTTCCGATAATCATTGCACAATTTCGGACGCATGAAGAACTCCACCACCGGACATCCGAAAGAATTAAGACATTCCTTCTAAGCTCATTGAACTTGTTCGGATGCTAAGCATCAGAGTATCGACCGTCCGATAGAGTTTACGAAAGTTCGGACGCAAAGTATTGTAGATGCCGGACGTCCGAAAGAACTAAAGAAGATTTCTCAAAATGATCATCTGCTTTCGGACGCAAATACCAGAGACACCGGACGTCCGATAGGATTAAAGAATTTCTCTCAAGCTCACTGCCTACTATCGAACACGAAATTCCGACGGACCGGATGTCTGATACACCTAACGGCTAGTTGACTCTTCAACTGTTTTCTATCCGTTAGAAGCATTAATGGGACACTTTTTTGGTCTCATATAAATATTGCATGCCCAACAACTTTCAGAGCACTTTTGCACATTGAGACTACAAAAGATCAAGAGTGATTTTAGTAAGAAAATACTCTATAAGGAAGATTTGTACTCTTAGTTATGTGAAACTAGTAAAACTTTTCTTGTGTGAGAAAATTACTTCAATAGTGTAGTTTTGTGAGGGTTATCCGAGTGATAGTAAAACTTTCTAAGTTGACCAAGTGAGACTTGGGACAAGGAGGAAGTGATCCTTCTTTTGTACACAAAGATTGGTTGTAATTGATCAACTTGAAGAATCTTGCTCTCTAAAGTAATATTCAAACTCAAGAGGAGCTTGGAATTTGGTTTGTTATTCTTTCCCTTTTACTTACTATCTTGCAAACATAAATTGCTCATCTCTTCTACTCACAAGCAATCTTGATTTCTTATTAACTGTTCCATTGAGTGGTCATGTAGGAAACAGGGTAAAACTCATATTGAGCCAAAAAGTGTCTCACAACCTGATTAGTTTTTAATTTACCTAATTCACCCCCTCTCTTAGGTTGTTTTCGATCCTTACAAGTGCTAATGAGTCTAAAGCACGCCTGAAGTGTGGGAGACCTCTTGGTTCCAAAGATAAAAATCCTCCAAAGAAAAAAGGAGTAGATGAATCAACAATTAGTGACAAAATTCAACCTCCTGAAGAGGTCGCTCCTAAAGAGCCAATTCTTGAAGAGAATGAAATTATAGAAAATTCAATAAATTTTGTCACTTCAAGAAAAGTTTGAACCGAAAAGAAATAATTATTGATAGTATTTTTGCATATAATGTAGCACTTGATATTATGGTAGAGGACGAGGATCATGAGTCTAGATCGGTTGATGAATGTTGATGTAGAAATGATTGGCCAAAATGGAAAGATGGGATCCAATCTGAATTGGACTCACTGGCTAAAAGAAAAGTTTTTGGACCTGTAGTCCAAACACTTGAAGGTGTAAAGCCAGTAGGATATAAATGGATATTTGTGAGAAAAAAAAATGAGAAAAATAAAATTATGAGGTATGAAGCAACACTTGTAGTTCAAGAATTTTCACAAAGGCCTGGATTTGATTATGATGAAATGTATTCACCTGTAGTGGATGCTATCATATTTAGATATCTTGAGAGTTTTGTAGTACTTGAAAACTAGATATGCGTCTTATGGACGTCGTTACTGCATATTTATATGGAAATCTTGAAAATGATATTTATATGAGAATTTCCGAAGGATTCAACATGCCTGAAGCATGCAAATCAAATTCTAAAGATATTTATTCTATTCAATTACAAAAGTCTTTGTATGGATTCAAACAATCTGGACGTATGTGGTATAACCGTCTCAGTGAATGTTTAACTAAAGAAGATTATACTAATGATCCAATATGTCCATGTGTTTTTATCAAGAAAAATGGGTCAAATTTTGTGATAATTGCTGTATATGTTGATGATCTAAATTTGACTGGAACTCCTGAAGAGATTCAAAATAGTGTTGAATATTTGAAGAAAGAATTTGAGATCAAAGATTTTGGAAAGACAAAATTTTGCCTTGGTTTACAAATTAAGTATTTGAAAGGTGAAATTTTTGTTCATCAAACTGCTTATACCCGAAAGGTATTAAAGCGATTTTATATGGATAAAGCGCATGCCCCAATGATCGTCAGATCACTAGATCCTAATAAGAATCATTTTAGACCACGAGAGGAAGATGAAGAGACACTTGGTCCTGAAGTACCATATCTTATTGCTATTGGTGCATTAATGTATCTTGCTAATTGTACAAGACCTGATATATCATTTGCAGTGAATTTATTAGCAAGATTTAGTTTCTCGCCCACAAGATGGCATTGGAATGGTATTAAACATATTTTTCGCTATTTCCAAGGAACAATTGATCTTGGTTTATTTTATTCAAATAAATCCAAATCTGAATTGGTTGGTTATGCTAATGCTGGGTATTTATCTGACCCGCATAAAGCAAGATCTCAGACTGGTTATCTATTTACATATGGAGGTACAGTCATTTCTTGGCGATCTACAAAGCAATCATTAGCAGCCACTTTATCGAATCATGCTGAAATAATAGCAATTCATGAAGCCAGTCGAGAATGTGTTTGGTTAAGATCGATGACCTACTATATCCGGAAGAGTTGTGGGTTATTCTCCGAAAAGAAAATCCTCCAACTATATTATATGAAGATAATGCAGCTTGTATAGGCCAATTGAAATGAGGATATATTAAAGGAGATAAGACGAAACATATTTCACCAAAATTCTTTTTTACTCATGAGTTGCAAAAGAATGGTGAAATTGATGTGCAACAAATCCGATCAGATAATAATTTGGCAGATTTATTTACCAAAACATTGTCAATTGCAACATTTGAGAAATTAGTGAAGAATATTGGAATGCGACGATTAAAAAATCTCAAATGATGTTTATATCAGGGGGAGAAATTAATACACAGGAATAGTGTACTCTTTTTCCTTCATTAGGGTTTTTATCCCAATGGGTTTTTTCCTAATAAGATTTTAACGAGATATATTCTTTGTATAATGGACATCCAAGGGAGAGTGTTATGAAACAACTAAAAGTGTGGATGTCCCTTTGTATTCCCAAGAGCATTAATTCTTGATTTATTGCTACATTATGTATAGAAGTTACAATTCATAAATTTATTCATGTAGTGAAGGAACCGTTTCATAGGGTTCTTCATATTCTTGTAGTAATGGGTGTTTAATAGGATTGATATACCTTTAATCTTGTAGTACTTATATATAGAGGTACATTGACACCTTTTGGGAGGACTTTTGTATTTGTTGGGATATAAGAATATCATTCTCTATTTCTCTACTTCTTTCTCTAATATCTCCATTCATACTATAGTAATTTATTAGTTTTACAACAAAAGCAATAGTGCTTTAAAAATCCCTGGTAGACCTTTGGCCCCAAAAAACTTGGAACAATTGTCATTTTTAAATAATTAAATAGAAAATAATTTAAAAAATATATTTATAATACAATAAAAATAAATTTTCTTCAAAAAATTTACTATTCAAGCACATTCGCTACCTATTACCTATACGCTAACTCCTACCTATAGGTGGTAAATCAACTCATTTAGCTAAATTTACCTATACCTGCCCATGAATAGATGGGTATGGATATCTTAAATTTTTGTATATTGGTATAAATGGGTTGCCCAATAATACCCATTTAATAAATGGATATTATTGGATAACCCATCAAACCCAATTAACCCATTTAGAATTGTCTTCCCCCAAGTTTCCTCTCTTCCCTCACCCATTTTTTTTTCAGGTCATGATGTTAACTACTTGTTTTTCATTATTATTATTTGTTGGTTTTATTTTATCATTTTATTTTCTCTTAGTTTGTTAACGGGCTCATTTTTCAGCATTATCAATTGATGATAAGTTTTAATTTCTTTTCCTATTTTTCCAAAATGAAATTTTAAATTTATACATGAAAAATGTTAGGGATTCAAAATTTTTGGATTAAGTTTTTATGTTAACTTTTATAGTACTTAGTTCAAATATTTATATTCTTATTATTCAATTATTAAATAGTATGTAATTTGCGACATAAAGTACGGATGAGAAAAAAAATTAGTAATTAGGCTTATTGAACATTATAAGTAAATATTTAAAACTAATGATAGGTGCAAAGGACGGTATAAATTGATAACTTAATTTGCAAAAATAAATTTAAATGAGTTTACAAAAAATTAAAATAAATAGGTTATAAATGGATAATTGAGTTACCCAATTCATTTTTTGACTTACCCATTTATACTCATCTAATTAAATGGGTATAAATAGGTTGATTCACTTATATTCATTATCCATTTTACCCAATTCAAACCCGTCTAAGTCAACCATTTTGAAACCTCTACTCCTACCCTATAACAATAAAATTTGGAGAATTGTATAAAGTTATATCTTCAAACTGGGTGTTGAGGATAATTGCTCCCTTGACAAAACTTTGGGAATTATACTCTCTTGAACTCGCAAGGTGCGGCAAATGACAAGTACCTGACAATGGTAAAACCAATTAATCAGTGGCCCTCCACCTGTCATTATTGATGCCACGACTAGCCAATGAAAGTGCCAGGACGACAATATAATATATTTGTAGTTTTTAACTATTTTCTGTCACCATTTGAACAACCAACGAAAAGAGGACAAAATATGTTTACCAACGCTAATTGAAATCCAAATGTACATTTCTTACATAATCAAATAAACTATTCCTAAACTGCTTGCCAACAAACCAAATTGATAGACGGATACCCTTTCATTAGTTCGGCAGCCTAATGTACTGACCCGCCGGATGAATCTCTTCATTTCCGGTGAAAAGTCAGAAGGCATGCAGGCCCATTCAGCAAATCAGACACATTAATAGTTCTGTTTGTACTAGTAATATTTTTACGCCCTTAGGTCATCCTTCAGCAAAACCTATATTTTTACTTGGGTTTCATTTAAGGCACTTAAGGCTCTGATTTCAGTATTTAGAGATTCAGAGTTTAAATCTCCCTTCTCCATCTATACTTCTTAAATTCACCATCTCTACTTCTTAAATTTCACCATTTTTCTTATTAGAAAAAAAAAACTACATAATTCGGCTCATGAGAGTTAGTATTCATAATTGTCATATTAGCATGTACAAAATTCATATGTTAGACAGTCAAAATTTTTGTACTAGTCGAAATTCAAAATGAATATTAATATGAGTAATACAAGTACATATTCTATATGACGACTTCAGCATTTAAAATTCACAATATACCAAAGTTACAAGTGTTATTATTTTGAGAATTTTAAATACTTCTCAACCAATTAGTTATTCTGATTTAGTATGAGTTCATGGTTAACCTCACAAATGGAACGTTCTTCACTTTCATTTATTCCTGAATTTTAAACATATCCATACCCCAATTTACCTATATCATGATATTCAAACGTTAACTTTACATTTGATTAAAGTTAGCCAATGATTAGCAGATATGGTGCTTCCAACATACATAGAAGAGACTGTCAATACAAAATTTTTATCTATCTTATTGGAAGATTTTGAAATTTTTTGTATTTTTTCAATCTATTTATAGTTTTCAGATTTATTATATTTGGTAAATTGCAAAAATGTGATTTGTAATGCATGTTTAACCTGTCATTAGGACAGTGACGCAAATCAAATCAGATGATCTCTATCAATCCTTTAATGAACTTTAATGAATTTTGCTTTTTATCAAACAAAAAAAGTCATTTACACCAAAATTATCCAGGATTCCCATTTTCAGTTGATGAGTATGACCTACCAACCAAATGGGGCAATCATAACATGCAAAGAATCTGAAGAAGCAAGCAAACTAAGCCTTTTGTTTAAATTGCAGCCTTTGCATACCTGTCACAAAGAACTTTTTTGGGTTTTCCCTTCTTTCACTAATACTTTGCTTTTGCCTCAAATCTTCCCTCCTTTTTCAATCAAAATTCATAGAGGTGTAATCCTTCCTTGCCTTCAAATCATGGGTTTGAATCGAAATTCATCATCACACTTTCTTGATTATCTTTAAAATACTACACATTTATAATTATAGTGTTGTGCCTACATGTTTGTATTGCATTAAATGCACTAGTGTTTGTTCTTCATGGTGCTTTTATGATTCACACTGATATAACAGAATCCGGCTCCACCAGATTTTTACTGTGATTTCATTTCCTTCTGTTTCTGAGTGCTGAAACCTGCCTTGAATTCCATTGATGCTCAGGTGGTGCCATAGCAAATACGTATTTCTATAAAAAGGGAAGTTCAGTAGCCATCCCGCTCAAGTATAGCTCAAGTCCTTCAGCTATATTTCTTGTTGCCTTTTCTGAGCTTTGCCTTGAGAGGGATTTCATGGAAAGTGTCAACAGGGAAGCTAAATCAAAGATGGAAGATTACGAAGTAATAGAGCAGATTGGGAGAGGTGCTTTTGGAGCAGCGTTACTTGTTCATCACAAGATAGAGAAAAAGAAGTACAAAACTTAATAAGCTTTTCTCTTTTTGCATTGTTTGATATGTAAATTGCTGTCCCCTAGAACTAATAATGCTTTGTCTATTCATCTTTATTATTTGTCTGTGTATTCTCTTTCAGGTAAATCCTTAAGTTGTTGATGTCCAATCAATATAGTTCTTAACCATAATACTGAAACGGCTTAGTATGTTATTACAACAAATTTCTTTTTAAATTGCAGCTCATTTTTATTTTTTGGGGTGGGTAAGGAATCAGCATAATTATATTTCTTGTACATGCAGAACCTTCCCTATTTCTATTTTAGGGTCTTAGAGATGAACCTCCTTTTTTTTTTTGGATGAGTAGGGGATGGGTAGTTGGGGGGGGGGGGGAGCGTTCGTAAGTTGGGGACTATTCAATTAGTTAATTGAGAGGATGACGAAAAGGAACTACTATGTAGATATTGAAAAATTGACTATCTTGCTTTCTATGTTCTCCAACGAAATCTATGGGAGTTCTGTTCATTTTTGGGGTTTTTCTTATTCTTAGGTATGTGCTGAAGAAAATTCGTCTAGCTAAAGAAACGGTGAAATTTCAGCGAACTGCACATCAAGAGGTTGTACTAAACACTTCCAGCATTCATTTCTTAATGTACTAAATAACTTGTAGTGACTGAGATTCTTATCCGCTTCAAGTTTTTATTAGTGAAGAAGAAATCATTACCAGCTAGATGACTATAATTAATCATTGGGACCACTGTGTTTTCTTTCTTTCTTTTTTTCCTTTTTGCATAATTTTGGATGATTTCGGCTAATGTTAACTACTTCTTAACCGACTAGTAAACTTCCCTTTGTTTTGGGGGTCGTTCTTATGCTTCTTTAGGCCAATTATTTCAGATGAATTTGATGGCAAAGCTGAATAATCCCCATATTGTACAATACAAAGATGCATGGGTGGAAAAGGTAAGTTGAAATACCTTCTTAAAAGATGTCTTGATTTTCAATTAGCCAATAATTCCCTCCCAGGTCCATAAAAATTTCATGCAGGTCACTTGACAGATTAGCTCAATTTCTTAAAACTAAACGAATTCTGAATTGAACCAGGATTCCTCTGTATGTATCGTCACAAGTTATTGTGAAGGTGGAGACATGTAAGTTGCAGTTACATCGAATAAAGCCTTTAGCAGTTGAATGCACAAGGATTTATATCAGTGATTTTTTTAGCCATTAACATATGAAGAAACTGCAAACTCGATATAATTGATTTTATACTGCTCGAGAGAGCAGTTTATGACCATTTCTTGTACTTCCAAATCAATTTACTGCTCCTACAAGGCCCTAATGTCATTACTACAATGATTCTTCTCTTATTCAGAGCACTAGTATTAGATGGTGCTTTCAAATTTTGCTGACACAACTATTTTGCTGATTTTGCAGGACTAAGATGGTCAAGAAAGCTGGGGGGACCTTCTTTCCTGAAGAGGTAAGAAGTGTTAAACATCATCTAGCTAGAAACTTTAAGGCCTTAAAATTAGTGCATGCCTGATGCTTGTTCCCCTTGTAGAAGCTCTGTAAGTGGATGACTCAGCTCTTGATAGCTCTGGACTATCTTCACTCAAATCGCATACTTCACAGGGATATCAAGGTATGCTGTGTTCTGATTATCCTGAAAAACATAAGGCTGCAGTTTTAAGTTCTCATTTGTTGTCAAATTAAACATGAAAAGCGTACTGTTAAATGCTGAATAGAGTGTATTGTTCTTCACTGCAGTGCTCAAATATTTTCCTCACACGAGGCCATGATATCAGGCTGGGTAATGAAGCAAAAGAAAATTTGAAAATTCTGGAACATGTCAGCCATCATGTTGCATTTCACACATCTTTCAACCTGAATGCAGGTGACTTTGGACTTGCAAAACTTCTAACCAAAGATGGTCTTACTTCTTCAGTAAGGACTTGTTTCTTTCCCTTTCTATTAGGCCTTGCTCTAATATGTCAGATGAATGTCTGCAAGAATTAAGTGCAACAATTAGAGTAGTAAAGGTTGTTAAGGTAGAACCCTCATAACTCGAAGAAAATGAGTGGAAAGATGAATGTGCTATTTGACATGCTGTCATCTGACAAGCAAAGTTTGTACATTAGATTGCCAAGAGGGGGAGAAATTGATGCTTCTGTCAGATAATTGCACAGGTTAAAATTACAAATGCACCTGAAAGAGGACTTGGATTTTATCATCTATCAGAAATGTTCTCATAGATATGCTTATTATGGGCATAAAAGTACAACACAGTAAAAAAATGATCTACTTTGTCCCATATAACCATGAATGAAAGTATCAATTAGAAAAATTGGTTCACTAGTATGCCGGCACAATCTTTGTTCTGTGGTCAGTGTATAACGGGATGATGAAAACTATCATGGAGATCAGCCGTGAAATATGAAATGCAGATATGGTTCCAGGCTAGTTAATAATTCTTGTTATAACCTTCTCCATTGATCCAGAAAGATTACAATGAAATCCTTTATTCCCTTCATGCCCTTCCTACTTCAAACAGAAGGCACCAAGAAAGAGGAAAAATGTGCTACTTGTTTGCTATTACGAGGGACTATATACCTGCTCATATTTTCTGCAACATATCATACCAGTCTGTATTTTCGTATCTGTTCATGTAAAGCAGAACTCAAGGTAATGATTAATTCACAAATGACGAAAAGTGTACTGTTCTAATTTTGCAGTATCTGAGACATGGAAACATCATAATATGGTTGACAGAATAGTTAGATCAGCTGTATTTGATAAATTCATACACAATCAGCACTATTCTGCAGGTTCAAGGCTAAAATGATAAACATATAAATCCCCTTACAAATCAAGTAATCAATTAATTAGTAAACAAATATTCAAAGGGAAGAAAAGCTAAAAGAGAATCAAAGGGAAGAACAAAGAGGTTTCAGAATAGGCAGCGTTTACTACAAATATGTACTTGGAAGGTAGAGCTCGTAGTAAAGGAATAGATCTCCTGGGCCTTCTTTTTTTGTTTCTTTGGTGTTTTTCATATTCCAGCAATTCCTATGGCCAAGACTTCCTTATAATTGATCTTCTTAGTTGACTAAGCAAGCACCGTACCATAATGCACATTGAATCAAGAAGTTCTAGTCAACCACGATGTTAATCAACCAAACTGAAGGACCACAGAGGTATTGGAGGAACTTAACCTGAAATCTTAATTATCCAATGATCTAAACAATGCATTTGCATCTGTAACTTAATTTCTGTTTTTTTTCTCCCTTCTTTCTTTTAATCTGATGTGACTTCCTTAATATAGTATTTAGACTGCAAAAATTTTGGTCAACTAGCAGCTTGCATGGATCTAAATGGTTTTGCTTGTGTGTACCATCTAGGTGGTTGGCACTCCAAACTACATGTGCCCAGAGCTCCTTGCAGATTTACCTTATGGCTACAAATCTGATATCTGGTCCCTAGGTAACTACACTAGTTCTTTGCTCTATTAAACTTGTTCTTCAATTTTGGGAACTTGGTAGCTTGGTGCCCTAAGTTTCACCACAAATGAGTTTTCCAACTTCTCAGGCTGCTGTATGTTTGAGATTGCTGCTCACCAACCACCATTTAGAGCTTCTGTAAGTTTCAGCATGATCTACCTCTGTCAGTTTTCTTTAATTACCGGCCACTTTCTTAGTCAAATTCATAGAGAATGACCCTTTAGAACATTACTGAAACAGGATATGGCTGGACTTGTAAACAGAATAACTAAGTCGACAGTCTCTCCAATCCCAACAGTGTATTCCACCACATTGTAAGTGAATAACATTTTCATTATTTAATACTTCCAATGACTACCTATCAGTATTTGCAGAAGGTATTTTTGTTGTAAAATTATTAGCTTGGCTAATGGAAAAGATGAGATAATGTTCCCTTGCTCATCAGGAAGCAATTGATCAGAAGCATGCTTAGGAAAAATCCTGAACACAGACCAACGGTTAGTAGCAATACTATCAATCACCCAATATATTAAAAGCAATCACTTAATTCACTCATTTCATGCATTAGGCAGCAGAGCTCTTGAGGCATCCGCATTTACAGCCATACATTGCTCAATACCACAAGTTATCTCCAGTCTTCGTTCCAATAAAGTCTACAAAGAATTCAAAACACAAGGCACTGCAGGGTCAACTGTCTGGCAAGCCCAAGTTGGGAAAGGATGGAAAATCTGGAAAGGAGAATCTGGTAAAACAGATGCAAGGTGTTGAAGCAGTCAATAGAAATATCAACCTGCTTCAAGGTAATGTAGTCAGAGCTAAAATGCCTGCATCCAAGATCCCAAAAGCCAGCAGTGAAACAATGCAGTTGCAGTATGTTGGCTCTTTCAAGAAAATACCTAGAACTGATGGAAGTGATAGAGCAGGCTACAATTACATTAGAAAAACAAAAAGTTTCAATTCCAGAACCTCGTCAAGGAGCACTCTAACTGATCAGCATGAAGATACAGAACAATTAGCCCATACACCTCAAAAAATTGATGGAGAATCTGAGGCTGGAGGTTTACAGGAACTGCACAGAAGAATGGAAAAGCCACATGTGTCTCTATACATTAATTGGCTTCTTGAAGACGAAGAGCAAACATCACCAGAAGCTACAGTGGCTCTAGAACATAACCCAGGACCATCCTCGAGAAATTATAGAGAGGAAGTCTCAAAATCGTACTCTATGATTTCGGTTACAGAAAACACCTCAACTGGACTTTCAAGAGATAAAGGAGGAGCTAAAGTAAATGATCAACAGTCCTCCATGAGAGCAGAAAATGTTCACAGTAGCAATCTAAGTCAGGAAGTTGGTGAAACGTCATCAATCAGCATGCAAAATTTTCTACATATCAGCAAACTCAGAATGAAATTAGATACAGCAAGCCAAGAAAGAGCAGATGCCCTGGAATCATTACTTGAACTATGTGCAAAGCTACTTAAGCGGGAAAGGATTGAAGAACTTGCTGGGGTGTTGAAGCCATTTGGGGAAGAAGCTGTATCATCAAGAGAAACAGCAATTTGGTTGACAAAGGGACTCCTTAATATTCAAAAACAAGGGGCATGAAGCTTGGTATTTTCCTGTAAATTATCTTAGCTATCTGAAATAACATATTGTCTATTACAAGAATGAGTTCTTATATGACTAACTAGGGTATGTGCCACTGAAAAAGAGAAAATTACTTGACCTCATTAAGGCTAGAAAACAAAAATGAGATATAGTCAGAATATGAATGGTTTTAAAAGGACAAAAGGCAGAATTGGAGAAGTTCAGAAAATTATTTGGAGTAAAATTGGGCATAGTCCTGACATTGCTAAAATCTAAACCAGCTAATGATCTACTACCATAGCTAGTTCTCTTCAGCTGACTGTTTTATTGCTTTTCTTGGCTAAATCTTTGTTTACTTTGCCAGAATGATGATTCTGCTTAGTTATTTGATCATAGATAAATCTCTCTGCTTCATTTCTTCGTATTGCTGCTCGTGAAGATCATTGCAACCAGTGTGTGCGTTTTGGTGGTATACAAAGTCAACTAGGAACAAACTGAGATGTCACTATAACTTTGATTCCTGTGTTTTATCAGCACATCTCGGGGCAGGCATTTTCTTGGTTAAACACTTCAGCCGCAAAAATTGGCATCATATAACAATTATATGAAAGGATGCCAACAAGATTTAACATAGGCACTGCTATCTGATAGAGTTTATTCTGTGGTAATGTCTTCATTAAATTTTGGTAATTTTGCAATCCTACTTTGACATTTTGGACAATTTCAATTAGTTCCCTATATTTTTGTTAATGTAAATATGTTAAGGATAACTTTTTAAAATACACTGTCAGTGTATAATTTTCTTTTATACTAACAGGTTTAAATCATGCTATATAATATGAATTCAAATTTGAAATTCAAATCATGTACATGTAGCATACATCCATAACTACTAGTGTAAAAAATCACTGTGCTATCAGTGCATAAAAAGTAAATCCATATATTAATATAGAAATTTAGTGTATCAATTAGTTGATTAGCATCAATTAAGAAGTTTCTTTATATAAACTAGTCTAGATTCAATGTAATAGTTGTTTAGATTCATTTCGTATAAGCCTATAAATATAGGCATAATTCTTTGTATATGATTTGGGAAAACTGTATATGAATGTTTACAATTTTCCCAAATCTCCATTTCTTTAACAGTTTTCAACATTACAATTACCTCGCCAATTTGAGTTTCACTGTAACAAAGTCAACCATTGTTTCTAAAACTCATATAAGATGCTAGCAACACAGAGGTTATCGAAACTCTAAACCAAATGTTTTTTTTTTTCCGAGTCTGAGCAGGAAAACACTAAAACTAAAGTAAATTAGTAGCACTTGAATTCGGTTTACAACTTTGAACATGTAGGTTATCTTAATGAACATGTTTCTCTGTGTTCTACGGGAAGCATTCTAGGACTGCTAGACGTCCATTGTGGGCAGCTTTGGAGGCTCGATCAGTAGAGATAACTGGCCCCTGGATGGTGGGAGGGGGGCTTCAATGTAATGGTATCAGCTAATGAGGGAAGAGGAGGGGCTCCGCCAAGGATAGGAGATATGGACGACTTTGTTATGGCTCTGACAAATGCGGGACTTTCTGAGGTGCTGTTTGATTGGTTAGAATTTATTTGGACAAATAAGTGTGTATGGCCGCGACTTGATAGAGTGGCAATGAATGCTGATTGGAATATGGATTTTAGTTTTGTGCATGGAACACATTTAGCTAGAGGAAGATCTGATCATTCCTCTTTATTGGTCAAATCTTCTAATGGCTCGCGGGGTAAAGGGTCTTTCAAATTTCTTAATGGGTGGCTGAAGCACCAAGATTTCTTAAATGTCGTGCGTCAGAATTGGTCTCAGCTAGTGCAGGCTTATGGTAAGGTTGCTCTTTTGCTAAATTGATGAGGTTGCGCAAAGCGTTAAAGGCATGGAACCATCATACTTTTGGTCACATTGGGCGTCAAATCTAGATAGCTGAACAAGAAATGCTTAGGGTGCAGAATCTATATGATCAACATAGAGGGGCTAGAGCTAAGCCCAATCGAGTTATGTTCAACATGAGTTATGTTCTCAGTTGGGAAAGGCTAGAGCTAAGCTCACTCGATTACAAAATGTAATGAAGTAGTACTCCTTATTTCTTGTCTTCTTTGGTTGTAAAAGAGGGCAGGTATAGGCTCCCTCCTACACTTGTTTTCTGGCTGAACTAATAAAATTTGGGACTAGCATCCCTCCCCTACATACGGGTTTGCTGAAAAAAAATGAACAATTTTGACTCGCCTCCACATTCGCACTTTTAAACTCTTCCATTGTACCATATACACTCGTTAATGTCGTAAAAAGTTTGAATTTACATATTATTTTAAGAGAGAATAAGACGCATTCGGAAGAGATCACTATCTTCTTCAAAACAAAAGACTGCTTGTCATATATTTTAATAAAAATAATGTTGCATGTCTATTATTCAAACACTACAAGTTACAAATAATTTAATAATTTTCAGCTGTAGTACAATCATTCCAAGTATAACTTACTCGCATAATAATTTTTTACCATTACACGATGAATCTAGATTATTTCAAATTATAGCTGAAAAAAAATAAGATATTTGTTCTACTTAATGTTGGGATTTGGAACTCCTATTATAAATATACGGTTCTGCAAACCTAGTCTTTCATACTTTGTATATCTCTATCTATTGTCAACTTCTCTTCCTCATATTATTTTATTAGGCATTAGCAAGGTATTATATAAAGTTTTAACTTCTCTGGATTGTATAGACTTAGCAAAAACGACAATGAAGATTACGTTGTTGTATCTTAAAAGCAACGTGGCATCAACCTTTGACATCAGACATAATCTCGAAAGAGATGAGTGCAACCTAATTCACGTCTCAACTAACCAAAATACTTTATCTATTTTTTCCTTTAACTTTTGTTTTGTGGGTCAGTCGTGCAACTGAAGTTCTCAAGGGTAAAACATTTGCTTCTTTCAAATATGAAGCAAATGGAAGGATGGAATCGACGGGCCCGCAACCCCTCAAAAAAATTGAAAATCCTATTTTGCCCTTCTCCACCAAATTTAATTAACAACACTCTTTTACACCCTTTTCTCTATATGATTTTCATATGGCACAACAACCTTTAATCTTCTAGATAAATTAAAATATCAATTAAAATACCAACCTCTAGTCTCCTAACTAAACGTCAATTAGAATAGAAGTAAAATATAGAAGGAAAATACAATCAACATAAATTTTCAAAATGTTATTTGAAATTGTTTGGATTGAGATGATTTGAGATAAAATTATTTGTTTCACAAATTTCAATCACCTTTTTATTTTTTCAATTACCTTTTTATCTCACATACATCACATCATAAAAAGTGCTACAGTAATTATTTCAAATAAATCATCCAAATAAACTCCTATCCAAACAAACCCAACAAACGCAACTCACTATGACATTCTCAAGATACCATTCTAAGTTAGTGTAACAAACACAACTGGCAAAACTTCATTGTGACAAATATGAAAAGTCAAAACATCTTGTTTTTAATTATTAATCTCCAAACTCCAATTCCACAAACTTGAATGCAAGTATTATTCTTACTGTTTTTCTATAGAAATTCCTCTATTAAATTTTCAATCTTTAGTTATTCTTTATTTAAACAATTATTGTTAACCATTGAGTATTCTTCTTAAAGCTAGCTTTGACACAATATGGGATATATGATGTTTTTTTTTGTATTACCTCAATTTAGTATCAATCAAGCCTAATTTCCTTGAACTCTAAAATAATTGTTTTTGAAAAAGTGAAAAAACTCATAAATTTTTGCATAGTGACTGATAACAGAATAGCATTTTCCATCGCATAATGCTCACATTGGTAAAATAAAAAATTGAATGGTACAAAGTTTGATTTCAAATGTTTTATATTTAGGCTTGTCATAACCATTGTGGTACTTTCTTTGCTTCATTGTTTTTCATCTCTACCTTCTATATTGTTCGCCCATTTTAAGCAAAAAATTTGGCTCCATTATGCAAAGGTTTCCTAGTAACCTAGAATTAATGGAAATTGGCATAAAACATATAATGCTTTTGAAATTATGATGAGTGCAAGGTGTTTAACCAAAGATGGATAAATAATTCTATCTCTAAAAACTTTGTACCTATATTTTGCCAAATTAATTTCTTGAAATCATTAAAAGTAGAGATCACAATCATTTTTTTTCCTTTCTTTCAATTTTGGGCTACTTATGATGTTTGACCAAATTACCAAATGGACTTTGCGATTTCAATAAATTACCAAATAATGCTCCAATTTGACCAAATTACCATTATCCCCTTATGAATGACGACATCCAAACTTGACTAACAGAAATAGAGAAATGACGCAAATCTCCTTTGCAAAATTTAAATTTACCTCACTTGAGGTTTGCTCAAATTACAAAAAAGGGCCTTATAATTGGACCAAAATTTTTTAATCTTTGAATGGCCAACTATTTATAAGAAAATCCCTTAATATGATCAAAGAAAAAATAAATTTTGAATAAAAAAATAAATTATTAACTACTAAGAAATGAAAATTAACAAATTGAGAAAATTTTTGCCTATGGCTTATTTCAGCCACTGTTAACTTCCAACTCACTTTTCTTAGACAAAAACTTTTCATTGTTTGAAATATGTATTTTGTGTGATATAATAAAATTTAGCTACATCATATGGTTTTTTTATTCGTTACATATTATTAACCATATCCTTAATTCTAGATAAGTAAGTGTCTTTGTTGGCTCTGGATGCTAGGGAATTCCCAACACTTAGGCTGGTGGCTACTTAGGTGGTAGGGGTCATGGTTTGTACTCTCTAAATCAGTTGTACTTGTTCTTTTCTTTTGAATAAAAAAAGAGTGTCTTTGTTGGACTTTTACTTATAACTTGTATATATTTTATATTTACCAAAACCTCAAAATTTAATGTTTAAAGGTGGATTCAAATTTATAGTTTATTGTCTTTTTCAAAAATAGAGTTTGATTATTTGCACATCTACATGAAATAGGGATTTTAATATAAAAGAATGTGATAGTGGATGCTAAAGAAGCTATACCAATGATCAAAACACAATTTTTTTGAATTCCATATTACTAGAATTTTGGTTACGCTAATTTTCACCTATAGGAAGACAAAAAGAATGGTTTAAAAACATAGTAATTAACGAGAATTTTTAGATTTTTGTCAAAATTTTTGTCACAGTCAATGCAATTGACTAGTGAAAAATGGTCACTTAATAAAAGTTTGGCTATTTAAAACATTAGAGTAATTTGGACAAACCTCAAGAGAGGTAAGTATAATTTGGACAAACCTCAAGGGAGTAAATGTAATCAACTCAATTTACAAAAGGGTATTTTAGGGCTTTTAGACATATATTTTACTCATGCAAGCATTATCTTTAAGGCAATTGACATAAGGGGGTCAATTGATAAATGCTTTGCAATTCAAGATGTTTGACTATAATTTGAACAAAACACAGGATAGATTTAGAAATTTGGTCAAAGCTCAAGGGAGTTAGACGTACTTAGCCCTTCTTTTCTTTTAGTGGGAACTATTAGCAAGGTAAAGGGTAGCAAATTGGAACTATCCTAACAATCTGTCAAGAAATGAAGTAAAAGCCACCTCCATGTAGTCTCTAAAATACATAAAGTGCGAAAGGATTGGTAATAGCGATCTCCGGTGGTTTCCGTGTAATTTTCATGCGTATTTTGTCCTCCTTTGACTATTTAGCTAGCATGGGCCTCATTGTGGGGTGGTCATCTGTCTTTGATGTTTGTTGGCTACACTCAATTTTGGTTCCCGTTTCCAATTTTATCATTTTCTATTGGTTTAATCGTTGTGTTTAGACATATTTTGCCCTTTTTCATTATTTTACGTTGATTCCTATTTTTACTACTTGGGCTGCTGCAGCTTCTTTTGGGCCTATGATTCTTTGGGCTTGTGTGCCCATCAATTTGCAACTTTCACCTTCTGCTTTTTTGGCTTAGTTTGCCCCCAGTCTTCTTGCCTTTACATTTCAGACATCATAGTTTAATTTGGATTTTAACGATTAAACATCTCTGTCTGTATACATGTTTGTCTATATACAAGATTGGTGGTTTCCTCAACAGTATTTACAGTGTCTTAATATCTTTGCATGCTCTTTTTAGAGAAGGAATTTAATACTATTGTGCTTTGCATTATTATTATTATTATTTAGTACCATTGTGGTTTAGTTTCAATGTAATTGTCCAGCTGATTTTGGACTTCCATTTGATGGTTCGGATTATTGTTATTATTTAATACCATGCTGCTTTAGACTATTATTTATATTACATATGCCACCTATTATATAGACAATTATTATGTATATTGGATGTGCCACATATTACATATATAATATGTTTCTTAAAAGAATATTGCACTCTGCTCTCTTTGTTCCTGCTCTATTATTCTTTTTCGCCAGATTCCTATTGCATGCCATCTTTTATGCTATTGCTGATGTGAGCTTTGTGTTCTAGCTGTTTCCCATCTATCTCGTGAATTGTCTAATCTGCATTTAATGTTTGTATGTGCTTTGTTACTATTTTCCATATACTAATGGACGTTGATTCTGCTTCAGTGCACTACTCCATTCTTTGAGACCATTAGATTCTTATTGCAGCTTGTTGTTGTGGAATTGCAATGATTGTATATTTGTTTTTCCTTACTATATATTTTCCCACCACTGTGCTTTTGACAGGTTTTATATATACTTATTATGTGAGAGCTCGAAAATTTATACTTATTTGCATGCACTTTACTAGAAAGCTTGCATGTGTTACTTTGCTTTATCATTGATTAATTGGAGTGTTTAATTGATTGCCTTATACTTAAGTGTATTAGAATATTTTAAATTCATGCATGATTCACATTCATGGAAATTAACACTAAGTGAAACAAGAAACTAGTGGAGTAATGGTATCGAGGTATGAAAATACAAGAGCCATAGTATAATAACTCCTTCTTGCATGCATGAGACTTCACACTGGTCATTGCTTCTTACACTTGTCAAAAAAAAAGGGCCATGCAAGTTATGTCAAGACAAAACCTCCCAAACACCAATTTTAGTTTCATTCTTATCTTGGCCATTTCTAAAACTGAGAGAGAGGGAGTTGAGAGACCAAGAGAAATTTTGAAGCTTTCATCCTTCTTCAACAGTGGAACTCCAGCAAGAAACAAGTCACCACTTCAACTAGTTGAGTTAAAGGTAACGGGTGAGAGAGACCAAAGTTTTCCACTTTTTATTCTTGCAAGACAAGAGGTAAACTTGTTAGCCAAACCTTCCATTTTCTCAAACACACCAAGATGATTGATGCATGTTAGTTTCTAGCCAAGAAAATGGAAATTTTGTGGGAAAGAAACCTCATTAGAAGTTGATTTTATTGCTAAAAAATTTCCAGATTTGACTGAGGGTGACATGAGCTCATTTTGTAGCCTCTTATTTTGAAATTTTGAGGAGTTTCAGCTAGGAATTCCTAATATATATATATATATATGTTATATTTCTTGTTTAATATGATATATAACATTTTGCTTTGATTTTAGTAGCAAGTTGTTGGCTTAAATGTAAGAAAACTAGAAGAAACAAAGCTGACATAATTTCTGTGAAACCCATGGAGTGAAGCTGCAAGTTTGGCTCTTTCTTCCAAGAAATCTTGATGGAATTTGTCTAAATGTAACTTATGTATCTCCCATCTCTCTTTCTATGACATGCATGTAATATTTTGTTTAAATTCATTAGGAATAAGACTCGATTTGCGATAAAAACTTTGCTGGAAATTCTGTTGAGATTAATGCATGTGGGCCGATTGGAGTAGAACTGAAATTTTCAGCTTTTACCTTGAATTTTGAGTGAATTTTTACTAAGATTTCATGTTTTATATCATGACAACTGTTTGCATAGAATCTGGTAGGTTTCTATGGTTTCTATGTTCTTTGATTTTGCTGAAAATTTTCCAGATTGATCTGATTGTAGGAAAGCTGGAATTTTCAACTTTCATCTTGACTTGTTGATGAAATCCTTGCTAGGAGCCATGTTATATACCTTGCTAGATGTTTATATGTTGTTTAATGTGCTATATTCTGAATTAAGTGAAGGAATTGGAGATTAAAATGAGAACTTAGGGATGCTTTGCTGGAAAGTTTCTTGCTTATAACCGATTGGAAGAAAGACATGAAGTTTATACTTTGATAATGTTCATATGGAGTTTTAGGGTGTTTAATGTTGAGATTATGTGGGCAAGTCTGGAAAGTCAGAATGAATTTTGAAACTAAAAAATGTTGCTAGAAAGCTGTTAAGTAGCCGAGGAGAGAGAGAGCTGGAATTCTCCACCTTTATCTTCAAAAGTTTGGTTTAATTTTGACATCTTATGGTCTCTTAATCACAACTTGCATGCAGAATCCCGTTAATTTAAAACAAGAAAGTTGAGTTGTTTTTGGAAGAAAAAGAAGTGTTTCATTTTCTGGAAACTTTGGCAACCTTAGTCTTGGCTTTTAGTTGGAATTTCGGATGCCCTCTTGCTATGAACTGTGTTATATGTACCTTGATTTATGTTATATATGATGAATTGTGAGTTGTGTGCAGGAATTACATTAGAAGTTTGGAAGAATTAGGGTCAGTGTGCTGAATTCTTGTAAACTTGACACCAAAACTTGATTTTTAGCATAACTTTTCTATCATTGCAATTTCGTGACTAGTAAATTGGCACGAATGTAGTAAATTTTCTTGGTTGAGGACTGTTTTCATATGAAACTAGTTAATTAAACATCAAAATGCTATATTATGGCTTAGGTTTATAATTTTAGGAGTTCAGATCCTTGAACTAGTTCTTAAAAGTTAATAATTGACTAAACCCTAATTTTTGACATAGGCGTCTACTTTTGTGAAATTAGATATGAGAAGGGGAAAACTTAGTTCCTAAACCTTATTCTAAGGAAATAAACAATAACTATAAGCGTTCATATCGATTCCAAGAGCCGAGTTTGAGCTAGAAACACAACCCTACCCCAAGGCGTGAACTTCAATTACTTAAAGCTTGGTGGTGTCCTATATTTGTTTGTAATGATTGAATACATGATCAACGATAAATGTTCTGTGCTTAGTTGACTAATATTTGTTGGATTATTGATGTTTGAATTGTTTGAGTGAAAATTGACAATTGCTACTATTTATTGAAAGGTGAGCGCATATTTTACTGCACTCAACCTAAGTGAATTTTAAAAATAATAAATGCCTAATTGTTACTGGAATTGTGCATGAATGTAAGCCGAGTATGTACTTTATCACATCGTCTGAACTGGGCCCCAAACCCCACTGTTGGATATTCTATTCGAATCGGCAACAGGGTTGGTCGAGTAGGCTAGAAGACATTGGGTACTGAAATGTTTGGTATGCTCGAGTATTACCCCCTTAATAAGGCGTATGTGGAAGTGACAAAGTGATTAATAATTGAAAGGGATTGTTTACTGTTTTGGAGGATATAAGGAGGAAATTGGTGGAGTGTGAAGTGATTGCAGGAAGTTGTACAATGAATTATTGAATGGAGCTAAGTGCTACGTTTGGAAACGGATGGGAGCCACCTCTAGAGTCCGTATTAGTACCGTATCCTTTGATATTGATTGTGTTATTTGTTAAGAATTGTTTCACGAATTATCCTATTATTAATTGGTTTGTTATTCCCATTATATTACTGAAAGTGTGAAATTGTGTGTTTAAGGTTACTTGTTTTCCTAGAACCTCACTAGGAGTAAGCTCACGCCTTTAGTTTGTTTTCCATAATAGAGGTTGGAAACGTGGAATCGGGGAATAGTGAGCTTGAGAGTTGAAATCTTTGTTTTAAATGAATTGCCATCCTATTTGTACTTGCTGAATTGATTGAACAACTTATATTTTGATCATTTGGTTGTATGTGACAGCCCCACCTTCCCCTAAGGCGAACCAAAGGGGTTGGCGGACCGCCTGCCCAGCTCTCGCCAGGACTACGAAGTCGAATCACACAAACCCTAGATTACGCGCGATCGAAACCAAAGAAAACAAACATTCGGAGACTACTACGCCGATTACACACAACTAAAATGTTCCGAATGATTACAAGTAGTATCTCCAACGAATACACCTAATATACATGCTTAAACACTTAAGTACATACATAGAAAGTTTTACAAGTCAAAACGTGATACTTGATAAAAGTAACTAGGGTTTTGATTACAAAAGAGCGTAACAAAATAACATTTACACTAGCTTGACACTTTCTTCAAAATCATGGTTCAAAAGTGTTGTTCCCTGTAAGAAAAACAAAGATAACGGGAAGGGGGTGAGCTTACGCTCAATGAGGTACCAGAAGTACAAGTAGTCATGAATCATGGCATTTCACGTATCAATCATGCAGTTATACACACCAGATAGGGAAATAAATAAACATTTCAAAGGGAAAGGATACAGGTGGCTCTCAGGAGCCAAAATGCCCAATTACGATACTTGATCCAAACCCGTTGACTCTCCGTCAACACAGATAGAACCAACATGTCCGTAGACCCCACTTTACACCGAATTCCGTCCACCAAACATACCCCTTACTGGGCCCGAACACCTCAACCGAACAGAGGGTGGTAATACTCGAGTATACCGAAAATCCAGAGTCTCAATACCCAAAGATTTCTCAGAAACAGACTACTGTGGTTCGTTATCTAATCGACCAGGCCTTTACCGGCTCGACTCGAATAACTAGCCACAGGATTTGAGCTCAGAGGTAACAGAAAGGTCGTTGGATTCAATTTTCCAAACGACATCAACAAATACAGAAAACAGGTACAGATAACAGATACAGAGAACAAATACAGATTTATACTGTATACAGAACCAGAATAACCAGGTGAGAGAAACGAGTGTGATAAAGTACACCCTCGTTTCATACGAAGCATACAAAAGTCACAGATAATCAAGTTGCAAGTTGCAAGTACAGATGAATCAGATAAGCACCAATTTAAGGGGATGGTGCACTCACAACAGATGCAGTGCCTTTACACGTTGGTTTTGGGTATTACTCCGCTCTTGGAGTTCAAATCTGCGAGGAAATATTGTTTAAGAGTATTGAAAAGTAACTAAGGCTCGAAACTTAAACATTTCGTTTAACGAGAATCAAGTAATTGAGACCATTATATGTGAAAAATGCCGTTTGGGTCGAAGAAATGAAAGAAACGTATTTCTATCAGTTGTAAATTCCAAGGGTACAAGGTTCGGCCGAAATTCAACTTATATATCTCCACAAAAGGAAACTCGAATAACCTAGACAAATCGAGTTAGACTCGTCCTCAAAACCGTACTCAAGACAAGTGTAATTCTACTTAACCCTTGAGTGCAAATTTGGGCAGCACGCCCTTGTGTTTACCAAATTTCCAGCCATTTATGGCTTCATTCTTTTCCTTAATTCAGCCCCACAATACACACAAGTAAGGTTACCACAATAGCCCTTCCATTAGGCTCCAAAATCATCCAAGTACAACACAAGTGCAATAGTACAAGCAAATATCAATTTTGAAGACAAAAGCTAAATGGCAGATTTGGCATCTCGTAGTATTTTAGTCATAACCGGAGCTATGGTTATCGAATCGGGGTGACCCTTATACCATTTCGAAGCTAAGACAGGGGGGAACAACTTTCATGAAGGCCACATAACCTAATTTATAGTTTATCTAAGTCGAATTGGCCAATCACAGATCCAAAAGTTTATGATCAGTCTGGTTGTCAGCACTGACTTTAACCGGCAATAACTCAGGCTACACAACTCCGTTTAGGGTGTTTTCAGAGGCTTTGGAAAGCTAAAATATAGGGCTACAAGTTTTGTGTTTTGGCCAAAAGCTAATTGGATACGAATCAGGGTGAAAAATGCAGCCCAAACTGGTGAATTCACAAAACTGTTTACGAATTGCAGCTTGTGGCAGTCAGGGTATTTCGGTCATTTCACATTATACCATGCTCCGATTGAGCTGAAATTTTACCAGTAGCTAGCTAACTCAAATACCTACAACTTTCATGTTTTGAGCAAGGGCTGATTCGGTCTTCCTCAAGGACGAACATACAGTGCAAAAACAGGGCAGATTACTACCACATGTAACCCTAAGCTGGAATCTTGTGTATAAAGCTGAAATTTTCCGCAAGTAACCACAATTAACACACACTAGCTCCAATTCTATACCATATTAAGCCATCAATTCAAGCCAACTATGATCATCATATGAAAACAGAAAAATTCCCAAGAAAATAAGAAATTCACCTAACTTCACTTCAATCCATGAAATCATCTACAAAACAAGCTATTTAACTACTACAAGCCACTAATTCACCATTTATTATGAACAAAAGTTAAGTTCCAAGCAAAAATACCTTAACCTCAAGAAAGATAGCAACTTAGAGCTTTCCTTTGCAAAATCACTCCACAAGCACCTTCAATCTCACTTAATAAGCGATTTCTACGGAGGAATTCGGATTTTTATCGGTTGGTTTTCAAGATTTGGACAAGAAATTGAAGCCAATGGTTGAAACTCTCTCTCTTTTCTTTCCCTTCAAGTTTCAGCCAAGAGGATGCTAAAATGAAGATGATTTTGGTCAAAATTAGCTTTTGGTAAAGTTAAGGAAAAGTTAGGCAAAACTTGGCCCAATCCCGTCGCGACACGTGGCACTTTTGGATTTCTTTCTTATCCTTTAGCTTACTAATGACCAAATATCTAACCAACCTCTAATTATCACTTAGCACCTAGTAATTTAATGCCTTACTGCACAACTTAACCTAATTGGCCGAATTTCTCTCACTTAACGCACTAGCGGGTCCCACATCCGCTATTCGCTCCAAATCTCTCGTGAACTCACTTATACTAGAAAAATGTTTTAGAAAACCATATTCACTTATAAAATGTCCAGAAAATTAGTAGAATAAAATAAAGAAAATGCATGTAAAGAAATAGAATTAAACGATATGAAATAGGAAAATTTTACGGGTCCTCACATTGTACATATAAGTATGGATGATTGGAATGTTGGATGGTTTGTAATGTTTAATTGTGGTCTTTTAATGCTTACTTTGGATTTAATGCTACTGATTGGAAGATTTTGAGTGAGTCCTGGCTAGTGTTAGCAGGCGGCCTGTTAAATCTTAGGGTACACCCTAAGGGGAGGTAGAGTTGTCACATATTAGCTATCAAATCTACATTTAATGCTTGGTTTATACACTTCTTGTATTATGTCCATTGATTATTTATTATAGTGCCTTGGTCAAGCTTCTCGTGCCGTTAGATTTTTGTTGGAGCTTTCGTTAGCAGTGAAGTTGCCAATTATTATATTGGTTTTGGGTCATTAGCTTTTTATATCTATTTCTCTATTGTCTGCCGCATCTGTTTTGTACCATCTTTCCCGCTCTTTATTTTAGTTTCTCTACTTTGCATTTGCTTGGGTAAAGCCATTTGCTTGCTTTTCCTTTTAATTGCTCTTATTCTCATATTTTCTTTTATCTTTGATCACATGAAGTTATAATTATTTTTCATGTGATAATTGTTTTTCATGTGCCGGTGTTCATGTTTAGTCTTCTTTTCTTAGTAGATTCCTCAGTGTTGCTTCACTTCAGCTTTGTAGTCAATGAAGCTGTATTTATTGCCCTTGTTCCTTGTGTTGATCTTTTGCTTTTAAAGTATCTACATTTATCTACTTTCTGCTCTTATGTTCGAAGTAATGTTGTTATCATTTTCTCTTCCCTATTAATTACGTCAGAATATCTACTGTTTTCTCATGGTTATTTTTTATTTATTGCTTAATACAGAAAGTTATTTTTGTTTGTTGTAGCTTTTCAATTTCCATTGAATCTAAATATTTTGTTATGTTGGCTAACTTCATTAATTAATAGCAAAATTTAAGGAATCTTCTGATTTTTTCTGTTCACGTGTCTTTTTCTTCTTAGATTGGTTTTTGCATTGTTTCTACACTTAATTTATCCTTCTTCATGTATGAACAACCAAGCTGTTGCTTTAGCCATTTAACATTTTTCCCTCTTTATCTTATACTATATTTTGCTTTGCTCACTATATTTAGTTTTTCATTACCTTGCTAGTTCATTTAATAAACCTTAGCTCGATTGTCTTACTCGACTCTCATTATTTAGGTAAAGCAATCTTTTCTTCAGCTAATTCCTTTTTCTCTACTTAGTGTATTCTGTTTTCTTTGTTTTTCTCTTAAAGTCACATTTACTGCTCTATTTTATTAACACTATTGAGGATTCTTATCTCTCTTATATATACTCCTTCTAACTAATTCAACCAACTTTGAATGGCCTGTCCATTGTTATTGTTGCACACCATAGTTAACATAATTCTCTTCATTTAGCTGCTATCCACATATGGGTCAGAAACATAAATTTTCATCAGAAGATGAATATTGTTTAGAAGAAAACCGTCATAACCTTGAAAGATATATTAGGAAAATAGTTTAGCATAAAAAGGCAGCCCTCTTGCCTACTGAGTAGCAAAGGACTGAGGCACAAGTTTCATCTGTGATTCCTATTGTTCCAATGACTGAGCACAGCCTTTTTGATGTTCCTGTTCATGATAATATACTAACCAAAATCTGCAGCTAGCTGTTTTTCAATTTCGATTTGCTTGTGTTTTCACTTTCAGATAGGATGGATGTTCCCCCAACATCATCTGTTTCTGACATTGATTCGTGTAATATTCTTCTTCTTATACACTGTTACCTCTGTGTCTCTTTTGTCATGATCTACAGTAGACATAATCATTTTGTTAATTTTTTATCCATATAGTTTGTCCACTTTAGAAATAAGGATCTTGTCTTACAAAGTCTGTTTTTGCCTGACCTCATCAGATGTCAATGTACAACAATTTCTTCTTCTTCCTTATTTAGGTAGCAATAATATTGCTCTTTAAACCATTCATTGTCAATATGAAATCAAAGCAAACATACTAGATTTCTCAATTAATTTAGTCTCCATTAAAATATTAATTTTAGATTTCAAACTCTAAATTTTCAGCCTCATCGTACACCATAAACCAAGAATCTGATAGACCACCACCTTCAAATATACGAGCAAGTATCTTATCAAATATTCAGCTTTCATTCCATAGTCTATATCCTATTTATAGTGTCAAAGATACTTACACTTCTGATCATTAAAGCTGCTCTTACTTTCGACATAACCAAACACCAGTGACACTATCTACTTTTAGGTAATCACTGACATAGAACAAATATATTGCTCATAGAACAAATACAATTAGAGCCAAGTATATTGCCATCTATTCCAAATTGTATTCACTGCCATGCTAAATGATTTTACATGAGTCACCTCGATTCTGTTGTGCTTCTGGAGAGATTCGATTGGCTGAAACCAAAATTCTTGATAAATTAGTGTAGCTTTATAGAGCAAACACTCCTGAATCAAAAGAATTTAGACAATGTATTAGGAATTATAATAACATGTTTGCTTTTACATCTTTTGGGAGTCCATTATGATAAAGATCTCACCAAGAGGAATGATGGTATCTATACTTTTAGCATCCAAGGACAGATATACCATTTTATTGACCCATTATTTCCTTCTGATGATGAAAAAGCATCGAACTTGCGACTGTATTTTTATGATACAAAACATGAATTAGCAAATAGAATGGCTATTTTCAAGCAAATTCAAGGAGTCTATTGTACAGCAACTCAAGTCAATTCTTGATGAAAATCTATATTTTGTTTTTATTTAGAGCTTAACAGAACTTGAGGACAAGGTAAATACAAAATATTTCTAAAGTCTGATCCGAGATTGGACTAATGTGTCTACAATACACCTACAACATCTCAAGTTGTAGCCATTTGGTTTGAAAGTGATTAGAACAACACTCAAACTTCAAGAAATATTAAAATCTACACAAAAGTAGGCAATAAGAAAATGGTTAAGCAGTACTATGAATGCTATGATGCATTGCAGTACCCCTTTATTTATGCTCAAGGTGAAATAGGTTGGTATCCGGGAATTCTTATAGTGGAGCAACCTGATCAAACTTGCAGTGAAGAAAATTTACTACCTCTTCATCAATGTTTTGACATGGATCAGATTCTCAATGCAGAAGAAAAAGGTGCAACCATATGTGTTTTGTTGAACCATTATACATTTTGAACTTCTTCCTGCTAGATCATAGCTTTAATGTTTAAATCTCTATCGTTACTATAGTTGCAAGAAACAAAGAAGCAAAGGCCAACAGTTTCATGCCAAGAATACTATGCATACAAAGTTTCAGATTAGAGTGAGGACCAATCGAATCTACTACATATTAGTCATCTTCTACAGCAATACTTTGTTGACACTTATATAAAACTAGAGACTTTAAGGTTGGAATTTTATAGAAGCAGAGAAAATAAATTGAGGACAGAAGCATATCAAGGGTTGTTAGATATTGTTGGAAATGGTGAAACAAATGGTGCAAATATTGGTAAATGCATCATTTTGCCAGCAAGCTTCATAGGTGGACCAAGAGATATGCGTCGCAGGTACATGGATCAATGTTATGGAAAACGCAATAGTTTTCCTCACTATGACTTGCAATCCATCATGGCCAAAAATCAAACAGCGTTTCGATGAAAAAGATGAAACTTAGAATCAACCTAACTGAATTGGTCATGTCTTTTGTGCAAAAATAGAACAGTTGTAAGAAGATCTCTTGAAAAAGCACCTTTTCTGGCTTGGTGCTAGCTTACATATATGTAATTGAATTCCAGAAATGAGGTCTCCCACATTTTCACTTCCTGATCATTCTTAAAGAAAAGTGGAAAAATGTACTCTCTAGTAGCATATGATAAAATTGTCTCACTACCAGATAAAATCAAGTCACCATACCGGTACTCTCTTGTTGTAAAGCACATGCTTCATGGTCCATGCGGATCTTGAATCCGAAGAGTCCTTGTATGCGGCAAAATCACAAATGCAAAAATAACTACCCAAAGGATTTTTGTGAGTTCACAAGGCATGGAAAAACTCATATCCATTGTATAAAAGGCATAATGATGTAAGAAATGTCATCATCAGAGATCATCAATTAGATAATCATTGGTTGTCCCTTATAATGCATATCTTTTTAGTAAAATATGATTGCCACATCAATGTTAAAATTAGTTTTGCTATCGAAGCTGTAAAATACATATATAAGTATATATACAAGGGTCATGACTGGGTTATGTATCAGATTAGTGCAGAACAATCAAACAAGATTGTTGATGAAATAAAATTTCCGTCTACTCGATAGATCTGTGCTGTAGAGGATATATGGAGAATATTTGCTTTTGATCTCAGTATCATTAATCCAACTGTGGTTATTCTCCATCTACACTTAGAAGATTACCAACCAATGTCCTTCCATGAAGATAAGCCATTGTAGGATGTTATTATAGATGAAAGGCTTCAGCAAACAATGCCTATAGAATTCTTTGTCATGAATCGAACAAATAAGCAAGTTGAAGATCTCAATTTATTATATAAGAAATTTCCTTAGTATTTTTGTTTGGGATGAAGATGATAGAATCTGGTACCCTTGAAAGTGCAGACAAGTCATTGGTCGTGTCACCACAACACATTTGATAGACAGTGAAAGATACTATCTTAGAATGCTCCTAATGCATGTTCGAAAACCAACATCCTTCACTGATCTCAAGACAGTCAATGGATACATTACTTTTTCATTTGAGGAAGCTATAGAATAACTTACATACATCTAGGGTTGCTGCATGCACAAGCGCCGCTGAAGCTTGTGAGCCGCCGCTAGGGTTTCTGCATCTTGCACGTACACGGCCATGGCGGTCCTCCAGCCTTCTGCTAGGGGGTGTCCTTCTCCTTCTCAAGCGTTCCAACGAATGTTTTTCGCGGCTCTATTCGCCGCCAGATCCTCACGGCCAGCGCTCTCTGTCAAAGTGACGTCTGCAACTCATAAGGAGGAGCCGGCTCTTCTGTTTTCTCAGGAAGCACTGGATAGTGTGTCCATTCCTTTCACGTATGCTCTGGTGGGCAAATTCTCCAGAGGCAGGCCAAAAATGGAGGAAGTGCGCAGGTTCTTTCTCTCATTAGATTTAAGAGAGGTAGCATCGGTGGGATTACTGGACGCGAGGCATGTGTTCATAAAATTGTCAAACGAAGTGGATTTCTATAGACTTTGGTCCAGAAGCATCTGGTATGTCCATGGCTTCCTAATGAGCGTCTTCCAGTGGTCGACGGCAATCCATGTTGATAAGGAGCAGTCAGTAGCCCCTGTGTGGTTCCAGCTACCCAAATTGCCGGTTCACTACTTCAATAAAGAGGTATTGTTTCAGATTGTGTCATCGTTGGTTACTCCTTTGTTTGTGGATGCGGCAATGGCGGATGCGACACGGCCCAATTGTGCGTGGGTTTGTGTGGAAGTTGATTTGCTCAAGTCTCGGCCTGCAAGAATTTGGATTGACAACGGCGACCATGATGGGTTTTGGCAGAGCTTAGTACCTGAAAATCTCCCTCAATATTGCTCGCATTGTTTTCGGCAGGGGCACGGGGTGGTGGGGTGTCATGTCCTTCGGCCAGAATGCCGGGTATCCAAAGCTGAGGGTGCAAAGTCGGGGATGAAGATAGGGGTGGTGCAGTAAGATGATCAGCCTGGCCCATTGACAATGGGTGCGCAAACGGACTCGGGGTAGGTTGCACTTGTGCCCGTGACCTCAGCCCCAGCGTTGGAGTTAGCCGCGGTTGCGGAGGTCCACCAGACGGAGCTTGGTATGCAGGGGGAGGCGGAGCGGGTGTCGGCTTCACCAGTGGCCGCTGCTCCTGCTCTCTCGCAGTAGGTCTCGCAGCGCTCTAGGGGTTGAGAGTTTCCGCCCGGGAAGGTGGGCTGGGAGGCAGTTTAGCCTGCATGAGTGAGAATACGAGGTTGGAGGGGGAGACACCAGTGGGTGTGATTGAGCAGGCGTGTGTGGGTGAACCTGATGGTGAACTGGTAGTTGTTGCGCAAGGAGGGATTTCGGGTGCGGCTACCCAGACCTCCAACTTCCAATGGAGGGGTTGATGTGTGGGCTACCTTCACCTGTGGTTTTGCACCAACCTGACAGCAGCATGTCGCGCATGGAGGTGGTCGGTGAGGTACTGACCAGTAGTTTGTTGTGCGTGTGGGCGGGGATAGCGCCCATGGAGGATAGCGATGCGAGTGACGAAGGGAGAGAGGTTGAGCTGCCGTAGGTGGCGGGCAATTTGTCACTGAGGCTGGTGGTCAGGCGAGAACAGAATCTGACAACTTCACTTATGGAGTTAAACATTGATCCGCCCATTGGGAATGAAAAAAGTGCTAGGAAGGCAAAGGGGAAGGGCCTGCGTGCTCGATTTCAATCGGACAGGCAGCTTCGGTCCTTGTCGTCCATCAATAACTCATTCCAGGTATTTGGGTGATGATTAATACGCTGTTATGGAATATTAGAGGGGTGTCTAAGGTGCCCAATTTACGTAGATTGAAAAACATTATTCGCTTGCATGGTATCTAGTTTGTTGCAATCTCTGAGCCAAAATTAGATGCCTTTCGAGTAGAGTATATTCGCATGCGACTGTTGTTTGACTATGCACTTGTAAATGTGTCGGGGGATCTGTGAATTTTTTATAGTAGCCCTTTTGCTTGCTCGGTGATGCGTACCTCCGATTAGCATATTTCCCTGTCTATTCATCATCTGTGGTTACCGAAGCCCATGATTTTCTCATTTGTGCATACGATGTGTTCGGTGAGGGACGTCGAGGACTTATGGGAAAAGCTCTTGTTTGATAAGTCTCGTTCACTGCCTTGGTGTATTGGGGGGAGATTTTAACGTTATTGTCAATGCTTATGAAAAACGAGGGGGGAGACCGTTCTCTGTGGCAGAAGGGATAGAGCTCTTGGCATTCGAGGAAGAGACCGAGGTGTTTGATGCTGGATTCTCGGGGTCGAGTTTTACATGGTGCAATAATCGGAGGGGTAGGGCTAGAATTTGGAAGAGATTAGATAGATTACTCATTAATGGGGAGTGTTCTGATTTGGCCTCCGTGATTTCAGTCGTTATTTAGCGAGGCACCCGTCGGATCATGCCCTGATGAAAATTTTGTTTTCTTCGAGGCTGGATAATGGGCCGCGTTCGTTCTGATTCTTGAATGTATGGACATCCAAACCGGATTTACTGGTGGTCATCAAGACTACCTGGGACACTGAAGTACAAGGATCACCGCTTCGCATTCTATGCTCAAAATTGTTATCTACTCGGAGGGCGATTCAGCAATGGAATAAGAGGCACTTTGGCAATATTTGCACTGCTGTTCGGGAGGCTGAGACTGGGCTTGTAAGGGCAGAGGGTGGCTTAGCACAGGATGATTCCGTAGAGGATCCCGAGGAGCTCCACAAGGCACAAGCAGAACTGAGTAGGGGCTTTGGCAATTGAAGAAAAATTTTGGAGGCAAAAAGCTCGGGTCAAATGGCTCAATAGTGGAGATCGGAATACAAGGTATTTTCATGCGGTGGTCAAGCAAAGGAGAATACAAGGAGCGATACATAGGGTGAAAAATTCGAAGGGGACGTGGGTGGACAAGGATGACGCATAGCAAATGAGGCAATTGAGTATTTCTTTGACCTGTTTTCGGGGTCTATGGACTCCAGTCCGGGGGAGTTGGTGCACTTAATCCAGCCAATGGTCACGGAAGAGGAGAGTGCACTGTTGGCAGAAGTGCCTGACATGGAGGAAGTTCGACGCCAGGTGTTCACCATGGATGGGGAAAGTGCTGCAGGGCCGGACGGTTTTACAGGTAAGTTCTTTACTTTTGCATGGGACATCATTGCGCAGGATGTGCACAGAGCGGTGGTGAGTTTCTTTTATGACAATGAACTGCCTAGGTTCATTACTTCCACTTCAATTGTGTTGCTGCCTAAAGTTTCGAATCCGCAGGATTTCTCAAAATTCAGACCGATTAGCCTTTGCAATTTCTTCAATAAAGTGTTAGCCAGAGTTCTGGTGGTCGTCTGGCCTTGGTGGTGCCGAGGATTATCTCCCCCCAGCAAACGGGGTTTGTCAAAGGCCGGACTATAACGGATAATTACTTGTTGGCTCAGGAGTTGATCTCGAGCATAGGCAAGAAGGCGAGAGAGGGGAATGTAGCATTAAAACTGGATATGACGAAGGCATACAATCGGATGTCCTGGAGGCATATTATTTCCAAGTTGCGCGCTTTCGATTTTGGAGAACGGTTTATTGACCTGGTCTGGAGGCTTATTTCTAACGTCTGGTTTTCAATTATCATCAATGGTAAATCACACGGGTTCTTCAAGTCTAGCAGGGGCTTACGTCAGGGGGATCCTTTGTCCCCAAGTACTTTTTATTATTGGGTCGAAGATGCTTTCGTGAGGTCTAAATGCTCTAGCAATGCATCAGGGTTTTGTTGGGTTTAGAGTCCCAACAGGCTGCCCGGTCGTCACGTACCTAGCTTTTGCTGATGACGTGCTCATCTTTACTAATGGGTCTGCTGCAGCTTTGAAGCGAATTATGCAGGTGCTCGACGCGTACCAACAATCCTCGGGACAACTGGTAAATGCTCAGAAGAGTGGCTACTTGACACATAAGGCACTAACACCAGCTCGGAGAAGGTGATAGAGCGGATTACACAGTTTACTAGACAGGAGTTTCCGATTCGCTATCTTGGCTTTCCTTTGGATACGAGTAGAAGCAAGGCAGCGTACTTTGGAGAGGTGTGCTAGGCGGTGTTGGCTCGAATCATGTCGTGGAAGTCCAGGTTGATATCTCAGGGGGGGAAAATAGTCCTGATAAAGCATTTTCTTTCGTTCATTCCGGTCCATCTACTATCTGCTGCGGTATGTCCGGTCTTTGTCTTCAAGAGAATAGAGCAAGCGTGTGCGAATTTTTTTATAGGGATCATCGAGGGAAGGGACGAAATTCCACTGGATTAGATGGTCTCGGTTATGCCTTCCGATTGATGGGAGAGGGGAGTGAGTTTCAGGAGGCTTCGAGAGGTATACTCGGCTTTCTCCCGTAAATTGTGGTGAAATTTTTAGACTGGAGTGTCGCTATGGGCGGAGTTTATGCGTGCAAAATACTGCAGGGGTCTTCATCGTTGCCAGGTGGAATTGAATCGGGATGACTCGCTGACGTGGAGAAGAATGTTAAACTAAGTCGACAAGTGGAATTAGGCCATGGTATGGTTGGTGAACGAGGGTCCTGTGATTTCTGGTATGACAACTGGTTTGGGGAGTGGAGCTCTATGTCTGAAAGCTACGGTGTACCCGACCCCCACCTTTAAAGATTTCATCACAAATGGGAAATGGATGTCAATTTTACTTGGTCAATATATACCGCAGGAGCTCATCACCCAATACTACAACACCCGGTCCTGACGGGAGGCAGCCGCGACGAGATGATATGGAGCCTGACGGCTTCGGGGAGATTCACGTTGGCATCGGCCTTTCATGAGGTTCGTTAGGCTCGAAATTCCTTTGTGATCCACTCTCAGGTAATGGCATGCTCGGATTTCGCGTTGAAAAATTTCTTTCTTCATGATGCGTTTGCTATTGGGAAAATTGCCCTTAACTGATGGCTTGTGGAGGGTGGGCGTCAGATTAGCCTCCAAGTGTTTGTGTTGCCAAGAGGGAGCGAATGAGATGTTGGAGCATGTTTTCTCGGACGGCCAAGTTGCGATGGAGTCTGGCATTATTTTTGGTTCGATATGTGGGGTTGCACACTGAGTCTCATCATTACGAGCATGGCTAACGGCTTGGTGGATGTCGTCACCTAGGTCTGAGAAGAGACGGGTCCTTTTCTCAGTCCTTCCCAGTTTTATTTGCTGGCACATCTGGAAGGCTCGGAATAAAGAATTTTATGAAGAGTTTCAGATGCGAGTGGCGAGGGTCTGTCATGACATTGTGCTAGACGTGAAAAGGGGTGTTTGAGGCTCAGTTTAACTAGAGGCTTGGGGTGCAAACGTTTCTTCAGCTGTATGAGTGGACTACTTCCCAGACATCGTGCTATAGTTGTCAGCTGGTGGGGTGGAAGGCGAAGGAGGTGGGAAATGCTAATGCCTAAATACGGATGGATGCTCCAAGGGTAATCCTGGAGTGAGTGGTGGTGGGGGAATACTTCGTGATGCATCAGGGTTTCCAGTTTTTGCTTTCTCGGCTTACTTCGAGAAAGCTTTCAAGTCTGCGCGCAGAAGTTTTGGCACTGGTAACGGGACTCCGCTTGTGCATTCAAAAGGGTTTTACCAATGTCAGTATACAAGTCGATTCACTAGTTCTGGTTGGGATTCTTCAACGCCAAACACAGTGCCCGTGGGTTGTCCGAAGGGAGGTTGAACAGATTTGGGGTATGGTTGCGGACGTGACGTGGGTAACCCATTGCTACAGAGAAGCCAATAGGGTGGCAGACAGCTTGGTGAATGTGGGCGCTTCGGCCCGTGCTCGGAATATCAGCGTCTATGATCAGTTCAGTGAAATTCCACAACTGGAACGCGGGGAAATTCGCCTAGATAGGGGCAGGTATTCCTTCGGTCAGGAGGATGAGAGTAGGCTAGCCTAGGAGGATGGTTTAGTCGGATTTTCTGACCTTTTATTGTATCCGTGTTAGTTCGGTTTGAATGAATAAAGTGGTTTCTTGAAAAAAAAAAGCTATAGAAATCAGAGGATTATTTTTTGAAAATGTAGTAGAGCAATGCCTTTCAGAAGCTGCACTGTACAAATGCCGTCATCTCTTAGGCAACTATTTGCTGTCATTTTGATATATTCTCCACTGAGCAATCCTGTGAGGACCCGAATTTTTCCTTACTTTTAATTCTATTTTATTGACTTATTTAATTATTTATTCATTCCGTTTTCTCCGAATAATTTATTTTAACCATTTTAAAACCATTTATATGGAATACTGTCCCACTTATATTTTAAAACGTCCGTTAGCAAATTTAATTTTTCGGAGGCTCGTTTATTAAGAAATAGTGAATACACGTTTTTCGAGGTAATATTTTGAATCGAGAGTGCAACAACCCTAGAGAATTAAGAATGAATAATGGTAGACTAAGAAAAGTCAATTGATGAATTAGAGGTGAGTGAGTTAAAAATTTAAGCTTATACCGCGAGTGCGTCGAAAGTTTCCCGAAAGTCGCGCCTGTACAAACTAATTGGAGATTTGAGAAATTAATACTTGTGAGAACTCATGTTTTTATTTCAAAAATAGTTATTTTTTGGATTATTTAACCTAGTATTAGTGAGTTATATTATCGTTACAAAGAATTTCTTTTAAGTTTCGCTTTATCCGCGTGCGAATTGGAAGTGTACAAGTTATATTCTTGCACAATTTCACTCCAAAATCTTCACTCAACTTCCATATCACTTAGAGATTAGCTTAAGCTTGGTGGAAGACTTCATCTTGGCGGTTTTCTTGGAGCTTTTGTGATCAAAATTTCTGGTTCTTCAAGAGTTCAAGAGGTATACACCACAACTCATCCAATCTTTCATCCTTTGATTCTAAAGAGTTTCATTCTTGGCTTTGAAGGTTGTAGCTTCCTTGTTGTTGTTGTTATTTGGATTGGATTGGTTGAAGTGGGCTCTATGAACTCCCACCTTGGTTATAATAGGACTGCCATGATGTAAAAATGTGTGTTAGTGTGTTTGTGATGAGTGTTAGGTTAGAAATTTAGGAAAGATCGAAGGAAATTGCGTAGGAATGCTGGCCGAAATCTGTCCTGTTATTGCCGTGGCTTTATTTCAAATTTTTGATGCTCAAATGACTGTGAAACTGATGTATATATGTTGTATATGGTGTGTAGAAAGTTTCTACCAAAAATCATTTGAATTGGTTGAGCAAAACTTGAAAATTTGAAATGTAAAGAAATCTGGAAATGTGTTCTAGCAGCTTGAATAGTGTTTCTTTGAACGAACATATTTCTTTGTACAGATGTTGAAATCGAGTTTTGTTTGTGGCATTTGAAAGTAGACATTTGTAGCTTTCCAACGGTATAAAATTCACTTTCTAGTTCGAAATGAGTGAGCCATGGTGAGTCGCAAAGTTGCTGCCTGTTCTGTTGGTCTATCGAGAGAAAGGTAGAAGCTGCATTTTGTGGCTCTATTTTCTCTCACTTATGAATTGATTTGAAAAACCATTTGTTTTGATGAAATGTATCCTTATAATTCTAGTTTCCAACGCCACCAAACCATTCTCCAATTCCCAAGTTGTATGGAGTGAGATTATGGTTCAATTTCCAAACTGCGACAAAACTGGAAAACCCTTCTTATGGACTGGCCCGACTGGTTTGGTTGTTTGTGAGATGTTTTAAATTTTGATATCAACCAACTACCCCAATTATTTATGAAATGTTTCTTGGACTTTGGTTTCACAAATGAACCAAAATGGGACTGATTTCATGGTGCAAAGTGTTTGGAAAAGGGAAAGAAAGCAAGAAGACAGATTTGTCTTGGAAATTTCTTGAACTTTGGTAGTTTTTTTAACTACCTTCCCGTACGATTTTTTATGTGAAATTTGATAGAGGATTAGCCCTCATATGGAAGTTGAATTGTACCAAATTTGGTGTTATTCTAAGACCATTTCGATACCCAAATGATGTGCCAAAGTTGTTCTTCAAATCTGGAAAATTTACTAAACTGTCTTCAATTTTGGCCAACTTTGAGCTGCTATATTTTGGCACTCAAAACTCCGAATTTAGTTCCGTTTGTTGTGTTTGAAACCTTGATTGAAATTATTATTGTGTTACAAATTTCAGAGGCTAGTTCACTTGCTGTGAATTTTACCGAATTTCCAAAATTTGCCGAAAAACATGAACCGAAACTGTCTTGTGTGCTTATATCAGCCACTTTGAGCTGAAATTTGAATGTCTTCCGTCTAGAATCTTGGAAAGGTGTCTTCTGGGAACTTTTATTACTTTGAACCAAGATTCCAATGGTATAAATTTCCAATTTTGGACCTACTGAGTGCAAGTTCTGATTTTTCTAAATTTGGCGTGCAAAACTGAAATTTTCCGATTCGATTGGAAATGAGTTTTTTGGAAACTCTTCCCTATCCTTTGTTATTGATTGACCGTTTTAAACTTGATTTCATGAAGGAAATCAGTTTTCCTTGTGTTATTAAACCCCACTTTGGAGCCTCGATTTACGAGTAATTAAGGCTCTCTTTCATGATATTTTCTTAGTATTGTACAAGTGTACAATCTTCCTTGTTAACAGGGGGTTTATAAGTGATAGTGTGTGATAGTAAATTATTATTTGCTCAGGCACTCAAGGGGACCTTCGAGAGGATCTCGAAGTAGACGCCTAAAAGTTGTTTGAGCACTTACTCCCTATTTTGATTGGTAAGTGTCAAGTGCATGATTTGTTGCAATTATGTGAATTGCTTCTTATGGACTGATTGGTTTATGACTATTGAGTCGAGTGTGTACTTTATCGTACATGTTCTCTTTTAACTGATTGAACAACTGAACTGAACTGCTTGTAACTGAACTGTATCTAAACTGCTTGCATGTCGTTGGAGTGAATCTCCTCGACTTATAATTGAACTGTGGGGACGCCCAAATCTCAATTGGCCGACCTTGCAACTCGAGCCAGCAAGGGCTTGGTCAAGAAGTTTGGTGAACCATGAGATAACTATAAGCTTGATCTATTGAGAGATCTTGCTTGGCCTACTCATGTAGTAGTGCCTTTTATTGATGTTCGGGCCCGGTGCGGTGTATGGTGGACGGAATTTGACGTGAAGTGGAGTTCTACGGACTTAAATGCCGACCCGGTTGACAGAGTGTCATCGCGGGGAGGTAATTGATCGAGGCTTGGCAAAGCAAGTGGAACTTAGCTCCTGAGAGCTCCTGTATCCTCATTGAATGTGTTTAATTGAAAATTGTGAATTGCTTGAATGTTACAGCTTTAATTCTTGCTTAAATGCCATTGCTACTTGAACTATGTGTTTTGCATGTTTCTTGGCCTCACTGAGTGTTAGCTCATCCCATTAGTTGTTTTCCTTAACAGGGGCCGAGATGGAAAGAATTATGGAGAAGCCGACTTGAGGCACTTTTGGTTTAGGGTTTTGAATGTATTGGACTAGACATCTTTTGGAAGTTGTATATTTTGGGAAAGTGAATGTATTTTGAACTTGTGATGTAAGATTGAATATTAATGTATGGAAATGACTTCTTGTCTTTATTTCGACTTTCGATATTAGTCGTTATCCTTTAAGTTTGAACTGGAATGGTACTGAGTCCTAGTGAGAGCTGGGCAGGCGTCCCGCCGATACCCTTTGGTTCGCCTTAGGGAGAAGTGGGGCGTCACAAATCCAAAAGACCATTGGCACAAATTGTACCATTGTTATCAGAGGACATTGCAAATCAATCCTTCCTATCAAAACAACAAATAAGAGCAAAGGTGCTTCATCTCATTGATAAATATTTACAAATAATAGGCAAGATTATAGTAGATTTTGGTTTCTCAGAATTAATTCCAACAATACCTTTCAATGCTATGACAAAGGAAATCAAAGAAAAATGTATAGTTCCCATTTCTAAAGAAAATTAGCAGCCCCCTCTATGCTCAATCATGTGCAAAAAGATGCATTCAATAGAATAATGGAGAGAGTCAATGCCAATCTTCCAAGTGCATTCTTCATTGATGGACCTGGCGGTGCTAGCAAATCCTTCTTATATAAGTGATTTGAGCACAGAGTCTCAAGTGTCAAGTTACTTGCTCATTAAAGAGGCTACTCGAAGTTGTTTGGAAGAAAGAGATTAAGGACCGAATTTTTCAGTTCAAGTTTCATTAATTTTGCTTCTAGTTATGTCTGAATATAGCTTAGTCCATAGTTAATCATTATTTATGCCGAATTAGTAGTTAATAAAATGGTCCAGCTCTTAAGCTTGGAACCGTTCCTTTAGTTAGGGTTATGGCCCGGGTTTCAAGATCCATTAGTTTGTGTTAGGGAATTATGGTGTAAGACACATAAAAACATCATTTCTCTCTTGAATAATTAGATTCGAGAATATGTTATTTTGGCAGAAATTTCGTTTCTTGAGAGTGCTCTCTCTTGGCTCAACAAGCCCTCCTTGAATGGCTAGAATCGTCTAGCGTTCATTCAGCTTATCAATCAAGAATAACATCCTTGATTGTGGCGTCTTCTAACAAATTCCTAGAATTTGCTAGTTCATTTGATTGTGGGTCAAGAATGTTAGCAATCACGGGGATTAGAGGGGTCCAGAGTAGGAAATTCTATCCAATTCAAACCTATGAAATCATCATTGATCCGGGGTTCGTCGTCGCGAATCTCATCATCAATGGGATTCGTATCAACCAGTATCAAAGCTAGTTGGTGAATTTTTTAGGTTATATCCTTTGTTTTTTTTGTTAAATTTGTAGCCTTTTGGTTGTCAAAACTTCCATCAGTTGCTTTGTCTCAAGAACCGCTAGGGTTCATATTATCATGTCTTTGTTTTGTCTAACGTTGGGGCTGTTTCTTGTTGCAATCTATTGTGTCTATTTTTGTGTTGTTTCTGCATGTTTTGGTCATGAAATTTAGTTTAAATTCATGTTGTTTCAGTGTGATAGTTGTTCCAGAAAATTAAAAAAGAAAGGGTTTGCAGCCGCTAGGGTTCCTTGTTGTTCATCGTGTTTTGTTCTTGCTTTCCATTGTTATTGTTGCAATCTATCTGCAATTTCTTTTATCACTTGTTCCTTCTTGTTTGGTTTAGAATTTCGTGTTCATTTGTGCTGTTTCTCAGTGGTTTTGCTCCAAAAAATTTTGACAAAAAAAATGGCTGCTAGGGTTTCGTAGTGTCATCGCGTGTTCACTTTTGCTTCTAGTAGTTGATTGCAATCTGTCCAGAAAAATGTAGTAGTTATTTCCGGTGGTTTTTTTCCAAATAGAGTGTCAAATTTGTGTCGTTTGCTGGTAACATAGTCCAACAAAATTCAGAAACAAATTCTAGCCGTCAGCTTGTCCTTGTCGCGACCAAACTAGGATTTTGGTTGTAGTTAGGATTTTGGTTGTTTCTTGATCATAGTTAGGATTTCACTTGTTACAAGAAAAGTCAGCCCTAGTTTTTGTTAGGAAAAACTCTTGTCGTGACTTACTGGAAGAGAAACCGAATTTGTTCTTGAATTCTAGATTGTCTCGTGTGGAAGTTGGAAAGAAATTGGTATGTTCGTGCAAAAAAATTCTTGGAACCTGAATTGAAAACCCAAAGTTCTTGAAGTTCTTGATTGTTCAAGTAATGATCTTGAAGTTCTTGAAGTTGTCATTCACGAATTCTTGAAGTTACTCAACCCTAAAACCAATTTTTGTTTAACCAAGATATCTTGAATTGTTTGGCGCGAGGGGGGGGGGGGTAAACCTTCAAGTTTCTGTGGTTTCTTGATTCTGGAAATATATTGTACATCCTTGTGCAAAATTCCAGAAATTTTCTAGGTTTTTGGGAGCCAAAACCTATTCATATCAAACCTGAAAAATTTCCAGCAACTAAGCCTCCTGTTTTTGAGTTCTTGACTAGTTTGAATTTTAACCAGAATTTGAGCCACGAAAACTGTTGTTACAACCACAAAACTCCAACCATTAAGCACCAGAAATCACACACCCAAATTGGTGTTTTGAAAGCTAGCAATTTGGCTGAACAGACACAACCAAAATAGCAACAACTACAAATCCAAATCCAAGTTGGATTACAAGCTATCTTGAATCCGTTATCTATTTCGAACCATTGTTGTTGTATAAACCATGAAACCCGCTTTGAAATTTTTACACCAGTGGGAAAAGGGTTCAATCCAGATTTTGTTCCAAGATGTAATGTCCGAATCAGTTTTCCAAATCACACCAGTAATGAACAAGACAAGAAAATAGAATCGTGTCTCTTTGTGTCACTTATCCTTGCATTGAGTCAAGTAGTTTCTTGGAGTCGTTAGTTAGCTTTCTTTTCCAGTAGCGACTAGCCACAAATTTCTCTCTTAAAAGTCTAGAAATAATAGCCAAAAGCTTTCATTAATTGATCACACTTGCATAATGCACTATGAACTCAACATGCAACAAATTGAATGGGGCAATAGGAAATAAAATCAAAACTCAACCATTAAATTAACCAAAAATTCAAGGCAAGTAGATTAAAATACAAAATATAAATATAATAATTTTTGGGAATACAAAATCCAAAAATAATTTTTGGGTCCTCACAATCTTCCCTCCTTAAAAGAACTTCATCCTCGAAATTCTAACCTTCCTTGCGCACAACTTGATTCTATAGTGTTCCTCCAACTCCAAAGTGGCCTTCTCCTCACCTATGATACTCCCACAAAAGTGTATCTAGGGGAAATTTTTACTAACGTAGTGGCTAAACTAATATACTAAGGAAGTTTACCAAAGGTCGAAATAACTCACGATGATATACACTTGGAAATAGATAAAAAGAAGAAATCATAACTACAAAACTAGTTTACTACTCTGGTTAGATCTTGAAATCAAACACTACGCTCTGTCAAACGTGTGACGACCCCACCTCTCCTAATGGCGTACCCTAAGGTATTAGCGGGCAACCTGCTCAGATCTCGCCAGGACTCGATAACAAACCACAGAATCAAACCCAATATCCAACCTTACCACAAAATACGCTAAATATAACTAATACATATAGTTTTTTGTCAATACAACTTAAAATACAAGAGAAAGAGTTTAAGCTTACAATTCCCATTCAAAACAAAATAGCACCCTAATCACTTAATCTAGCTAAAACAAAAACTAAATGCTAAATCTCCAAATCGCGAACCAACCCTGCTAAGGAAAACAAAAGGAAAGGCATGAGCTTGCGCCCAGTGAGGTCTAAGAAGGACTTGCAATTTAAGAAAGTAATTAATCACATATTTAAGCCAACAAGAAACATAAATGAGGGATTTCATATAAGCAAATCATTAGAGTCAATATAACAATCATGAAGGATACTGAATACTAGCCAACACTTGATCAATCAGTAATTCAAGTAGTGGACACTCCATCAACTTTCATGTCCATGTAGAATCATCACTTCACGCCACTCCATCCACCTTTCACCCCCTACCGGGCCCGCACGCCAATAAAATTTCAAGAATTGGTATTACTCGAGTATAGCCTCTTGATAGGATGGATCCAACACATATATATTGCCCAAGGTTTACTAATCGAGTTGACCAAGCCCTTGCCGGCTCAACCTTGAATAACTAGCCATTAGGTTTTGGGGCCCCCACATATCAATAATATCATATCAAGTTCACGTATAGCAATGACAATTCAGTAGGGTTGAGTACGATAAAGTACACACTTGCTCGTTAATAACAAGTTCAAAAGAATGACAGTTCATAGTCATATCTGTGACGGCCCCACCTCCCCCTAGGGCGTACCCCAAGGTTTAGTGAGTCGCCCTGCCCAACTCTCGCCGGGACACTATACAATCCTCAATCACTACTGCACTTCGATTCCAATAAATACAATATATACATCCGAAGACCTCATTATATACAACCAAGAACATCAATAAATACATAATTATATCCAAATACATTCCAAGGAAATACAAATAAAATATACAATCCAAATCCAAGCCACACTTGCGCTCGTCCAATCTCGATTCCTACAAGGCACTGAAATAATTTTGGGGGGGTGAGCCAAAAGCTCAATGAGGATGACAGGGGATCTATTGAAAGCAGTGATCAAATTCGCATTTAGTCAAAACATTAGTTTCCAAATCATTTCATAAAGCATTTGAGTCTTTCAAATCATTTCACAATACTTGGTTTAAAATGCCAAACAAAATCCCAAGGAGACAATTATGCAATATCAGATAACCAATCATTAGATAACAAATCAATAGCAGAAATGTAACAATACAATATAGGGACGGCTCCAAAGCCAATTCAATTCCACACTTTATCTTATGTTGACACTCCGTCAACCAATAATCCGTAGAACTCCACCCGTCCACCTTATCACCCACTCTAGCCAGTCCACTCAATAACAATATCATTAACGATAACGACAATAGCCTGAGCATCTCAAGCCTCCCGAGTTTACAGCACACAGCAACCTGGGGTCAATAACAGTAACAATAGCAATACCAGCTTGAGCTTACAGCACACAGCAACTCAAGCCTCCCGAGCTTACAGCACACAGCAACTCGGGGTCAAAATATCAAGTCACAATATCCGGATCTCAAAGTTAGCATTGGACTGACTTCGACCAAGCCCTGGCCGGCTCGAATAGTCCGTCTAACCCAGAGATCGGGCATAGTCACCCCTCTAGGAGGTGGGGTTTTACCCACAACAAGTGAAGAGTCCAATCCCGCAGGTCAAGGAACCTAGCACCCCTCCAGGAGGTGGGTGTTACCCACAACAAGTGACTAGCCCACATGCACATCACATCACATATCACACATCCAATATAAAAAAAAATGGGACCCAGATCGAGTGCGACAAAGTACACCCTCGTCTAAGTCCCATTTGGTCACATAAGGCAGTTAACACAATAAGAACCCAATTACTCACCAAAAGATAAACCAGTTCGCAAATCCATTTACCAAACACCTTTAGTAACAGTAAATACATTTCTATGAAATCTAGTGCACATTTAGCAAAAGTCCTTAAGCAAATCATTTGGCAAATATTCAGCATATTTAACTAAAACACTTGAGTAAAGCATTTTAGAAAAGATGACAACTCACATTAAGCACGTAAAGCACATTTTACTAGAACACTTTAGGAAATCCTTTAGCAAGTAAATAACACTCACCAATCACCGCTCATGATCCCCATTCACCACAAATTGATTCTTGCCCGAATCCAACTCCTATACCACGAAGAACATTATAGTACGTCACTGTCACCATTTAGCATTTTAAGCAAAACTGGAGCTACACTTTTCGGATTGAGACAAACAATATACCATTTCGAAGTAAAGACATAGATCTATAATTCTCATGAAGACATCTTAACCCAGTTCTCACCCTAACTAGGTCAAATTTACCAAAACAGCCCCCAGACTTTCCAGTTCGAAGCTCACTGTGAAATTCAACTAGCAGTCCTGATTCAGTTAATCATAACTCAGCACACACAACTCCGATTCAGGTGATTCCAAAGCCATATGAAAGCTAAGATACAAGGCTACAATTCTTAAGAAGACATTGACAACCAATTCAGTAATATTCCCGGTCAAACTAACCAATTACAGAGGCTAATCATCATTTCTGACAGAAACAGGGCAGCAGGGGTAAATTAGTCATTTCACAATCTACCCTGCTCCGATTGAGCTGAAAATTTACAGGCATAATCTACAATTAATTCTCTACAACTTTCATGTTTTGTGCTAAGGCTAATTCAGCTCCCAACAGTTTCGAATTTTCAGAACAAATTCGGACAGAAACTAAAATAGAAATGAAATTTCTGAGAGTTCATTCAATCAACTTCATACCAACGAAATTCCAGCCATCCAAATCAGCTCTTAACTCATTAAATTCAAATTCCAGTCATCCATTCAAGTTATACCATAAGAATTGAGAGCTAGGAAGTGAGATTACCTTTCAATCTCCAGGCTAACAAAACTGGACAGAGAAGAACAGCAGCTAGCCAACCTTCTTCTCCTCTTTCTTCTCTTTTGTTCTTCCTTCCTTCTTCTTTCTTCCTTTCCTAGTTCTCCAGCTAGCCGTCTCTCTCTCTCTCATTTCTTTCCTCCCCAAGGCTGCCCGACCTTTCCTCCCCTCTCTTTTATTTTGTATTGACTTGCTTTGCTGAATATCTAAGGCTGGAATTATTTTATAAGGTGGTCAAAGTCCTCCACTTCTTTTCTTTTCTTGCCTTAGCCAACCACTCATCACCTCTTTGCTCCTCTTATTAACTTTGCCTAGTAATTAAGACACAAGTTTCCCCTTATTTCACCCAAGCCCCTCTTCTCCTTCTCTCTTCTTATCTTGCTTGCTTAATTAGTAGAAAGCTTGAGATATCAATCTTCCAATTTTCCAATCCTTGCATCCTTGCCCAAACCATTTGAATTCTTTCCAATTGACTCCATAGGTCATAAGTTGAACTTAACCCAAAATCACTAATGGCACTTAATTAATCCAATCATCAATAATTCATCCTTCGCACAAACTCTCATTATCACTCATGATCTCAATTGAAGAACCAACTTTTGGTTTGAGGGAAAACTAGTGTTTGATAAACAAATTAGGGTTTTTACAGAAATCAAGTTTCTTATAAAATAGGGTGTCAAGAAAATCACCTTTGCATTCAACTAGGGTTTTTAAAAAAAATTTTAAACATCTTAAGGGTAAACTTAATAAATCAAATTACACCAAAATTAACAAACAAAAATCAAGTTTACAAAACTAGGATGTTGGAAAAAATTTTAAATCCTTAAGCCAAAATTCATAAACCACAGATTGCACGTAAAATGTCATTGCCAAAATTAATAAACTGAAATAACACATAAAATGTCATTTTTGAAAATACGGGATGTTACAATATCATTCTCAAGCTCATTAACATATCAAGCATTTATATAGTGCCACCATACACTTAGAACACTCACCAAATAGCACTTAAGCGTTCACAGAAGGATCACCTGCACGTTCAGTTTGCAACCCTGACAGATAAATGCAACATATAAGTGAATCTTTTAGTGTTCACCAAATCAATTCACTTAAGCATGAAAACTTTGCTTTCAAATTAGTCGACTTTAGTGTCCTGGACACTTCAATTCATTCAAGATTTCAAATCGAAAATTCAAGTAAAAGAATACAACATTCCAATCGAACAAAAGCATTTCGTTTAGTTTGAACAAAGCTTTCCACTCCCACAAGTTTTCTAGCAAGCAATTCATAGCAAAAGTCCATTTTTCAAATACTTACATTCGTAACTTTTGTCCCAAAATCATCTTATAAACAAGCGATCATAGTTTAATAAGGTCTTTAGTTCAACCGGACCAAAACTCCATTAAAACAAAGATCCAAAGTCAAATCAATTCATAAAAATTGTCAACACTAAACTTTTGGAGGAAATCTCACATTTCCCCCTTTTTAACTTCAAAATTTGGATCCAAAATCATTATACATACCAAGATCAAGTTCCAATAGAACCTTTCGAGCAAAAATCCTTCCAAAACACATGTTTTCAAGCTCAATTCAAAGGGAAAATCCGTGTGTTAGGTCATTGGTTCAGGTATAATATGGAGTGAAAAATGTTAAATTGAACCAAGAAAAATGAAGGAAATAGTGCAAAGGAGAAGAATCAAAGTGACAGCTTAGACACCTCTCGGCATTTTGATCATAACTGGAGGTATACTTATCAGATTGAGATGAATTTTATGGCGTTTCGAACTAAAACATAGATCTACATTTCTTATGAAGACATTGAAATTCAGTTCTGTGACAACCCCACCTTCTCCTAAGACGAACTAAAGGGGTTAGCGGCCGCCTGCCCAACTCTCGTCAGGACTCGAGCACTTACCTATTAACAACTTTTAAAACCAAGAGCCATATCCCCAATGATAATATAAAAAACCCTTGGCCTAAACACAAGTTTATAGATGATACAAACTTTAAAATACACTACTAGATTCATTTACATCAGTCGAGTTTCCCCCAACTTACAAAACAAGCTAAAAGTTGGTACGACTGAGCTAGGACAAAAGTTCCTGACAAAACTCGGCGCCTTGTCAATCACTCACCCAGGTGCTGCACCTCCTGCTAAGGAAAACAAATCTAAAGGGTGAGCTTTCGCTCCGCGAGGTTCCAAGAGGATCATGCAACAATAATATCACATTTAAGCCATGAATCCATAATTCACCACAACATAGTGCAAGAACACATCAAATGAGAATTCACCTATTCAGGTAAAAGGATACGGAGCTCTTAAGAGCATAATTCAGACAGCTTGATCAAAATTCCGTTGACACTCCGTCAACATTTTCCCAGAATACTAACAAGTATTTCACTAGTTCACGTCATCTCCAACCACCGTTCAACCCACTACCGGGCCCCGCACGTCAAAATTTAAGAAGGGTAATACTCGAGTATACCAGTTCAAGTTCAACAGTTCAAGTACGAGTTCAACGTCCAAGTGACAAGACCTATGGTTCGTCAATCGTGCCGACCAATCCCTTGCCGCTCAACCCGACCAACTAGCCAATGGGGTTTGGACCCAAGCACGCAAAAAAGTCGATGGAATAACCATCCCATCGACCAACAAGTCAAGTACAAGCACAAACAATTTATCTCATATCAATATTAAGTCACAAAGGAGCGAGTATGATAAAGTACATCCTCGTTCCAATATTAACAGTTCAAGAATAACGAGAGCAAGTAGTTCAAGCAAGCAAACTTGTCATTTAAATAAGAAACATGGCACATAAGCACTTTACATTCACTTAGAACACTCACCACGACAACAAGTTCAAGTGTTCGTCTCGGGTGCACTTCCGACCTTACTTCCCTGTCCTAAAATCACATATATAAAGTGCCATGAGATCCACTATGCCAAGTCACATTATTTAAAATGAAATCGAGTTCAACATGGTTCAACAACTCCAACTTGAAGCTGGAAATGAAAGTAAGGACAGTTTTAGGAAAATAGGATTTTTTCCAGTTTTGCGCGATACTATTTGAAAAATCATATCTCAAGATTCTTAAGTCTAAAATTTATAAATTTATACCATTGGAAAATAGATTCAAAGGGTCACAATTTCTCAGAAGACACATATGTAAGATTCTGTCCACAAGTCAGTCAAATTTCATCATCAAGTTGCTGCTTCATCCAGTAGAGAAACAGAACAGGTATGAAAATTCAGCCAACTTTGGAAAATCACAGATATTCATAGGAATTGAGAAAATTCTGAAATTTTGACGATCGAAAGTGCTCTAAATCTAGTTTCAAATGCAACAAGCAGAACTCAATTTGGATTTTTCTACACCAAGATATGACAGATTTTCCAAGACTGCTCAGAATCTCCTGCGAAAAATTTCCCGCCATGGTTTCTGGTCAAAAGGTGAGGTTTAAGCTACTTAAAATGCATGATTTTAATCACATTTCAACACACACTTGTAGGCTAAAGTAGTATAAAGTATTTTGAGCAAAAACAAACCTAGAATCATGATAAAAGTTTCGAAATCAAGGCTGCAACTTCAGCCCTAGCAACTAGAAATTTTTCTTTCAAGTTTTCCAACTTTCCTTCAACTAATTGTCCCAAGTTCAACCAACCATACTTAACAAATCCATAAAGTTTTATCTCCAACATAACCATAGACACATATGTAGCCATAATCACAACAAGAAACCACCATAATCACACCATAATTAAATCCTAGAATTCAAGCATGAGAGATAAGCATCATCAACTTGAAAACTATCATGATTCACCACCAATTCATGTCTTTAGCCCACAATCAACCTTAATTTCAACCTAAAACATAGAAGAAGGTTAGTCTAGCATGTTACTTCTTTTACTTTCCAACCAAGATGAATTTCCAACCACCAACTTCTTCTCCTTTCCAAGTGTAAGCCAAGATGGATGAAACCCCCAAGTTATCTCCTTCCTTTTTCCTCAAAATTCAAGCAAGATTAAAGCTAAAATTTAGTGAAACTTTTCTCCCTTTTCTTTCCCTAACTCAGGGCTCTCTCTCTCACTTTTTCTTGAATTTGTTTTGTTTGGTTTTTAAGGCAAGAAAGGAAAATTAAATGGTAGGAAAGCTTAGTCAAAAGTCATAGGAAAGCTTAGTCAAAAGTCAAAGAAAGAAGCTTAACTCTTATGGTGACACATGTCACTTCTAGAGAATTCTTATTGCACTAAACCCCCTCATTTTTTCAAAAGTTCCTTTCACACCCCACTAAAAACGAAAAATTGCATTTTACCCCACACACAAATTTTCACATGTAAAATTTAATAAAAGCATTAAAACAAAATCATTATCAAATCAATAAATAAACTAATCGATGACTAAATAAAGAAGGTACCATGTAGTTAGACTAGGTAAATTAGTAAAATTTCTAGGTTCTCACAAGTTCATGCATTTTCGTGGTCAAAAATAGCAATCACAGAGGCACAAGAAAGCTGTCGCGTCATATCAGGGCATTTGAGCAGTTTCGGGAAAACGGCTATAACTCAATGTAGAAAGATCGAAATTGAATGCCGTTGGTTGCGTTTGAAACTAGACTCAAAGGGCTTTCCAATGGTATAAAATTTAGACTCTAATTTGTTTTCAATTAATACCAGAAAATCTGACAAGTTGACTGAAAATGCTCTCTGAGTTACAGCCCATTTTGCAAACTTTCCGACAAAAAAACAAGGAAGAAATTCATAGTTTTGGTTCAAATTCAACATACAAGTAAAGAGTGATGTGTTAACAAGTTTCTTGAATAAGAAATTGTGCAAAATTATTAAGCAAAAGTGGAAATCAAGGTTGGAATATCTTCTCCTGTTTTGGATAGCAAGGTAGAATTTTCCCACAAGAATTTTCCAAACATTTCTCCATCAAATCTTCCCAATTTTCCCATAAGAAATCCATGAACATATCAAACAATATATATTGTTTGCAAGAAAAACCATGAAAATTTGCACATAAACAAACCCTTAACAAAAGATCAAACACTTGGTGGACATAGAGATTTTTTCCATTTTCACCAACAAATCACTAGAAATATAACTCAAATCCTCAAGAGTTTCATCAATCATTAACCCTTGGATATTGTGACGCCCCCACTTCTCCCAAGGACGAACCCAAGGGTATCGGCGGGACGCCTACCCAGCTCTCGCCAGGACTCGATACAATTTCAATTCAAACTTAAGGATAAATAACCGAATAATAAAAATCGAAGGTATAAAGAAAAGTCGCTTCCTTAAGAAGTATTCAATTCTTACATTTCAAGATACCAAGTACATCACTTTCCCAAAATATACAACTTTCAAAAGTCATCTAATCAATTACATTCAAAACCCTAATCAAAAGTGCATCAAATCGGTTTCTCCATAATTCCTTCCATTCCGACTCCTGTTAAAGAAAAACAAATCTAATGGGGTGAGCGACTGCTCGTGAGGCCAAGAAACACACATGCAAACACGTAGTCAAGTAGCAATAGCACTTATACGAGAAATAAAGCTATAACATCCAAGTAATTCACAATTAACAATAAAACACACCTGATAAGGATACGGGAGCTCTCAGGAGCTATATTCCACTTGCTTCGCCAAGGCTCAATAAAATGTTTCCCCGCGATGACACTCCGTCAATCGGGTGGGTATTAAATCCGTAGAACTTCACTTACTCTTCCCGTTCACCGATACACCCCCTGCTCCGGGTCCGCACTTCTTTTATATAAGGCAATACTATTCGAGTATGCCAAGCAAGATCTCTCCAATAGATCAAAGCTTATAAAATTTTCTCATGGCTCACCAAACTTCATGACCAAGCCCATGCGGCTCGAGTCGCAAGGTCGACCGATGAGTTTGGGCATCCCCACTATTATAAATTTAAGTCGAGGAGATTCACTCCAATCGACATATGCAACCATAGCATAATTCACTATTGCAACACTTCACTTAATTCACTTAGCAATTCACTTCATACAATTCAAATGTAATTTACTTAAGAGAGAACGAGTACGATAAAGTACACACTCGACTCGACACTATCAAAATACTCAATTAATGAGAACAATTAAGCATGTAGCAACACTTCATACACTTGACACTCACAAAGTCAAAGGTGAGTAATTGAGCCAATAAGTCTTCAGGCGTCCGCTTCGAGATTCTCTTGAAGATCCCCTTGAGCGCTTGAGCAAATAATAATTGACTATCACTCACTATTACTTACAAATCCCTTGCTAACAAGGAAGAATGTGCACTTGCAATACTAAAACAATGTCATGAAAGAGAATCTTAATCACTCGAAATTCGAGGTTCAAAAGTGAGGAGTCAAAGTCCCAAGAGAGACTTGCCTCTTCCATGAAATCGGGTTTTAAAACTGTTTATCAATATCAAGATAAGGTGACGAGTCCTCAAAAGCTTGTTTCATAAGAAATCGGAAATTTCAGCTTTAAGTGACAAACTTGAAAAAATCAAATCTTGAGTTTGACATGTCCAAAAATGAAAAACTCCACACCGTTGGAAACTAGGTTCGGAGTACTAAAAGTTCCTAGAAGACACTTTTCCAAGATTCTAAACGGAAAGCACTCATTTTTCAACTCAAAGTTTCAGTTCCAATAGGACAGGTTTGAACCAGTCTTGGTTTTGCGGTCATATTTGGAAATTCGGCGTAATTCACAGAAAGTGAATCAACGCTTGAATTTGTAGCACAATAAGAGTTTCACACAAGGTTTCAAACACAATAAACAGAACTAAATTCGGAGTTTTGAGCATCAAGATATAGTAGCTTAAAGTGGGCTGAAATTTGAACACTGATCAGAAATATTCCAGATTTGAAGAGCAAACTTTGGGACGTTATTTGAGTATCGAAAAAGTCTTGAATTTACACCAAATTTGGTATACTTAAACTTTCATATGTGGACTACCTCTCTATAAAGTTTTACACAAAAATTCACATGGGAAGGTAGTTAACAAAACTACCAAAGTTTTGGGAAATTCTCAAGGCTAATCTGTCACTCATGCCTTTCTTTCTTTTCCAAACATTTTGCACAATGAAATCAGCCCCAAATCGATCCATTTTTGAAACCAAGGTACTATAACATTTAATAAGCAATTGACATCAAAATTTGAGATAAAACATCCCAAAACAACTCTGACCATTCGGCCAGCAAGAAGGGAAAGACTTTCCAGTTTCCAGCTTTGTTGCACTTTCGAAATCAGATCACATCTCACTCAATAAAAGTTCAAATTGGGAATGGTTGGTGGATTTGGAAACTAGGTTCAAAATGACACATTTCATCAGAAGGAATCAGTTTCAAAATCAGTTCACAAGTGAGAGAAAACAGAGCCACAAGATGCAGCTTCTCCATTCCTCTCGGATAGACAGTCACAACAGCATAGTCAACTTTGTTAAATCACTACAGTTCACTCAGTTCGAACTAGCAAGTGAATTTTATACCGTTACAAAGCTATGATGTCTAGTTTGAATACCACTAACGGTACTCAATTTTGACTTCTATACAGAGAGATATGTTCGAACAAAGAGGTACTGTTCGGCTGTCTAGATTACCATTTCCAGATTTCTTTCAATTTTGAAAACTATAGTTTTGAGCAACCATTGAAACGATTTTGGTAGACAGTTTGTACACACAATATACAACATATATCACTTAATTTCACAGCCAAACAACCAACAAAATTCGAAATACAAGCAAGATAACCACAGGACAGTTTCAGCCAGCTCACTTGCACAACTTGTCCTCGATTTTTTCCTTCACTTTCTAACCGTATTCGTCTCAAATAACACATAAACAACTACAATCAACTAATTACACCTCAAGTCAGCTACCTATAATCCCACCTCAAGACCGCTAGCCTAAAGATTAAAACAAGAAATGAAAACACCTCAAGTCCGCTAGCCTATTTCATGCTTAGGGTTTCAAACCCATGCCATCTAAGCTTCATACTTTGAAGAATTTAGAAAGATTTGAGGAAGGTGAAGGGTTACCTCTTAACCCTTGATGAAACCAGCAATTTCTCACCACAAAACTTCCAAGAAACTCCACTACATGATGTCTTTCTCCAAACTAAAGTTGATCTCCAAGAGATTTTGAAGTTGGGTGCAAATTTGGAAGTGAAATGGAGCAAGCTAAGGCAAGATGAAGTGGAGCTTTCTTCTCTTTCTTTTCCTTTGCTGTTCAGCCGACCAAGAGAGGGGGAGAGAGAAGGGTTTGTGTTGTGTGAAGCTTCCCTTGGAAGCTTGAAGAATTTGTGGACAAAAGCTATGCAAAAGTCAACTACGAATAGTGCGCGAATAGTGTCCCGTACAAACCACTTTTCTTTCTTGTTTGTTTCACTTGTGCACTAATCATCAAATATAATTCCTTTAACACTGTAATTATTCACTCTTAGTAGTCTAGTATAAGTTACTTTAAATCTCCAGTTAATCGTTTTGACGCGAAATACGCGAACTTCCGATTCGCGCGCAATAAAGCGAAATTTAAAAGCAATTCATGTAACGATAATATAATTAACTAATACTAGGGTAAATAATTATAAAAATAATTATTTAAAGAATAAAAACATGAGTCCGCACATCCTCTCCCCCTTAAGAGAATTTCGTCAACAAAATTCATACCTTGATTTGGAAATAGATCTGGATATTTTTCTCGAATTTCCTCTTCTACTTTCCCATGGTTGCTTCCTCTAGTCCATGGTTTTCTCCAAAGAACTTTCACCAACGGGATTCACTTATTCCTCAATTTTTTCACCTTACGATCTAGAAGCTTTATCGGTTTTCTCCTCATAGGTCAGTGCTTCATCAATCTTAATATTTTCCGGTTGTAGGACATGAGTTGGATCTGGATGATATTTCTTGAGCATAGACACGTGAAAAACGTTATGGAATCCGAAAACAGACTTGGTGGCAATTCCAACTTATAAGCCACATTCCCTACATGTTGAAGAATCCTATAAGGCCCTACGAATCTAGGTTGGCAATTTCTTTCCTTTTTCTTGTCATCAGACTCGCTTTCAGAGGAGTAATCTTAAAGAAAACTTGATCCCCAACCGCAAACTCTAAATCCTTCTTTCGATTGTCTTGCATAGCTCTTTTGACGACTCAATGCAGTTTGAATCCTCTGACGTATCAACTTCACTTTTTCTCGTGCCCTCCTCAATCCAAGACCACTGTAGTCGAGTCTAAAACCTTTCTTTCACCTAGTTCATCCCAACAAATTGGAGATCTACACTTCCGACCATATAGAGCTTCGTACGGAGCCATTTGAATGGATGAATGGAAACTATCATTATAAGCAAATTCCACCAATGTCAAATACTTACTCCAACTCTCTCCAAAAATCCAAAATACAGGTTCTCAACATGTTCTCGAGAGTTTGAATCGTTCCTCTCAGACTGTCCATCGGTCTGAGGATGGTAAGTAGTACTAAAATTCAATTTAGTCCCCAACACTTCTTGCATTTTTCTGCCAGAATAGCGAAACAAATCTAGGGTTTCAATCGGACACAATACTTACAGGTATCCCGTGTAGCCTTATAATTTCATCCAAGTACAGCTTAGCTAACTTCTCCAATGAGTACTTCATACTAATCGACAGAAAATGAGCCCGATTTGGTCAACCTATCTACTATTATCCAAATGGTGTCGTGATCTCTTTGTGTCCTAAGTAATCCAGATACAAAATCTATAGTGATATTTTCCCACTTCCACTCGGGTATCTCTAAAGGTTGTAAAAGACCAGACGGTTTTCTGATGCTCAGCTTTAACCTGTTGGCAAATCAAGCAGGTCTGGACAAACTGGAACAATTTCTTTTTTCATGTTTTCCCACCAGTATAAACCCTTCAAATCCTGGTACATTTTATTCACTCCAGGATGTACCGTGTACTTAGATCGGTGTGTTTCTTCTAAGATTTCCTTCTTAAGTCCTTCATCTTTTGGCACCACTATACGATTTCGAAATCTTAGCACGCCATTTACTCCTAGGTTAAAATCTGACTTTCTCCCTTGTTCACTTTTTCCAACCACTTTTGTACTTCAAAATCCTTCTCCTGAGCTTCCTTGATATGTTCCAACAAAGTGGATTTCACGACAATGTTCCCCAGAATCACTTTTCTCTGTTTGAGTTGGGGATTCCAACAACTAACCTCTTCCAACAAGTGCAATTCTTTAATCATCAATCCTATCACATGCACTTGACGACTTAAAGTATCAGCCACTACATTAGCTTTCCCTGGATGATACTTTATCGTGCAATCATAATCCTCCAAAAATTCCATCCATCTACGTTGGCTCAAAGTTCAACTCCTTTTGGGAAAATAAATACTTAAGGCTCTTGTGGTCCGTGAAAACCTCAAATGTCACTCCATATAGGTAATGCCTCCACTTTTTCAATGCAAATACTACAGCCGCTAACTCCAAATCATGAGTTGGGTAATTCCCTCTCGTACGGCTTTAATTTCCTAGAGGCATACGCAATCACTTTATCATTCTGCATTAATACACACCCCAAACCTTCTTTGGAAGTATCTGTATATACTACAAAGCTATTCTTTCCATTAGGTAAAGCTAATACAGGTGCTCTCGTCAACCGTCTCTTTAACTCCTGAAAACTTTCTTCACAATTAGGACCCCTATAGAAATTTCCCACTTTTCTTAGTCAAACTCGGTCATGGGTCCAACAATCTTAGAAAAATTTTTGATGAATCTCCGGTAATACCATGCTAACTCTATAAAACTTCAAACTTCATTAGGGTTTTCCCGGTTGCTTCCACTTAAAAACCACTTCAACTTTGGCTGGATCCACCTTAATTCCGTCCTTGGAAATTATGTGACCTAAGAATGTCACTTCTTTCAACCAAAACTCACATTTGCTAAACTTAGTATACAACGATTAAAACAACTCTCAAATGTTTCTCATGATCCTCCAAAGTTTTCGAGTACACCAGTATATCATCGATGAACACCACCACAAATTGATCTAGATAAGGTTTAAAAAATTCTGTGCATTAAATCCATAAAAGCTGCAGGTGTGTTCGTCAACCCGAACGGCATTACTGCAACTCAAAGTGTCCGTAACTCGAGTTAAAGGCAGTTTTGGGTTTATCTTTTTCCAAAATCCTCAACTAATAATAACCCTACCTGAGGTCCAACTTCGAGAATACTACCGCCCTTGCAATTGGTCAAACAGCTCATCAATGTGGGGCAAAGGGTACTTATTCTTAGTAGTAACATCGTTCAAGTCTCGATAATCTATACACAGTTTTAAACTCTCATCTTGCTTTTTAACGAACAATACCGTGGCTCCCCATGGTGAATCACTCTCCTTTATAAAAATCTCGCTCTAGCAAATCTTGCAATTTGTAATTTCAACTCTTTCAATTCAGCTGGAACCATTCTGTATGGCGTCTTAGAGATAGGTGCCACTCCCGGAGTCACATCAATCTTAAAAGTTATTTCCCTTTCTGAAGGTAAAGACTCCAATTCTTCCGGAAAAACATCCGGATACTCCTTTACTGCGGGCATATCTTCCAATCTTACCTTATCATTAGGAGTATTTATAAGAAATGCTAAATATCCTTGAACTCCCTTACACAACATTTTTCTAGTTCGAATTCCTGAAATAAGAGCAGATGAGGCTAATCTACCCCTTACATCCAATTTTAAGGTGGCCTCTCCTGGAATGCACAACTCTACCATTTTCGTCTTACAATTCAACTGTGCATTGTAGCGAGCTAACCAGTCCATTCCTAAGATAACATCATACTCGTTAATAGCTAAGCCCATCAAATCCGCCAGTAATTTCCGTTCTCCAACCCAGATCTCACAATCCTTAAATACCAAGTTAGCGATTAAACTTGGATCCCCAGTAGGTGTTCTAACCTCCAAATCATAAGGTAACTTAATTGGCTTCACGTCTATCCCACTCATGAAGTTAGGATTCACAAAAGAGTGGGTCGCACCAGTATTAATTAAAACCTTAGCTAAAAGGTGGAAAATAGGGATCGTACCTTCGACCATCTCAGTAGAACCGGGAACTTGTTGATGATCCAGTGTATAAACCCTAGCCGGCACTTTAGGTCGACTTCCTCCAGCACTAGTCTGCTTAGATGCCGATTTCTCTGGTCGTTGAGTACTACCTCCTACTTTTGGCGCAATCGGACAACTTGCGAGTTGGTGCTCGACACTACCGCAGTACAGACACTTTCCCGCTTTCCTCCAACAATCATTTTCCGAGTGATTTGACTTGCCACAGTAGCCACAACTAACTTGAGGAGTTACGACCGGACCACTAGAAGGTATTTCTCTCGTTTGACCTTGTCGACTACGACCTCCTCTTGATAAAGCCCCTCTTGGAGCTCCAGCGGTTCTTACTCCTCCCATTCCTCTTCCTATCTTGGACGGTTGAGCACTTTTACTAGCCTGTCCAGAAAAGTAACTAGGAATGCTCCTTTTCTTAGTATGGAAATCCCTAACTTGCAACCTTACACTTTCAACTCTCTGCGCTTTCTCTAAGGTTTCAGTGAACATAAAGATTTGGGCTGCTACCAACCCCTCCTGAATCTCCACATTAAACCCTTGCACAAAACGTCTAATCCTTTTTCACTCATTAACCACTAACTCTGGAGCGTACTTAGAAAGTTTAGTGAATTTCCCCTCATACTCAGCCATGGTAAGAGTTCCCTGTCTTAACTTTATAAATTCGTCCTCCCGCTTCTCTTGGATCAGAGGCGGAAGAAATTTCTCATTGAATTCCCTCATGAAGTTTTCCCAAGTCCACGGGGTCTGCGCTCTTTTTTCACTTTCCCCTTATCATGTCCCACCAAGTACGTGCAACACCCTCAAACTGAAAGACAGCAAAATTCACTCGCCTCTCTTCTGTATAATCTGAAGTGGCGAAAATATTAGTCATCCACTCCAACCAGTTCTCCGCTAACTCGGGATTAGCTCCTCCAATAAATTTAGGCGGATTAAATTTCAGAAACCTCTTTAAGGCTCTATCTTCCCCTCTATCTTGGGCCCCAGGTTGGTTAATTGGCCTTAGACCCTGTCGCTCTGCTAATCGTTCTAGGATATCAGTCATCCGATTAATGACAGTAACCACTTGATTACCCTCTACCTTTCCTTGTCCCTGGGTCGGCCCTGTTGCCGATACCTGATCATCTCCTTGAGGTTGGGTTTCCCTAGTCCCACGCCCACGACCTCTACTACTTCTTCATCCGTCCATAATCCTAGTTATGCCTAATGTAAGAAATAAAATAATTACGCGAGAAATTACTTAAAATAAAAGCCAATATGAAAATATTGAAAATAAAAATAATTAACATGTATTAACACTTTAAAGTTCATACAAATAGCAATTCATGGGCCATTTACAAAAAATATGACACATAGGTGCCAAACAAGTACATTTAGTCAGGCACGACAAAAGTAAGTCCAAGTGCCTCAAAAGTAGGCCACACAGTTAAACAAAATACAATGGCCTTTGAACTAGTATCACCCCAACTATTTCTAGCTACAAAAGTCAAAAGAGAGTCATCATTCCTAATCTAATCCTTAGTAGTACTATCAAGCGGAATCTCCTCCTCAGGGTCCTTCTCCGGATCCTCCTCAGTGCCCTCCTGAACCGGACTTTGCACAACATCCATCACCTCATCAATCAACATAGTAGTGTCTGCCAAGATCCCAGAAGCACGATCCCGGACCTCCTCGCCTATCCTAATAAGTCGAGCCCTAACCCTCTGAAGCTCATCACGAGCGACCTCAGCCTTAGCCATCTCGTCCACTACCGACCCCTCTAACTCTGCAATTCTATCACCCTGAGCGTTCACCATAAGGCTCAACTCCTCGACCTCCTGGAGTAGAGTTCGGTTGGTATTTACCAACTGACGACGCTCATCGTCAAGAGATAGTACTAGGTCATTAGGGTACGCGTATGTCGCCTTACAGAGATATCGGAAAAACCTAGAAGAAGGTGAGTAACGCACACGAGCTCCTCCACCAAGTGCTCAATAGCAAATAGGCCTAAGGGGCTCTACGTGGCCATTACCATTAGCAGCGTATCCTCCATTACCATTCCCCATCCCTGCAAAACAACCACAATTTTCGGGTTAGAACCTAAAGTCATTAACTCGTTCAAACATTATTTAAGGTATAATTAAGTTATCTCATTCCTATTCTCGAGGGTAAAGTCTCTAATATATCTCCCAAATAGATCTCTAACCTAGTGCTCTGATACCAACTGTGACGCTCCCACTTCTCCCAAGGGCGAACCTAAGGGTATCGGTGGGACGCCTGCCCAGTTCTCACCAGGACTCGATACAATTTCAATTCAAGCTTAAGGATAAACAACCGAATAATAAAAATCGAAGGTATAACGAAAAGTCGCTTCCTTAAGAAGTATTCAATTCTTACATTTCAAGATACCAAGTACATCACTTTCCCAAAATATACAATTTTCAAAAGTCATCTAATCAATTACATTCAAAACCCTAATCAAAAGTGCATCAAGTCGGCTTCTCCATAATTCCTTCCATTCCGGCTCCTGTTAAGGAAAACAAATCTAATGGGGTGAGCGAATGCTCGTGAGGCCAAGAAACACACATACAAACACGTAGTCAAGTAGCAATAGCACTTATACGAGAAATAAAGGTATAACATTCAAGTAATTCATAATTAACAATAAAACACACTTGCTAAGGATACGGGAGCTCTCAGGAGCTATATTCCACTTGCTTCACCAAGGCTCAATCAAATACTTCCCCCGCGATGACATTCCGTCAACCGGGTGGGTATTAAGTCCGTAGAACTTCACTTACTCTTCCCCGTTCACCGTTACACCCCTTGCTCCGGGCCCACACTTCTTTTATATAAGGCGATACTACTCGAGTATGCCAAACAAGATCTCTCCAATAGATCAAGCTTATAAAATTTTCTCATAGCTCACCAAACTTCACGACCAAGCCCAGGCCGGCTCAAGTCGTAAGGTCGGCCGATGAGTTTGGACGTCCCCCATTATTATAAATTTAAATCGAGGAGATTCACTCCAATCGACATATGCAACCATAGCATAATTCACTATTGCAACACTTCACTTAATTCATTTAGCAATTCACTTCATACAATTCAAATATAATTCACTTAAGAGAGAACGAGTGCGATAAAGTACACACTCGACTCGACACTTTCAAAATACTCAGTTAATGAGAACAATTAAGCACGTAGCAACACTTCATACACTTGACACTCACCAAGTCAAAAGTGAGTAATTGAGCCAGTAAGTCTTCAGGCGTCCACTTCCAGATTCTCTTGAAGATCTCCTTGAACGCCTGGGCAAATAATAATTGACTATCACTCACTATTACTTACAAGCTCGTTTCATAAGAAACCGGAAATTTCAGCTTTAAGTGACAAACTTGGAAAAATCAAATCTTAAGTTTGACATGTCCAAAAATGGAAAACTCTTCACTGTTGGAAACTAGGTTCGGAGTACTAAGAGTTCCTAGAAGATACATTTCCATGATTCTAAACAGAAAGCACTTATTTTTCAACTCAAAGTTTCAGTTCCAATAGGACAGGTTTGCACCAGTCTTGGTTTTGCAGTCATCTTTGGAAATTCGGCGTAATTCACAGCAAGTGAATCAGCCCTTGAAATTTGTAACACAATAAGAGTTCCAAGCAAGGTTTCAAACAAGACAAACGGAACTAAATTTGGAGTTTTGAGCGTCAAGATATAGTAGCTTAAAGTCGGCAGAAATTTGAACACTCATCAGAAATTTTCCAGATTTGAAGAGCAAACTTTGGGACATTATTTGAGTATCGAAACAGTCTTGAATTTACACCAAATTTGGTACACTTAAACATCCATATGTGGACCACCTCTCTATCAATTTTTACACAAAAAATCACGTGGGAAGGTAGTTAACAAAACTACCAAAATTTAAGAAATTCTCAAGGCTAATCTGTCACTCATGTTTTTTTTCTTTTCCAAACATTTTGCACAATGAAATCAGCCCCCAATCGATCGATTTTTGAAACCAAGGTCCTATAAAATTTAATAAGCAATTGACATCAAAATTTCGAGACAAAACATCCCAAAACAACTCTGACCATTCGGCCAGCAAGAAGGGAAAGACTTTCCAATTTCCAGCTTTGTTGCACTTTCGAAATCAGACCACATCTCACTCAATACAAGTTCAAATGGGGAATGGTTGGTGGCGTTGGAAATTGGGTTCAAAATTTCACATTTCATTAGAAGTAATCATTTTCAAAATCAGTTCACAATTGAGAGAAAACAGAGCCACAAGATGCAGCTTCTCCATTCCTCTCGAATAGATAGTCACAACAGGACAATCAACTTTGTTAAATCACTACGGTTCACTCAGTTCGAACTAACAAGTGAATTTTATACCATTAGAAATTTATGAATGTCTAGTTTTAAATTCCGCTAATGGCACTCAATTTTGACTTCTATACAGAGAGATATGTTCGAACAAAGAGGTACTATTCGGCTGTCCAGATTACCATTTCCAGATTTCTTTCAATTTCGAAAACTCTAGTTTTGAGCAACCAATTAAAATGATTTTTGGTAGACACTTTGTACACACGATATACAACATATATCACTTAATTTCATAGCCAAACAACCAAAAAAAATTTGAAATACAAGCAAGATAACCACAGGACAGTTTCGGCCAGCTCTCATGCACAACTTGTCCTCGATTTTTCCTTCATTTCTAACTGTATTCATCTCAAATAACACATAAACAACCACAATCAACTAATTACACCTCAAGTCAGCTACCTATAATCCACCTCAAGACTGCTAGCCTAAAGATTAAATCAAGAAATGAAACACCTCAAGTCCGCTAGCCTATTTCATGCTTAGGGTTTCAAACCCATGCCATCTAAGCTTCATACTTGAAGAATTTAGAAAGATTTGAGGAAGGTGAAGGGTTACCTCTTAACCCTTGATGAAACCAGAAATTTCTCACCACAAAACTTCCAAGAAACTCCACTACATGATGTCTTTCTCCAAGCTTATGTTGATCTCCAAGAGATTTTGAAGTTGGGTGCAAATTTGGAAGTGAAATGGAGCAAGATAAAGCAAGATGAAGTGGAGCTTTCTTCTCTTCTTTTCCTTTGCTATTCGGCCGACCAAGAGAGGGGAGATAGAGAAGGGTTTGTGTTGTGTGAAGCTTCCCTTGGAAGCTTGATGAATTTGTGGACAAAAGCTATGCAAAAGTCAACTACGAATAGTGCGCGAATAGTGTCCCGTACAACCACTTTTCTCTCTTGTTTGTTTCACTTGTGCACTAATCCTCAAATATAATTCCTTTAACATTGTAATTATTCACTCTTAGTAGTCTAGTCTAAGTTTCTTAAATCTCCGGTTAGTCGTTTTGACGCGAAATACGCGAACTTCCGATTCGCGCGCGATAAAGCGAAATTTAAAAGCAATTCATGTAACGATAATATAATTAACTAATACTAGGGTAAATAATTATAAAAATAATTATTTAAAGAATAAAACATGAGTGCTCACAGATATCAAGAAACAACAATCCATAAATTCTTGGCCAAAATTTTCAAGATTCAAACATACAAGAGACTATCAAGTTTCTATTACCAAAACTTCCATAAAATTTCGAATCCACCATGGATCTTCCAGGATTTAACCTAAATCCACTTGAAATGTAAAAGAATGAAGTAGATTAGCCACTTACCTCTTCAAAGCTTCAAACCCTAGCAAGATCTACCCAAGATGATGGCAAGATCAACCCTTAGGAGCTTCTTTCTCCCAAAATCTTCCAAAGGTGCAAGTAGGTTGGTGGAAGAAAGCTGGGATCTTCAAAATTTTTCAAGAAAAGTGAAATTTTCTCCCTCTCTCTCCCTCTCTCAATTTCGGCCAGCCAAGGAAGAAAAATGAGGCCTCTTGGTTGTTTTTTCGATCTAAAATACTAGCCACAAGAAAGGTTTCTCCAAGTCAATTTTGAATAGCGTCCAATAGTGCCTTCCACTTAAGCTTTCTTACTATCAACCCTTAGCCTTTCTAACCTTCTTTTAACTCCCAAAATCTTTCTTAACTTCACTAATATCTCAACTTATAATTTTCTAGGGTTTTGGCCAATTTCTCTAATAAGTCGCAAAATCAACAATTTTCAAGAAATTAAACACTTGAAAGTTAAAATATACAAGTAAGAGAAACTCGTTTAACAATTAACAAGTAAATCACTAAATGAATGCAAAGTGTGACAACCCCACCTCCCCTAAGGCGAACCAAAGGGTTCGGCGGACCGCCTGCCCAGCTCTCGCCAGGACTCGATCACTCACTCCCAACAAAAAGATAACACCTCGAGGATAAACCGAAAACAATACCCAAACTTGAACCATATATATACATTCATCTCAATCTCAACCACAAGTACAGTCCCAAATGTAACCAAAGATCTCACTTTCTCAATACAACCAACTCTATCCAAGCACTAGAGCGAGTGCAAAAGCCAAAACAAAACAATTCAAAACCAAAAACTAGGCTATTCTATTCTATACAGATCTCTCGCCCGCTCGCAACCCCTGTAAGGAAAACAAAAGGCGTGGTATGAGCTAAAAGCCCAGCGAGATTCTATATACTCAAACAAATAATTAGGCAAGGACGTTTATCAGCAATTAGCAAGTAATTTAGAAAACATTTACAAAATGAAAGCTATAGTAACACATTCATTAAAAGGATACATGCTCACGATGAGCTATTCGTTCGTTCGTTCGTTCATTCATTCGCCTAATATTTTCCTTATTTCTCCGATCATTAAAACATTGTTTGTAAGTGAAAACTCCTTCATTTCCTTGTCGTTCGTTCATTCATTTCATTCCCCAATCTCCGCCAACTTCGTGGTCATACTCGAGTATACCAAACATTCACCCAGGGTCACTAATCGCCCGACCGAGTCCGCTTCTGGCTCGAGTCGACCAGTAACAAAGGGCAAGGGCCCAGTTCAGCCAGAAGGCTTACATTCATGCACAATTAACATTTAATCATTCAATCATTGAAAATTCACGTTCATTTAGGTCGAGTGCGATAAAGTACACACTCGCCTATCAAAAATCATTTCTGAAAATATTGGAAACATAACATACTTCAATCACGTATTAAAACAACAATCCAAATAGTCACAATAGTTCACATAGTCATTAGAAACAAATCGTATATAGAACACTCACCTAAACAAGCAAAATAACGTCCAAAGTATCCCTCCGGATCTCAACTTTAGTCACCAAGAAACCCTAAAATAATCATGAGAAAGTATTATGGTTCAACCATCAAAATGTTTGATTTATCAAAGAAAATCCGAATAACTAATAGTACAATGTATAAGTATGATTTTGGAAGTAAAAAGAGTGCATTTAGTCCAAAATACATGAGTAAAATAGTTGTAAAACTTATGTCTGCCCTTAAAATTTGAAATCGCCATTTGAGTGCAAATTTGGGCAGCACGCCCTTTGTGTTTACCAAATTTCCAGCCATTTATGGCTTCATTATTTTCCTCAATCAGCCCCCAAAATCACATACAAATAATCTCATTACAATAGCCGTTAAAAAGGCTAAAAGTCATTCAATTACAAAACCAAACTAGAAAAGGGATCGGGATTAAGGTTTAAGACAAGGAACAAAATGATAGGTTTGACATCTTTTAGCGTATTGGTCACAACCGAAGCTACACCTATCAGATTGAGGTAAACTTTATACCGTTTCGAAGCTAAGACATAGCTCTACAATTCTTATGAAGGCATCGCAACCCAGTTCTCAACATAACCTAGTCAAATTTACCCAAACAGACCCAGATATTCCAGTTCAAAGCTCACTGTGAAATTCAACTAGCAGTCCTGATTTATTCAGTCATATCTCCGCACACACAACTCCGATTCAGTTGATTCTAAAGCCATTCGAAATCTAAGATACAAGGCTACAATTCTTAAGAAGGTATCAAAAGCTAATTCATTCATCTTCCCAGCCAAAAGAGCCAATTACAGATGCTGATTATCATTCTCGGACAGAAACAGGGAAGCAGGGGTAAAATAGTCATTTCACAGGCTACAGCGCTCCGATTGAGATGAAATTTTACAGGCTTAATCTAGATTCAATTCTCTACAACTTTCATGTTTTGAGCTAAGTCCAATTCGGCCTCCATCATGACCGAATAACACTGGTCAGACAGGGCAGAAAATTTCTAAGAAAACCGAAAATCCACACCTCACCACTTATAACCAAGAATTAATGCACAAAACCACCAAAGTGGCAACCACAAGCCACTAAATTACAACTATGGGAACCAAAGAAGGATGTTCTTAGCAATCTTACCTTGAAACCTCAAAGAAAGTGGTAGCTTAGGGTTTTTTTTTCTTCCAAAACAACTCCACCAAAGCCTTTAATCCTCCTTAGTTAGCACTCCTATGGAAGGGTTTGCGATTTGATCGGTTGGAACTCAAGATTTGAGCAAGGTTGGAGCTAGAAATTGAAGAAGCTCTCTCTTGTTTTTCTCCTCCAAAGGGCCAGCCAAGAGCAAGGAAAAATGGGATGAAATTGGTCAAAATTTGGTTTTAGTAAAGGTGAGAAAGTTAGGCAAGTCTTCCTCCAATCGGAACGCCACACGTGGCGTCCTTTAGGTTTTAAGCTTATCTTCTCACTTCCAATAATTCATCTATATAACCAACCTCTAATTATCTCCTAGTACCTTGGAAAATAATGTCACTTAATACTTCATCACTTAATCGGCAAAATTATATCGCACTAGCGGGCCCCACATCGAACAAATGCACTTCAAGTTACGTACACTAACTTATACTAGGAAAATGATTTAAAAATTGTACTTACTTGTAAAATGTACAAAACATTTAATATTTTCAAAGGATAGTATAAAATATAGGCAAAGAAATAAAATAATATTTGGAAAATGTGAAAATTTTCGGGTTCTCACACAAAGTTTATAAAAATATAATTTAAATAAAAATGCAAATAGTTGAGAGGTAAGAAAAATAATTTTCTAGGTCATCACAAAATGTACTACCTTCTCTGATCGAACTGCCTTCTTTATGAACCACTAATGAAAACTCCTTGCTCGTATTGAAGAATAATTTGCATAAATTGAATCACCTTTAAGAATTTAACTCCAAACAAACATAGACATTCAAGATCACTATTTAAAACATCAAGCATCATGTTCACCATTGATAAGATAGGTACAGCTTACTGCATAAAGTAGTTACTACACATAGTCAAGAGATACAACTATTCCAGATAACATATCACTAATTGCTAACTTTGACTCTCACAGCAGCTTCACCATCGCAATATTCATTTGTTTCGGGTAGTTCCGCACTTGATGTTCAAGTTTGCCGTATCTAAAACTTGCACCAATTTTCGAATAATATATTCTAGTATCAGTTTTGTCATAGATTTCACACTTAGCAGTTACACATCTCTTCTTGAAGTGTCCATTCTTTCTTCCTTTCCCTATCCTTCCTAGCAAGTTCATCTCCACTAATCTCTTTGCGTTTTCCTTTTGTATCGATGAAGATTCCTTCACCATTTCTCACTTGGTTGCTAGAAATGTCTCAAGATGCAACTTGTATAGTTGAATGCACCAATTCAAACTTATTCCGCAACTCCTGCAGTATCTCTTCGTATTTCCTTTTCATTTCCATGTTCTTGTTTAGTAACTCAATTTTCTCCATATACACTTGTTTCCACCATCCTTTCCAGTGTTCAGCCAATTTCTTTTAAAACTCTACCTCTTTTCGAAGAATGTCTATTTCCTCATGTATATCTTTCAAATTCTTCATATTGCCGAGTCACTTAATCTCAAATGATTGCCTAGAAGACAAATCAAAGTATCTAAAGGAGTAGCTAGTCACCAATTGAAACCCTAACCATATAACTCTTAAGTTCTTTTGCTTCCAAGTCATCCATGAAAACTACTCCTAACTATTCTTAAACTAGATAAACGAGAAGTCTAAACACAAGTAGGGCAATACTTCAAGATACTATGACACTTATTCCTATTCTTTGGTCTTCCCATAAAGATTGCTATCGTCGCTTATACATATGACAAAATATGGAATCATATTTCTTAAAGCAAAAGTTCCACACACCTTAACCCACTGTCCATTATACACTCACTTACAAACTTGCTCAAGAAGAAACCTTAACCTCTTATCCCCACAAGTGCCTTTTACCATCCTCCATCAAGGTGGTCATCCTAATTCCGCCAAAATTCGCATACAAGTGTAGAACCCATATCCTTGTCTCCAAAATCTTCATACATAATCCAAAACTTGTAGAGAAATAGGAATCAAAGCCAGGTTCCTATGTGGCATTGCAAAACGGTAGGAAATAAACAAGGGTAGTCAAGCAAGAGTTAAAAATGAACTCAAAAGAAATACATATGTAATTGTAATCAAATTGCAGTGAAATCAAGGAAACACGGGACAAGGGTACACGGGTATAGGAGAAATGAAACAGGCCTGCAATACTAGCACCTTAAACATTCACGAATACAGCAAAGCTAACCATCATCTATAGAAACCCTAGCCAGACATGTACGAGACTAGTCCGTGATGGCACCCATTGATCCACCCTCCTTGATCAGCTCAATCTTAGGTCCAATTCTAAAATCTTTCGCGCCTTGACCTTTGCCATGAAAGCTTACCTCAAGTGCAATCGAGATACAGACCCTTATTCTGGTGCTCTCCACTTTTTGGTACTCAGGCATAAGAATCCAAAATAAGATAATTCACAACTCGAGCCGGTTGGTGTGAGGACCTGAAAATTATTTTATATTTTATTTTATTTCTTTGAATACATTTTCTTTACTTTATTTATTGCCTTAATTTCCTAGATATTTTTATAAGTGAGTCAAGATTTTTAATTATTTTTCTTCTATATGTTAGTGCATGTTAAGTTAGCAGTGCGTTTTAGAAGTGGGACCCACTAATGAGGTGTGTATTAAATTTAGTGGACAAACGGGTATTTTTACAAGATGGTTTATGTGATTAGAAGTGCTAAGAGTTGATTGGAGAAACCCTAGATATCTTGGTGTTTGGAGACAAAAGAGAGACAAAAAGATATAGACTTGAGTTACTTTCTTGACAAGTGTTAATCATCTATCCAACTTCGGACCAAGACTTTGACTAAGATTAGTCTTGTATTTATCTTGGACTAAGCTTCCATTTCACCACAAAACCCAATCTTTCTTTCCTCTTGTTGGCCGACTTTAGGGAGCAAGAAAAGAGAGAAAACTTCCATTTTTCTAGCCTTGATTTCTTGATCAATCCATGGGAAATCCAAAGAGCAACCCTAATCCACTCCAAACAATCTTGAAGTAAGCTTGAAGGGAAGCTTTTGGTGAAGTTTTGGAAGAAGAAAATCTTGCATCCCTCTTGATTTGCTTGCCATCTTTGGGGTTGGAGGTCAGGAGGTAAACTTTGCTAGAAAACCTACCTTTTTTTATATTTATATAATGATCTGCTAGTTTTACTTGAGGAACTACTGGGTTTTCTTGATATATGATGATTTCCTAAGTTTACTTGATGAACTACTAGATATTTCTATTAGGTTTTGAGTTTACTTGATGTATGTTGCTTTAGGGTGAAAAAAGCATGACTTTTATGGAAGATTTCATGGTTTTCAAGCTTATATTGGAATTTCAAGCTTTAATGTTCAATTTCCAGGCTTGATATGCATTTTTCAGCCTTGAGATGAATTTTCAACTTTAATAGGAGATGTTCAAGTTTTGGTATGCAATTTCTAGCTTTATTATGAAAATTTCCAGCTTTGGTTTGTCAATTTCAACTTAGGGTTCAATTTTCCAGCTTTAGTATGCTTGTTGGCTTCATTATATAAAGTTCCAGGTTGTGGTTGTAAATTCCAGCTTAAGATGCAATTTTTCTAGTTTTGGTATGGTGGTATGTCTATGACCAATTTAGTTAGATTTGTGGTCTAGAATGTGAGAACCCAAAAATTTTCACATTTTCTAAGTATTATTTTATTTCTTTGCCCACATTTTTATACTGTCCTTTAAAATATTAAAATTTCTATACATTTTATAAGTAATACAGTTTTTAAATCATTTTTCCTGGTATAAGTTAGTGTACATTAATTTGAAGTGCATTATTGGTTGTGGGACCCGCTAGTGCGATAAAATTTTGACGAATAGGTGATGAGGTATTAAGTGTTATTATTTTCCAAGGTGCTAGGAGATGATTAGAGGTTAGTTAGATAGATGAATCATTGGGAGAGAGAAGATAAGGTTAAAACATTCAAGGAGCCAAGTGTCATGCCTTCATTGGAAGTTGGACTTTTGACCAAGGATATTAACTTTCCTAAAAATCAAATTTTGACCAAAAATCTTCTCATTTTCTCACCTTCTTGGCCGGCCCTCTCGAGGAGAAAAACAAGAGAGAGTTCTTCAATTTCTAGCTTCCAACCTTGCTCAAATCTTGTGTTTTAGCCAACCAAATTGGAATCTACTCCATACAAGTGTTCACTAAGGAAGTCTAAGGGCTTTGGTGGAGTTATTTTGGAGGAGGAAAGACTAAGCTACCATTTTCTTTGGGGTTTTAAGGTAAATTGCTAAGAACATCCCTCTTTGCTTCTAATAGTTGTAAATTAGTGGCTTGTGGTTGCCACTTTGGTAGTTTTATGCAATATTCTTGGTTAGAAGTGGTGATGTGTGGATTTTCAGTTTTCTTAGAGAATTTTCTGCCCATATGTGATGATTAATGGTTGGCCATGTTTTACTAGCTTTGATATGTGAAAAATCTAGTGTTTTGGTGTTAGTTTCATTTGCCTAAAGAATTTCCAGCTTATGTGCACAAATTAGAGTTTAGGGTTTCTAATTTGAGCTGCTACTTAGTTGTATTTGAAGGGTATTGTGGCCCTAATTAAGGGTGTTTGATAGCTTGTGAATTGTGGGTGCACTTGTGGTTGAAAGTAAGAAGTGATTGGTGGTGATATTTGGATAGAAAAGTAAAGGAAAAACAAGGGAAGTGCTGCTGAAATTTTCGCAGGAACCCTTGAGCAGTTTTGGGAAAATTGATATATCTTGTTGTAGAAATATCAGAATTAAGTTCCGTTTGTTGCATTTTAAACTAGATTCATAGAGCTATAAACCGTAAAAATTTCAGACCCTATTTCTGTCTGTGTGATTTATGGTGATTTTCCAAAGTTGACTGAAATTACATACCTGTTCTGTCTTTGACTGGATGAAGCAGCGACTTGAGGCTCGAATTTGACTGAATTGTGGTATGAATTTTATAAATGTGTCTTCTGAGAAATTGTACCCCTTTGAGTTTATTTTCTGTCGGTATAAATTTTATCAATTTTGGACTTAAGAATCTTAAGACATGATTTTTCAAATGGTGGTGCGCAAAACTGGAAAATCCTGTTTTCCTAGAATTATTCTTACTTTCATTTTGCACCTTAAGTTTGGAATTAGTAAATCATTGTAGGTATGGTTTTTGGTAGAAGTGAAGGGTTTTGAGGTCATTCACGTCCTTAGGACCAACCGTTACCTTTTACTCCAAAGCCACATTTTATCTCTTTGTACTAGTAGTTATTCGGATTTTCTTTGATTCACCAAAAATTTTGATGGTTGAACCGTAATATTTTCTCATGGTTACTCTTAGGGTTCTTCGGTGATTGAGGGGGTTATCCGGAAGGAAACTTTGGACGTTATTTTTGTGTGTTCTATATATGTTCTGTTTCTAATGACTATGTGAATTATTGTTATTATGACTATCTGGATTGTTGCTTTAATAAGTGATTGATGTACGTTATGTTTCCAAGGTTGGCTAAAAATGAATTTTGCTAGGCGAGTGCGTACTTTATCGCACTTGACCTAAATGAACGTGAAATTTTCAAGGATTGAATGATTAAATGTTACTTGTGCATGAATGTAAGCCTTTTGGCTGAACTGGGCCCTTGCCCTTCGTTATCGGTCGAATCGAGCCAGAAGCGGACTCGGTCGGACGACTGGTGACCCTGGGGAAATGTTTGGTATACTCGAGTATGACCACGAAGTCTGGTGGAGACTGGCCAGTGAACTGGCTAGTAGGGGGAAATGAAATGAATGAACGAATGACAAGAACAATGAAGGCGTTTTCACGTACAAATATGTTTTTTTTTAATGATTGGAGGAATAAGGAAAATGGTTGGCGAATGAATGAACGAATGGCTCCACGTGAGCGAGTATCCTTTTAATGAATGTGTTACCATTGCTTTCATATTGTAAATGTTTTCTGGATTATTTGTTATTCAATGATAAATGTCTTGGACTTAATTATTTGATTATGTGTATAGAACCTCTCTGGGCTTTTAGCTCATTCCGTTAGTTTTGTTTTCCTTACAGGGGTTGTGAGCAAGGGCGAGAGACTTGTATAGAATAGCATTGTCTAGTTCTTTTGAATTGTTTTGCTTTTGCACTCGCTCTAGTGCTTGGATAAGGTTGACTGTATTGGAAACTAAGAGTTTTTGTTATATTTGGAACTGTATATCTGGTTGAGATTGAGATGAATGTAAGTATCAGTTTCAAGTTTTGGGAATTGTTATTTCGCTTATCCTCGAGGTTATATCTTATTTTGTTTGAAGAGAGTGAACGAGTCCTGGCGAGAGCTGGGCAGGAGGTCCACCGAACCCTTTGGTTTGCCTTAAGGGAAGGTGGGGCTGTCACATAGAACAAGTACCTTTTATTTCTTATAACTTGGGGATTTGATTAAGGATGTTTTGCCATGAAGTTAAGCTTTAAATATGGAGGAGAAACTTAAGGAAATTAAGGGAGGTTTGCTGTTTTTCTGCCTTGATTGCTGGCCAATTGGAAACCAGCTTGGTTTCCTTTAATTGTGAGATGATTTTGTGGTAAACTTGTCAAGGATACTTGGTAAACCTTCAAGCCTCACTTACGTATTGAATTCTAGATGAAATGGATGGTTTTCATTGCTAATTTTCTCTAATTTGCTAGTTGCAATTGTTGCTTGTTGGTTGAATGGATAGTGAAGCCTTTTACCTTGTTTTTCTCCAACCTTTTCATGATGAGTTTTGGCCAAAACTTGTTCCAAACATTGGTTAGGACTTTTGTGTGTTGAACTTGAGCGAAAACCATGAGTTTTGGAAGGTGAAAACCTCACGTTGTGCTTGTTTCTTTTCTAAAAAAATTCTGGTTGGATGGCAGTTTAGTTGCCCTGCTATTTTAGCCTTAAAGTCCCCTTATTTGGTGGCCTTTTGGACTCAATCTTACTCATATCATTTGCTAAAACCTTGAACTACAAAGGTGTGTTGAATTGGAGTGAATCCAATAACTTTAAAAGGGTGAACCTCCTTGATTTCTTCATTGTTTTGCTGTTGGAAATTTCCAGCAATGAAATGAAATGTGGAACTCTTTGGTTGCTCATGTTTCTTGGGTCCAAATGTTCTCATTCCACTCCAAAACCATATTTGAATCATTGCCTTAGTATGTACTTGGATTTTTCCTTGATTTGCACTTTCAAATTTGTCTTTGAACCCTTGTGATTTTGGGAGGCCAACTTGGATAGGTATATGGCTCATAGTTGAGTCTAACATGTGAACTTCGTTCACCTAAATTTTCGATGGTTGGTCCATAATATTTTATCTTGGTTGCTCTTAGGATTTGACAGTGAATATGCAAGTAACCTGGAGACGAACGTTTGACGTTGCTCTGTTTGAACTGGTGAGTGTTCCAACTGCATGTTCCATGCTCATTGTTGCAAGTAATTGCTAAGCACTTGATTGTTATTTCTTAGGCGAGTGTGTACTTTATCGCACTTGACCTAACTCGACTAAAGTTTTGATATCTCATTCATGCATGTACAAGTAACATGATTTACATGTGACCTGTATCTTGACTTGAAATACTTGAAATACTTGAAAACGTGACATCCTGAGCTTACTTGTGACTTGATCATGGCTAGGTGAGTATGTCCTCATGTGCACTCGACTTCCATGAGCTTGAAATACTTGATCTTATGTGCGGACTTGCATGTACATGTGCATGATTATAGACTGGCTGTATATCTTCTTGCAGCGGTTGAACTAGGCCCTCGGACCCTTATCCAAGACGTCGGTTAAGTAGGAACTTGGGTTACTCATGCATATGCGTGAATGTAGGGCGGTAACGGCTAAACTGAGCCCTCGTTGGACCTCTTGCTTGAGACCAACCTTAGAGCGGTCGGGTAAGCTGGTCAACCTTGGGTAAAGGACGAAGTTCCTAACCTGTTTACTCGTGACTTGAATTCATGATTTGAACTCATGACTTGCCTGAATACAGAGCGTTAGGTGACAGCTAATGTCTCCAATCATTACTTGCGTGAGCGTTGGGTCACAGCCAATGACTCCACTCGTGAATACTTGAATACTTGGGGCTATAAGCCCAACCCAGAGCTAGTTGGTCGAGGAGATTGATCGAGTCGGTAAGGGCTTGGTCGAGGAGATTGACGAACCCTGGGTACTTGATTGGTGTTCGGGCCCAGTAGGGGGATGATTGATGGACGGAGATTGATGTTTAGTGGTGATCTACGGACATTATAATTCCATGGTTGACGGAGAGTCAACGGACCCTGGACAAGCTGCCGTGGTACCTGCTCCTGAGAGCAGACTATACCCTTTGATAGAAATGTGATCTTTACTATACATTATTGCATGATCTATCTGGTTATCTGCTTTGCTATACGTTATATCATGCCTGCTAGTTTACTTGCATGTTTTCTTGGAACCTCACAGGGATTCTAACTCATTCCATAAATTTGTTTTCCTTACAGGGGTAAGAACGTGAGAGTGGGAATTGGAGAAGACATAGTGTGAGAACCCTCAGTTAAAAATATAAATTCTCCTAAACTACTTGCATTGCCCTATGACTAAATCAATTATGACATTTCCTTGCATTGCATTTCATTACTTTTTTCAAAAATTGAAACATCTCCTTAAATTGGCATTATTTTATTTCACTATATACACTATGACCAAATATTTTTTCTTGTGTTTGAGACTTTATGTGATAGTTTAAGGGTGTTAATTAGAGATTTTATACATTTGGAGGGTAGCAACCTTATTTGGCAAAGTTTAAAGGAAGAATGGCCAAGATTGAGACAAGTGGCAAGGTCCAAACTATTCAACTTATTTGACCAAAGAAATTAGAAGAATTTAAACCATCTTGGCTCCATTTTTTCACCATGTTGGCCGGCCACCTTAAGCTTCCAAGAGAATAGAGAAAACTCCATTTTCTTGCTTATAAACCCTAGCTTGATCTTTGAGCAAAAATCAAAAGAGAAAGAACTTTAGTTAGTTCAGTGAACTATCTTCAAGGCTAGTGTGTGATTCAAGCTTGGAGCTTTTGTTTTGGTGGCTTATTGGGTGATTCAAGCTTCACTTAAGAAAGGTAAATGATCCTTAAATCTTAGCTTTATTATGTTATATCAAGTGTTTGAGGTTTTGATGGCAAACTAGGAGTTGAGTGGATGTTATTTGTGGTTAAACTCCTTGAGCTAAACAAGTGGAAGTAGAGTTGGTTCTATGGCATGCCATGTGTTTGATATTTTGTTTAAGCTTTGTTTATGGTTTTTCTTGATGTATTAACATGTTATGGATCCTTTTAAAGTTAGGGATAACTCTTGGAATATTGTTTAAGTTAGCTATAATGAAAGGATGGAGGTTGGAGTTGAATGTGAACTTGTGGACTGTTTCGTTTTCTCTTTGCTGACCGGCCTTGGAGTGGAGGTTTCTCCTTGATTTTTGTGACTCATTGCACCTTAATTAAGCCTAAGAAACTTGGCTAAACATTGGTTTAAGCTCAGGTGTGAGTTGAAATGGAAATGAAGCAAGTAAAGTGGTTGTTTTGGGCAAGTTAGTGGACTGTTTTGGTTCTTCATTGTTGGCTAGACTGTTTTGGTTCATTTAATCATTTTGTGTGTTGCATTTTAAGCTTCAATGGTGCTAGATAACTCGATCCCCTGTATATGAACTCTAGGAGATTGAATTGGATGAATTTGAGCCAAAACGAATGAAGTTGTCAAAAAGAAATAGGGTAACTTTGTTAGGGTATGGAGCTGATCAGAATAGAAAAATCAGCCAAATTCCTCGAACCACTGGTATTGATAGGAGAGGAAAGTGAGTTTGTATTTTGTACCATTGGAAAGCCCTTCGAGTCTAGCTTCCAACACCACTAATGGCATGTGATTCCAACTTTTCTACAGTGAGATATGGCTGTTTTCCCGAGACTGCACGTGCGCGACTGTTTTACCCGCGAAGACACTTTTGAACTTGAATGAGATTTTTCTTTTCCTCAACTTTCTTGCACTTGTCAAAGTCTTTTTCTTATGACCTTTTCCTATATTTTTGGTCGAACTTGCATGGTCTATTTGTGAGGACCTGAATTTTCTTATTTTATTTTTCTGGCTTAATTAATTATTTACTCACTCGTTTTTTTTGAATAATTTATTTCAATCATTGAAAAAACTTATTTACATGGAATAATGTCTCAATTATATTTTTAACAAGTCTCGTTAGTAAAATTAATTTTTCTAGGGCTCGTTTAGCGAGAAATATGGAGTACACGTTTTTCGAGGCTATGTTCGATCCGAGAGTACATTAGTCTTGGAGAATTAAGAATGATCAATAGTAGATTAAGAAAATTTAATTGAGAGATTAGATGTGAGTAAGTTAAAATTAAGTTTATATCGTGCGCGCGTCAAAAGTTTTCCGAAAGACGCGCTGGAACAAATTAATTGGAGATTTGAGGAATTAATACTAGACTCATATGAGGACTCATGTTTTTATTTCTAAAATAGTTATTTTCATGATTATTTACCCTAGTATTGGTTAGTTATACTATCGTTACAAGAATTCCTTAGAAATTTCGCGTTATCGCGCACAAGTCGGAAGTTCGCATTTTCGCGCGCGCGACTAATTGGAGGACTTTAGAAAATTATTGTTATACTACTAAGAGTGAATAAAAATAGTGTTAAAGGAAGTGCATTAGAGGTTTAGTGCACAAGTGAAACAAACTCAAGAGGAAACGCGCGCGTACGCGCACTATTGGAGAGTTGACTTTTGCACTTGAACCTCTACCTACCAAGCTTCTCCAAGAAGCTTTTGCACCAGCCATTTCACTTTCTTTTCTTTCCTAAGCCAGCCGAAACCATCAAGGGAGAAGGAGCAAGAAATTTTCTTCATCATCTCACCCAAATCATCCAACCATTTCGCCTCAAACTTGCTACTTAAACTCAAAACCACTTGGAGCTTCACTTAGGCAAGGATAAGAGCTTCATTTCCACGGTTTCTTGGAGCTTTCTAGTGGCCAAAAATCTGATCTTCAACATCTAAGAAGGTATCAAAGCATCTAACCTTTGAAATTTGATTTTTGAGAGTTGTATTGGACTTGGAAGCTTGTAGCTTCATGTGGGTAACTTTGGTTGGTTGAAAATCATGTGAGTGGACTCTATGAAATCCCACATTGGACTTGATGGGCTGATATGATGATTTTAGATGTTATTTGTGTTGATTTAGTGCTAAACTAGTGGATCTAAGTTGAAAACGTGGAAAGAAAATCAAAGGAAACTTGAAAGAGAAGAGGGCCGAATCTACCCTATTTGTACAGAGGCTTTGGTTCGAAATGTTTGTGGTTAATTCCTTCATTTTGATGTAGATATGTTGTATAGGTTGTGTAGAAAGTTTCTACCAAAAATCACTTGATTTGGTTGGGTAAAAGTTGCATTTTCGAAATATGTTCAAATCTGGAAATCGTGTCCAGAGGTGCTCTGGCAGCGAATTTTAAATGACCGTAACTCTTTGCTCCGACGTCGAAATTGAGTGCCGTTTGTGGCATTTGAAACTAGACACTTTCAGTTTTCTAAAGATATAAAATGTACCCCCTAATTCGACCTGAGTGAACCGTACCAATTCTTCAAAGTTAGCTGTCCTGTTTCGTTGCTCTACTAGAGAGTCAATGAGATGCTGGAACTTGTGGCTTAAATTTGAGCTAGCTATGGACAGAATTTTAAACGATTTATTTTGAGAAAATGTAGCCCTATGAGTTTAGTTTCCAATGCCACCAACCATGCTTAAATCCAAGTTGAATTGAGTGAGTTATGGCCTAATTACAGACCTGCGTCGGTGATAGAAAACCCTAGTTTTGGGCTAGTCAATGGCTTATTTCGAATTGGGACTTGTTATTTTGAAAATATTGGTGTTAATCAGCTACAAAATGCATCTTGAATGTTTCTTGGACCTTTGCTTCATAAATGAACCATGTTTGAGATGATTTCTTTGGCCAAAGGTTTGAAAAAGGAAAATGGAAGCCTAAGGCAGAATTGCCTTGTATATTCCTAGAACTTTAGTGGTCTTGAAACTGACTTCCCATTCGAATTATTGCATGAAATTTGACAGAGGAATAGCCCTTATATGGTAGTGTAATCATACCAAATTTGGTACCATTCCAAGTCTATCTCGATGCCCAACTAGAATCCCAAAGTTCGTGTTTCAAATCTGGAAAATTGCCCAGTGGCCTTCATTTTGAACCAACTTTGAGCTGCTATATCTTGGCGCTCAAAACTCCGATTCTTGTTCTGTTTGTTGTGTTTTAAACTTTGATTGTAAATATAATTGACTTTCAAATTTGAGAGGCTAGTTCACTTTCTGTGAATTTTTCCGAATTTCCAAAGCTTGCCGAAAAATAAGACCGAATCTGTCTTGAAGAGACAAGTCAGCCACTTTAAACCGAAATTTGAGTGTCTTCCATTTAGATTCTTAGAAACGTGTCTTCTAGGAACTTTTAGTAATTTGGAACTAGTTTCCAACGGTACCAATATTTCCAATTTTGGACTTACGGAGTGCAAGATATGATTTTTCAAAGATTGCACCTTAAATCTGGAATTTTGAACTGGAAGTGAATTGAGTTTTTAGAGACTCTTCATTTCCGTTCGATATTGCTTGACCGTTTTACACTTGATTTCAAAGAGAAAAATCAGTTTTCCTTGTATTATTAAACTACACTTTTGAACCTCGATTTATGAGTAATTTAGGCTCTCTTTCATGATAATTTTCTTAGATTGAACAAGTGTGCAATCTTCCTTGATAATTGGGGTATTTAAGCGATAGTGTGTGATAGATAATTATTGTTTGCTCAGGCATTCAAGGGAACCTTCAAGAGGAACTCGAAGCAGACGCCTAAACACTGTTTGAGCACTTACTTCCTATTTTGAATTGGTGAGTGTTCCATATAGGAGTACGTGACTTGAATAATTTTACGACATGTTTACTCCATGGTCATTATGTGTTTAATTGTTAAGTGCTACCGATAATTGCTCCTATGAACTTTGCCACCGTAGGTGACTTGAATAGTATTGCTACATGTTTACCGACTGATGGCGAATTATTACCGTTTACCGTGATTACTTACCGTTTACTGATTTACTTGATTACTTAACTACTTGATTACTTGATTATCGTAAATTACATGTTCATATGAAATTACCGCATATTGCTTACGTGTTTAAGTGTTAAGTGTTACTGATAATTGCTCATAAGAACTTTTCCACCGTTTTTAAGGCGAATGTGTACTTTATCTCATTCGGCCTACTAAAATTGTGACAGCCCCACCTTCCCCTAAGGCGAACCAAAGGGTTCGGCGGACCGCCTGCCCAGCTCTCGCCAGGACTCGATCACTCTCTCCGAACAAAATAAAATAAAATCTCGAAGAAAAAAAACGAAACAAAACACAATACCCCAAATTGAAACATATCCTTACATTCATCCCCATCTCGAACAGAAGTACAGTTCCAAAACCAAAAGCTTTACATTCTCAATACACTCCAACCCTATCCAAACACTAGAGCGAGTACAAAAGCCAAAGTATACAAAAGGGACTACTATGCTATGCTATACAGGTCTCTCGCTCGCTCGCAACCCCTGTAAGGAAAACAAATGGCGTGGAATGAGCTAAAAGCCCAGCGAGATTCTATATACACAACCAAGCAGTTAAACAAGGACATTAAGCATGTAATAACAAGTAATCCAGATAACATTTACGATATAAAGCAATAGTAACACATACAATAAAAGGATACATGCTCACGAGGAGCTATTCGTTCGTTCGTTCATTCATTCGCCTAATATTTTCCTTATTTCTCCGATCATTAAAACATTGTTTGCAAATGAAAACTCCTTCATTTTCTTGTCGTTCGTTCATTCATTTCGTTTCCCAGTCTCCGCCAACTTCGTGGTCATACTCGAGTATACCAAACATTCACCCAGGGTCACTAATCGCCCGACCGAGTCCGCTTCTGGCTCGAGTCGACCAGTAACAAAGGGCAGGGCCCAGTTCAGCCCGAAGGCTTACATTCATGCACAATTAACATTTAATCATTCAATCATTGAAAATTTCATGTTCGCTTAGGTCGAGTGCGATAAAGTACACACTCGCCTAGCAAAAATCATTTTAGCAATCATTGAAACCATTTAACATTTAATCAAACAATCCAAATAGTCATAACACGTCACATAATCATAAGAAACAAATTGTATATAGAACACTCACCTAAACAAGCAAAATAACGTCCAAAGTATTCCTTCCGGATAACACCTTAGTCACCAAGGAACCCTAAGAGTAATCAAGAAAACACATTACGGTTCAACCATCAAAATGTTTGGTGAATCAAAGAAAATCCGAATAACTAATAGTACAATGTATAAGTATGATTTTGGAAGTAAAAAGAGTGCATTTAGTCCAAAAGACATGAGTAAAATAGTTGTAAAACTTATGTCTGCTCTTAAAATTTGAAATCGCCATTTGAGTGCAAATTTGGGCAGCACGCCCTTTGTATTTATCTATTTTCCAGCCATTTATGGCTTCATTATTTTCCTCAATCAGCCCCCAAAATCACATACAAATAATCTCATTACAATAGCCGTTAAAAAGGCTAAAAGTCATTCAATTACAAAACCAAACTAGAAAAGGGATCGGGATTAAGGTTTAAGACAAGGAACAAAATGACAGGTTTGACATCTTTTAGCGTATTGGTCACAACCGAAGCTACACCTATCGGATTGGGGTAAACTTTATACCGTTTCGAAGCTAAGATATAGTTCTACAATTATTATGAAGACACCGAAACCCAGTTCTCAACGTAACCTAGTCAAATGTACCCAAACAGACCCAGATATTCCAGTTCAAAGCTCACTGTGAAATTCAACTAGCAGTCCTGATTTATTCAGTCATATCTCAGCACACACAACTCCGATTCAGTTGATTCCAAAGCCATGCGAAAGCTAAGATACAAGGCTACAATTCCTAAGAAGGCATCAAAAGGTAATTCATTCATCTTCCCAGCCAAAAGAGCCAATTATAGATGCTGATTTCCAGTTTTGGCAGAAACAGGGCAGCAGGGGTAAAATAGTCATTTCACAGGCTACAGTGCTCCGATTGAGCTGAAACTTTACAGGCATAATCTACATTCAATTCTATACAACTTTCATGTTTTGAGATAAGTCCAATTCGGCCTCCATCATGGCCGAACAACACTGGTCAGGACAGGGCAGAAAAATTCACTATAAACTAAAAATCCACATATCATTACTCATAACCAAGAAATAATGCACAAAACCACCAAAGTGGCAACCACAAGCCACTAATTTCCATCTATTAGAAGCAAAGAGGGGTGTTCTTAGCAAATTTACCTTAGAACCTCAAGGAAAGTGGTAGCTTAGTCTTTCTCCTCCAAATCAACTCCACCAAAGCCCTTAGTTTCCCTTAGTGGTCACTTGTATGGAAGGGTTTGCGATTTGGTCGGTTGGAACTCAAGATTTGAGTGAATTTGGAAGCTAGAAATGGAAGAAGCTCTCTCTTGTTTTCTTGTCAAGAGGTTCGACCAAGGCAAGGGAAAAATGGAAGGAAAATTGGTCAAAAATTGGTTTTGGTAAAGGTTAATCTTCTTGGTCAAAAGTCCAACTCCCAATTGGTTTGCGACACTTGGCCCTTTGAATGGTTTTAAGCTTATCTTCTCACTTCCAATAATTCATCTATCTAGCTAACCTCTAATCATCTCCTAGTACCATGGAAAATAATATCACTTAATACTTCAGCGCCTAATCGGCAAAATTATATCGCACTAGCGGGTCCCACGTCGAAAAATGCACTTCGAATTAACGTACACTAACTTATACTAGGAAAATGATTTAAAAATTATACTTACTTGTAAAATGTATAAAACATTTAATATTTTCAAGGACAGTATAAAAATATGGGCGAGGAAATAAAATAATACTTGAAAAATGTGAAAATTTTTGGGTTCTCACAAAAATAATAAATGTTTACCGTTTACCGTTTACCGATTTACTTGATTACTTATGCATGTTGTAAGCTTTAAGCTGAACTGGGCCCTGCCCTTGGTTACTAACCTGCTCGAGCCAGGACTGGGCTCGGTCGGGTAGGTTGGAACCCTGGGACACCGTTTCGGTATACTCGAGTACTACAACTGGAGGGATAAGGTGATGGCCAGACAAACCGAGGGGATCATTGGAGTTATAAGGTGAAGTGGACCGAAATTGTTCCAAATGAACACCGTATCCTTTAATGTGTGTTTATTTCTGTACAATGATAACTGTCTCATGTCAATGTGCCAATGTGCAACCTTAAACCATACATGTGTTATGCTCAAATTACTTGATTTATTAGAACTGCTAGAGTGTCTTGGAACCTCACTGGGCTATTTAGCTCATTCCGTGTTTTTGTTTTCCTTAATAGGGTTCGAGACCAAAGGTGCTCGTGAATAGTACTAGATTGTTCTCTTTTTAAGACCTTAAGTTGTATTATAACGGATGGTTATAGTACATATTCTTTTGGATTGTATTTAAGCTCAAAAGTTAACTAATTGTAAGTATGAAATATTTTGGAGTACTTCAATTATATATTGAAAATATTTGAGGTATTTCGATCTTTTGAATTACGGATTGTAGTGAGTCCCGACGAGAGTTGGGCAGGCGTTCCGCCGATACCCTTGTGTTCACCCTTGGGAGAAGTGGGAGCGTCACACTATTGAGTCAATTTAACAACCTACTTGGTCACCTAATGAACTTATGTTTGGGTTTGGAAATGAACCTAGATTGTTAACGATTTCACTCGTTGCCCTAGTACTGGGAAACGAAGGTGAGCGTAACCACGGAACTTGACGATTGAACTCTACATTTCTCGACAGGTGAGTGTTCCATTGCCTGTTACATGTTTATGTGAAATATCTGAATACTTGATTTGTAACTGGTTGATCTAAACATTTGTTTTGACAAATTTGAAGCGAGCGTGTACTTTATCATACTCGACCTCCTTCGATTCCACTGAGGCTCTGTATACTGCTATTATAAGATGTGATTTCTCTATATTTGATTGTATGTGAGTTGTTTGGGTGGCATCCCATCAACTACTGTGACTGTTTAGGTGCCCAACCACATAGGTGAGTCAGTTGTATCGAGCCAGCAAGGGCTTGGTCGAGAAGGCCGATAAACCTTGAGAACTGTTTACTGAAATCTGGAAACCGGTATACTGGAGTGTTACCTAATTACTGTTTGAGGTGTTCGGGCCTGGTAAAGGGGTTGACTAGTGGATGGAAATTGGAGTAAGTGGTGCTCTACGGACATTAAATCCTTGGATGAAAACGTTGACGGAGAGTCAACGGATTTTCGATACGATCAAGCTCAAGTGGATTTGGCTTTTGGAAGCCACCCGTATCCTTGATTGAATTGTGATTAACTTGTTCTAGTATTGTTACTGCGTTCACTCGTTTATATTACGTCTCTAATTGGTTATGTGCTTACATGCTTATTTGGAACCTCACTGAGATTTAGCTCACCCCACTCCTTTTGTTTTCCTTACCAGATCTGGGATGGAACTGTGGTCGAGAACTTTCATAGTTTTATCTTTTATCTTGAACTTGTATTTTGGGTTGTAATCCTTTTGCTTAGAAGACGTTACCTTTGACTCTTGTAAGCTTGAATTTGTAAGTTTGCTGCATACTATGTAAATTAAGTTTGGAGTTATAAGTTTGACTTTTAGCTCTATATTTTAAGTTTGGGAAGTTGGTGTGTCGATTTTATTTTCATTATAGTTTGTACCCTTTATTTCGAAGATATTTCGTTAGTTTTCTTGGGTTGCTAGTTCATTAGTCGACTGAGTCCCGACGAGAGTTGGGCAGGCAGTTCGCTAACCCTTAGGATTCGCCCTGAGGAGAGGTGGGGCTGTCATACATAGACTTTGTTTAAGTTTTGTTAGTTGCTCGCTAGGCACTCCTTAGCTCTCTAGCGGGCTTGTTTGGTTTTATTTTTGTAAATTTAACTCCTTGACTGTATTTAGAGATTGTATGGCCATTTGATGCCCATGATTGTATATATATCTAAGGTTCTAATTGTTATTGCTCTTATTGTTGAGGTTAATATTTGGTAAATTTTGATTACGTGAGTGAGTCTTGACGAGAGTTGGGCAGGTAGTCCGCCCAACCCTTGGATACGCCTTAGGGGGGTGGGGTAGTCACAGCCGGTCCCAAGAGTAAATCACTTACATTTGAGATTCCTACCTGATGTACATATCTATCTTCCCCAAACATCATGATAAAGGTTTTCCGCCTATAACATTTATGATTCACAGCTTTTGCTCAAGAAGAGCACTTAGTCCTTTACACTTATTCACGTAATCGAGACCATAACACCGCTTGGCCAAAACTCACCCCGTGCAAAGACCAAGCGAGACGGCTCTGATACCACTTGTGATGATCCCGCCTCCCCCTAGGGCGTACCCAAGGGTTTGACGGACCGCCTGCCGAACTCTCATCAGGACTCACTCATGCACCATGAAATTTACAAAATAATAATCTCAACAATAAGAGTAATAACAATTACAACCTTAGATATATACTATCGTATGCGTCAAATGCCCATACAACCTCTAAATACAGCCAATGAGTCAAACTTACAAAATAAAATCAAACAAACCCGCTAGAGAGCTAAGGAGTGCTCACGCGAGCAACTAACAAAACTTAGACAAAGACTATGCCTTCTCCAACTCCCTACTCTCACATTCTCACTCCTGTAAGGAAAACAAATTAATGGAATAAGCTAAAAATCTAGTGAGATTCCAGGACAACATGCAAGTAATCTAGCAGGCATGTCCAGATAGATCATGACATAATATACAATAAAGCAGGTAACTAGATAGATCATGCAATGATGTACGGTAAAGTACACATTCATGTCAAAGGATATAGTCTGCTCTCAGGAGCAGGTTCCATAGTATCTTGTCCAGTATTCGTTGACACTCCATCAACCCATTATAGGGTCTGTAGATCACCATTTCATATCAATCTCCGTCCACTGATCATCCCCCTACCAGGCCCGAACGCCAATCAAGTTCTCAGGGTTCGTCAATCTCTTAGACCAAGCCCTTGCCAGTTCAATTCGACCAACTAGCCATGGGTTGGGCTTGTAGCCCCAAGTATTCAAGTATTCATGATCTGGGTTTAAAGCTCCAAGTATTCACGAGCGGAGTCGTTGGCTGTCACCCAATGCTCACGTAAGTAATGATTGGAGCCGTTAGCTGTCACCTAACGCTCCGTATCAAGCATGTCACGAGTAAACAGGTTAGGAACTTTGTCCTTTATCCAAGGTTGCCAAAACTTACCCGATCGCTCTAAGGCTGGTATGACGCCCCCACATCTCCCTAGGACGAACCCTAGGGTATCAGTGGGATGTCTGCCCAACTCTCGTCAGGACTCACGCACTCGTTCTAGCTTAAAAGAACCACAAGTCAACCATCGCCTTATAATTAAGAAATACTTCGTGTCGCGCCCCATTTTGAAAAATAAGAAAAATAAATGAGTTTTATAGAAAAATTTGATTTTTTGGTTTGATTTATTGATTTGAAAAATGTGTTTTTTTTATTTGTTAGAAATAAATAAGGAAAACAAAATGGGTCTAAATGGGACTTTGAAAATGCGACGATTTGACCCAAAATAATAGTTTAAAAAGGGTTTTTAAATAAAAAAATCGGAGTCGCCACTTGGTATTGAGTTGAGGTGTACCAAGTCACCTAAAATGAATTTTTTTAGATAAAATTATGAAAAACCCTTTTTAAACGACTCCTAAGTCTACGAAAATCAGAGAAAAAGATTCGGAAGTCACATTTGAAGAGAGGGAAGGCAAGGATAAAACTCCAAGGCACCCTCTCAACCTAGCCAAGGCTAGTTGCGTGATTTAGTCAAGAATTTTCTTAATTTAATCTAAAAATTTATCACATTTGAAAGTCACTATATGAATGCAAACCCTAGACCTAAGGGGGATATCGAGGGGTCAAGATATTTCTTCGAAAACTATTTGATGCAAATCGCATTAATTGCGATGCCCAAAAGTAAACTTTTGAAAAAGTCACGAATTGTGCAAGAATATGAGACTCTAACAAAAGAAAAGAAAAAATAATAAGAATAATCATAATTATACAAAATATACATGTCCTAAAGGAATGCATCATGTTGGGTACGGGGAACTAATGTTCGTGACTCAATTTTCCCTTTAAAAGAGGGAATACGAGCGTGCTAAGGTTAGAAAGCCAAACTCGTCCATATCCCATACTCAAGGGGTATACCTAATCTAATCAAGCAAATGATCTAACCTAATTTCTATTTCCCTAAATGAAATGCAAATCTAATGTCATGCTTTCATACAAAGGGGTAAGGAATATACATATAGGGGAAATATGGGGTAAGGGATATACAGATAGTGGAAAATGTCATGCAAAATGATAAGAAAAGCCTAAAAAGTGAAAAATATGTATGAGATGGAAAAATTTGTCACACAAACATGCTCTAACGCGCAAAGGGCTCTGAAGGGTCTAGCGTTGGACTAACCCATGTCTATGAGTTCTCACTAGCATTGGACTAGTGAAAATGCGAGAAAGAGGGGGCCACAACTAGCGTTGGACTAGTGTGGCGACGTCTCACATTTATTATAATCAAATAACTCATGTAAAACATAATAAAGCAAATAAACATATAAATCACATAAACACATAACACATAAGCATGATATCTAGATGCAAGATCCTAAGAAAGCAGTAACACATAGCACATGGCCATGCAAATCACACAAAACAAAATAAAACAAATAAAGCCCTAACTATTACATCAGGGGGACCCTACTACAATCTAAGGGGAAAAATGAAATAAATAAATACCTAACTATTACAATTTTGGAGTTTAAATGCCTTGCAAATAACCAAAAATTAAAATAAAATAGATATACTAAATTAAATGACTAAAACGAATAAATGAAAGAAAAACATTCAAAAGACATGCAATTAAACACATAAAGTCACATAGGGGCACATAGGATCAAATAAGGCATAAAATAAGGGATAGAGTGTACCTCCCTTGAGTTGGGACCCTAATGATACGAATTTACTTATTTACCCTCCAAAACGAATAAACAAGTCAAGGCATCACTTTAATGAACAATTAATTACATGAAATAAAAATTAAACATAAAATGAAAATTAAACACGAAGTGGAGTCAATTAAAGCATTTACATAAAACAAAACATCCATGTGCAAGAAATCAAAACAAACAAGGGCCTAATTAAAATAATTAAAAAGTTTGAAGGGTCTAAATAAAAATACAAAAATTGACGGTTTAAGACGAGACCTATCAAAATCAAATGCTAAAACTTCACAAAAGACGAATGGAGACCTATTTATCAAAATTAAACATCAAAAATTACCCAAAATTTTATTAAAATAAAAATCTATCAAAACTCATTAAACATCAAAATTCATCCCAGAATCATTAATAATCTATCCAAATGATCATATTAAAGCATACCGATCAAACAATAACATTTCAGTGGGACCAAATGGATTAGTTTTCCCAATTTTCTGGGCCAAAGTAGCATTAAATAAAAATTAAAAGATTAAAGTGCAATTTTTGGAACTTGAATTCATGCATGCAATCTTAGAAGCTATTCTTCTTCCTCTTCACTGGTTTTTCCTCTGCAACTAGCTGGGTTCTGAATGCAATCTTTTCCATCCCAAACATTACTAACGGATCAACCAACAACAACTTGGGCCGAAGTAACAAATCCATCAAGCATTTCTTATGTTTAAACGCAAAATTTGAGAGGAGAAAAGCATGCAAAAGCTGGACAAAATCTTCTGCAACTTAGCTGTTTTCTCTGCAATTTTACATCCACAAGCTTCCCACGGCTCTCAAACATGATCAAATCCGATTTGAACTAAAGCAACAAGCCTACGACTTAATCCTCTCACTTTGCAACATAAATCCTTAGATTTAAACACAAAAAGTTGGACAAAGAGGGCATGCAAACCTGGACAGTTCATGCAATTTTTGATACTTTTAGATTTCAGCAAATACATGTGGTAAGTTTTGATACCAAACTCAAACCAAGACAACAAACTCATCAACCCAAATTCCTTATAGGCTGTCAAACACTCCTTGATGCATACCATGGCCATTGACAAACCGAATGAAAGCATGAAGGAAACATGGAGGAAAGGGAAGTGCAGTTGGTTTTCAGAGGAAACTAATGGGGTAAAATCAAGAGTAAAAAAAAACTTTCAATCACATCACTCAAACCATTCAACATCAAACCGTTTCCACTCCTTGTGGGTGAGCTTAAACCAGTTTTCAAAGTATTAGAAAACAAGCAAAAATTAAGACAACAGAGAAGAACAGAATCAGCTTGCAAGCCCCAAGTTGATTCACGGGTTTTTGGGTTTTTTGGTAGATCAGGCCAATCAACCTCCAAACTAACAAAAGAACTTGCAATTTACTCCATTTAGCACTAAACCCAACATCAAACATTCCACAAACAACAAGAAAATGGAGAAGGAACATTTAAAGAAACATCAGAATAGAAATGTCCGAAGTTTATGCCATTTTCTGGGTTTGCTTGTTCAAACATGCGAAAACCAGCCATAAACATCAAGCAAAGACTCATGGATTCATCAGATAACCACTATAGCAAACCCTAAACCCATGTTCCTAATCAGATCGTCCTATAGGCTCCTACTGAATCAGCTCTTAGCAACCAAACAACATGGCAAAGTCATAGAATCAGCGAAAGTTCTAACCAGCAGCAAACATTCAAAAGATTCACATCCGATGGTTTTATCTATCGAAAAACATGTTTAAATCCACAAAACAAGAGTCATTTGTACCTGAGAATGCTAGCACAGTTGGAGTGACCTTGAGGTCTGCCCAGAAACGCATACGGGCTCCTAGAAACGCAATCGATAGTTTTTGGCGTAGACGTTGCAGCCTTTGTCGAGCCGTCCTGTTTCTCTGGTTCTCAGCTACGAAGCCCTTTTCCCCAAATTTTCTGGACTTTCTTTGTCCGAAGATCCCTTCTTTTCCCTTAGCCACTCTTCTTCTTTGTTCAGTTGTAGCTTTCTCCTCCTCCGTTGGTTTTCTTTCTTTCTGTTTTCCCAGCTTACCGAAGATCTTCCTTGCTGTCTTGCTCTCTCTCCCACCGTCTCCTTTCAGCCGTCCCTCTCTTTTCTCCTGTCCAGCCCGTAGGTTTCTTTTCTCTAGCCGCCAACCTTACTGTCCTCTTCTCCAAGCTGCGTTTCTCAGCTTTTTATAGCTACAAGAAACCCCTCAACCCTAGCATCCAATGGTAGTAGTTCGTTGCATTTTTATGTGGCATTTTTGAGCCGTTTGATCCTCTTATTTTCTGAATATTGTTGATAAGAAAACCCAGGAAATGAGGTGGCCAGAGTTTGGGAGAAAAAACCAGAAATGAATTGAGAATGGGCTGCGGAATGGAGCTGCAATGCTTCTGTATCGTCCATGGGCTTCGCCCCTTTTTTTTTTTTAACAAAATTGATTTAGTTCTTTGTTTCTTTGTTTCTTTTCTTTCAAATTAATTAATTAATTAAAGATGATTTTCTTAGCAAAACAGTAAAGGTAAGATAGAAGTAAACAAAAAAAATCAAAAGTAAAAAATGCTTAAAATTTTGATTTTCAATTAATTAATCTAGAAAGCGTTAATTCCTAATTGAAGTCAATTTGCAAGAAAATTTTCATTATTGAATCTAACAAGATTGAAATCCATATTTTTTTGTAACAATTTCTTTTCTCTTTGTCAAAAACTATCTTAAACAAAATTAGGGCAACTAATGGACAAAGATGAATAGTGATTATTATTAATAAATAAATCTAAAAATAAAATAAATTTGGTATCTAAAATGCTAACTAAATGTCTAAAATAATAATAAAGAACATGAGACTAATAATAATAGATACTAATTGTGAGCTAAAATGAAATAGAAATAAGAAAATTGATTTAAAATTTGTGCCTACACTTTGAATATACAAGTCCAAACTCCCAAGACTACCATTTACCATTACAATTCCAAATACCCAAGTATAACAAATTTTGCACTTTAAAAGTCTCCAATTTCATACAAAAGATATATTAGCTTCCACCAAAAGCCGTTAGCCTAGAATCACCAACTTCCACCTCCAAGTCCTGTTAAGGAAAACAAACTTAAAGGGATGAGCTAATGTTCAATGAGGCCAAGAAAATCAAGCAAAGTAGTACAAATTAAATCGAATAACACACTTAAAACGACTTAACATGAAATTTCATTTAAGTGCACAAACAGGAAGTAAAACACACGAAAAGGAAACAGGAGCTCTCAGGAGCTTATATCCACACTGCTTCACCGATAATCTTGATCTACAATTTCCCAAGTGTTGACACTCCGTCAACCGAGCAAGTAACAAGTCCGTAGAACCCCATTTTTCACCAATTTCCATCCACAGTTACACCTCCTACCGGGCCAGAACGTCAAACAAGTTTTGATATTACTCGATATATCCAAGCAAGTCAAGTATATGAGCCCAAGGTTCACCAAGCTCCTCAACCAAGCCCTTGCTGGGCTTGAGTTGAATGGCTAGCCATTGGGTTTTGGGCGTCCCCACAAGTATAAGTGGTCGATGAGACAATGCTCCAATCGACTTAAAATAGGTCATAGTATTGAGTCGGTATGAGAGGCACCTCTCACCAGAATTAGGGTGTGGTACATGCTGCCGCTCAGTACTCACGATTACAAGCATGTTCAAGTACAAGTTCAAGTCACGCAAAGTCATATACAAGTAGTGAGTATTCAAGAGGGAGAGGACAAGGGTGATAAAGTACACCCTTGCCTCGACAAGTTCATAAATCATGACAATTTCACATAACACTTGTACACATCATTTCAATCATAGTACATGAAACATGCACTTGAGACTCACCCAAAAGTCAAGGGCAAATCCAAGAACAAAAGCAAGAGGTCAGACAACGTCCTCGGCGTCCACGTGATCACCTGAGACATGTACAATCATGATTACCTAGGTATTCGACCAAGGCTAATGAGAAAATATCATTTTTGCTACCCACATTCAAAGTCACAAGCTCAAGTCGAGGTTAAAAGAGACTTTTTCACTTACGCATTGAAATAACACTCAAAGGAGAACTCAAAAGTCATTTTCGAGTCAAGTCGTGGCAAGAAATCTTGATTCCAAGAAGAAAGTATCCTACTCAATTTTTTTTGTACGAAAACGAGGAAAGAAAAGCTGGTTTTCATATCTCAAAACTTCTAATTTTATGCCCAAGTTTTAGAATATAAATGAGCATTCATGTTTTCAAATCTTATGGAGTCAAAATCCATCAAAACGCTACTCATTTTCATAGTAAATGTTGAAGTTCAAAGTTCAAAGTTTCGAATATAAAACTAGTGAAATTCCTCAAGAGTTACTCTAACTAAACCACTCCATTTTATGGTTCAATGTCATGGAACCAAGGGCATAAGAATAGGGGTTAAATCCATCTCTCAAGTATGAAATGAGGTGCAAATAACCAAGAAAGTTAGACTTGAGACCTAGAAAATGTTTCCAAGTGACTTTGGAGTGTTGTCACTTTACAAGGAAAAAATCAGTTTTGCCCAACCCTATTTGAAAAATCAAAACTTGAGTTCCATAAACCCAAAATTTGCAAATCTTATACCGTTGAAAAATAGACTCAATGAACTAAAATTCTCTAGAAGACACTTTTCCAGATTCAAATCCAAAATCAGTCAAATCTTAGGCTCCAAATCACTATTTCAGTAAGAACAGAGCAAAACAGTCTTGCATTTTCAGTGAACTTTGGAAATTTGGTAAATTCATAGAAATAGAATCAGCCCTTAAAATTTATACCACTGAAAGAACCCAAGTCTAGTTTCAAACACAATAAATAGAACTCAATTTGGATCTTTCTACACCAAGATACAACAAGTTTCTTGAAAGCTGATTTTTGAAATCTGGTTCACGAATTTCCAGCTTTGGAACACTTGACCACAGTTTGTAAATCAGGTCATAACTAAGGCTACACAAATAAAAAATTAGCATGGCTTATGGCGTTGAAAACTAGATTCAAAATGCTAAAAAATCACTACAAGAAACTATCTTCAAATTTGTTTTTGTAAGATGAGTGAAGATGAGTTACAAGATGCAGCTGTGCAGGTCTCACGGTAAAACAGCAGGAGAAAATCAGTCAACTTTGCCGGGTTCACTATGGTTCATAGAAAACGAATTAGCAGGTGCATTTTATACGCGTTGGAAAGCTCTTGGAGTCTAGTTTCATATGCCACAAATGGTACTTGATTTCAACTCCTGTATGAAACATTATGGTCTGTTAAGTACGCCCTAGGAAGGCAGCACTGACCAGAAATTCCAGGTTTGTCTTCCTCCCTTTTAACCTAACTTTAACTCAACCAAATGAAAATGATTTTTGGGAGATAATTTACACACATATAGTCCAACATATAACAAGCATCTTGGCATTAAAATAACCACTAAAATTTTGAATTTAAACCAAGGAAATAAACCAGCAGAAATCGGACAGTTTTGCTCTACTTTCTCTTCAAGTTTTCTTTCCAAATCTTCATACCCAAAACCAAACCTTTATATCATCAAAAAAATACCAAACAAACAATAATTCCTCAAGGCCATTACCTAAGAAGCCACCTCAAGACATCTACCTAAAGGCAAGGTTCATTGAACCCATCAACAACCCAGCTAACTTAGTTAAAAAACTAACTAAACTAACTAAGAGATTGAAAGAAAATGAGAGCTTTGAGGGATTTTGGCCTTCTTCCAAGAGTAGTGTGCAAGACTACAAAGAAACAAGCTCTAAACCACCAAGTATCTTCCTCCTCCAAGTCTCCTTTTAAGCTTGAGTGATGATCCAAGAAGATGAGCAAGATTGGAGTGAGTTTTTGGGAGCAAAATGGAAGAAGATGAAGCTAAAATTTTGGCTAAAAATGGGTGAAGGGATGGCCGGCCAAGAGGAGAAAAAAGAAAGGGTTTGGTGAGCTTTTGGGTGATGTGATTTGATGAGAAAGATGAAATGACATAAAGCTATCTATGGTGCAAAAGTCAACAATTGAATAGTGGGGCCATTAGTGCTCCTTATTGAGCTTAATTTATCTCACTCACTTCTAATCCTTCAATTAGCTTTTCTTAGTCTACAATTGGTCATCTTTAATCTCCAAGACCACTGCACTCTCGGACCGAATATTGCCTCGAAAAATGTATTTTCACTAATTCTCACTAATCGAGCCGTAGAAAAATTAACTTTAAAGATAAATGTGCCTAAAAATATAAATTGGGGCAATGTACCATACAAATGCCAATTAAAATGGATGAAATAAATTAATTGGAGCAAATGAATAAATAATTAATTAGATTAAGCCAATGAAATAAATAAATAAATATAAATGAAATAAAAATTCGGGTCCTCACAGCTGGTCCTCAAGCAAGAGGTCCAATGAGGGGCTCAGTTCAGCCGTTACCGACCTACATTTACGCATACGCATGAGTAACCCAAGTTCCAACTTACCCGACGTCTTGGATAAGGGTCTAAGGGCCCAGTTCAGCTGCTGCAAGAAGATATACTGCCGGCCTACATTTCATGCACATATACATGCAAGGCCACATGCAAGATCAACTATTTCAAGTTCAGTGAGGTAGAGTGCCACATAAGGACACACACGCTTAGCCAAGATCAAGTCACAAGTAAGCTCAGCATTTCACGTTTTCAAGCATTTCAAATATTTCAAGTCAAGATACAGATCACATATAAATCAAGTTACTTGTACATGCATAAATGAGATATCAAGAGTTTAGTCAAGTTAGATAAAATGCGATAAAGTACACACTCACCTATGCAATGACAAATCAATTGCCTAACAATTTCTAGTAACAAGTAGCATGGAACATGCAGTTGGAACACTCACCCATTGATCACAATCTTTTTATTTCAAACCCCCGTTCTTTCTCTTGGTCACTCTCAAGTCCTATGGTCATCGTCATACATCAAGAGTCTAGCCAATTCATGCTAATATAAATGCAAACTATGAATTTCGAAAACTTTAGTTAGCCAATAAAGCAATTTGGCAGGTTTACCCCTATATAGCTGTCAAAGGTGCAAAAGATTTTCTTATTCAAATCTAGGGATAAAATCTCATGTATGATAGATCAATATATCACGTATCATATGAATTGAGGAACATGTCAATGATAGCCAAAACCTGTGAAGAAAACGGGACAAGAATCTCGAGGTTCAAAACTAGTTCAAGTAATCAGATTAATGACTACCTTCTCACCTAGTCGTACTCATTTACAATCTTAAAAGATGCCACACTATTCCAAACCACAACATTTAAAGGAAATTACTTCCAAGTCAACTAAGTTAACTCACCCCAAATCATATAGTTTTCCAGTTCAATTCAAGGGGAAAATTATACGTTAGGTCAGTGATTCAATTAAAAGATAGTATGAAAATATTTCCTTTTTACCCACGAATTTCAGCTTAAAACTATCCAAATAGTTTTGGGTTATTAGGCCGGAAATTCAACACTTGGAAACAAGAAAAAGTGAGGTTGTTACCTCCTAAAACCTATCATTTTGTGCTCTCATGCTAGGATTATGGTATAATCAAGTATTTTAGGGCATTCACAAGATAATTTAACCATACAAAACCAAGAGAAAAGCCAAACACAATTGCTCTCTCTTTCAACCAGCTTTGAACCAAATTTTCAGCTTTGGTGACATATTTTTGAAAAGGTGTAACTTGAATTTCGTAAGTCGGAAAATCACAAAAATTAATTCGTTAGAAAATAGATTCAAAGAACTAATAGGCTTTAGAAGACATCTTCATGAAATTCAACTCATAGATTAGTCAAATTTCAGTTTAAAAATCACTGCTATCACAAGTGCATGAAACATAACAGCCATGATTTTCAAGAACTTTGCAGCTTTTACTGGTCTTTATAGAAATTGAACAAAATCCTGAAGTTTATACCGTTGGAAGTTCTATAAGTCCAGTTTCAAATGCAACAAACGGAACTCAATTATGACTTTCCTATACGAAGTTATAGGCCAATTTTCCAAAAGCCGCGCAGAGCTTCCTGCGAAAATTTCCAGATTGCTAACAACTTGAGAAAATGAAACTTTTCTTAACAAAATCTCACTCCCTTAGCTCAAATTCAACATATAATTAAAGGATAACATGTATAAAGCAAGAATTACCATGAAAATGCAAAAAAAAATGTTCAAAACCTCCTCCCATGTTTTTGGCCAGCAAGCAAAAGAATTTTTTTCCAAAATCACAATGGTTTTGTGTGGATTGGCTTGATTTCAAATAAAAAAATTTACTTCACAAATTTCAACCACCTTTTTATCTTCCCAACCACCTTTTTATCTCACATACATCACATCACAAAAAATGCTACAGTAATTATCTCAAATAAAATCATCCAAATAAACTCTTATCCAAACAAAACTTAGTGTTTTCTTGTTTGAATCAAGGGGAAAAAAGTAAGTGCATGCTAGTCCAACATCTCAAGTATAATATAGAATAAAAGATTTTCTCATTTACTACTAGAAATTTCCAGCAAGAAGTAGTTGAGAAAAATGGAGTTTTTCTCCTCTTAAAACTCATTGTTTTAACTCCAAATCCAAGATACATGTGAAGGTTAAGGTTTGACATGGTACATCGAGCAAAAACTTGCCAAATTCACCACAAAATTCTGGAAAGTAAAGCTGAAAAATCTCTCTCCTAATCGGCCAACTCTAGCAAAAATTTCAACATATTTCTCTCAAGTTTTCCCAACAAAACTTCTAACTTCCAACCTATATTCCATGGCAAATACACAATATATCTTATCCCAACATGTCATGAATTATATAGCCAGGTATTCTTAGTAAAGAATTTCATCACAATTGCAAACATAAAAGTTTACCCTACACTATCACTTCATGCATCAAAATCAGCCATCAATAGCTTAGGAAACAAACAAATCTTCCACAAAGTCTTTTTCTTTTTGCTCACAAAACTTTCATATGGTAAGTATAGGAAAATAAAGATAGATTGTCTACGAAATTTACCTCTTTTTTCCCGCAAACTCAAGATGAAAAGCAACCAAGAAGTACTAAAAGTTTTCTTCCTCCAAGAACTCCTCCAATAGCTTCCTTCCAAGGCTTGATTCAAGGTTTTATGGAGTGGATGTAGGGTTTTTCTTTGGATTTCTCACTAAATAGGCAAGGAATCACGGCTTGAAGTTTGCTGTTTTTTTCTCTCTTTTCTCTCTTGAATTTCGTCCAGCCAAGAAGGAAAATAGAAGAAATTGGTAATGAATGGAAACTTGGTGAAGATAAGAAGAGAATTTTGTCTTGCGTCAAAGCTTGCTATATGGTTGATACTTGGCATCACAAGATGAAATTCCTATTAGTTGTCTTCCATTCACTAATATCTAGTTCTCTTCCAGTAATATCTTAACACCTCTATTAACAAAAATCATTTTGCACAAAACTTACCTCTAATTCAACCAAAATTATTGGCACACACCTCGCTAATTAATCACACTGCATAACGCCACTATGAACTCAACATGGAACAAATTGAATGGGGCAATAGGAAATAAAATCATAACTCAACCATTAAATTAACCAAAAATTCAAGGCAAGTAGATTAAAATACAAAATATAAAAATAATAATTTTTGGGAATACAAAATATAAAAATAATTTTTGGGTCCTCACAATCTTTCCCTCGTAAAAGAGCTTCGTCCTTGAAATTCTAACCTTGCTCGCACATAGCTTGATTCTATAGTGTTCCTCCAGCCCAAGTGGCTTTCTCCTCACCTATGATACTCCCACAAAAGTATATCTAGAGGAAAGTGCTTACTAACGTAGTGACTAAACTATTATACTAAGGAGTTTACCAGAAGGTTGAAATAACTCACGATGGATATACACTTTTGTTTTTCGGCTAACCCCGTACACGGGGACGAGCGCCACCCCGTACTTTATTATATCCAGAACTGAAATTTACATAATGATCAAGCCCTTACCACAAAATCGACTGTGATAACATAACCAAAGGCTATACGATCTTGACTTCCTAACTGAAGGCATTCCTAATCTATCAAGCCGGATTTCGTCACGAGCCAACTGTGGAAGCAAACGTATGTGATCGTAAACCCCTAACCTGATGTTCAGGGTAAGTAACTCCCAGCATTAGATAACAAGATATCAGACGAACGTTTGTTCGCCTCCCTGTAGCCAATGGATCAACCTAGAAGAATCACCTAGCAACTGCCAAATCTGCCAAACCTCCCTTCGATGTGCCAAGACATTGAAACTTCCTCTGAAGAATCCGCACTAAAACCAAGGAATCTAACTAGACGCACACATTGCCAAACCCCCTCTGAGCACTCACGCGAAGCCCTATCAAAAGGGCTAGAGTCTCCGCACGTAAACTGGAGGTTTCCCCAAGAAAAGCCGAAAATGCAAAAAGAGGACTTCCTGATGAATCACGCACGATGATATACACTTGGAACTGGATAAAAAGGAGAAATCATAACGACGAAACTAGTTTTCTACTTTGGTTAGATCTTGAAATCAAACACTATGCTTTGGCAAACGTACTACCTTCTTTATGAACCACTAATGAAAACTCCTTGCTTGTATCGAAGAATAATTTGCAGAAATTGAATCACCATCAAGAATTTAACTCCAAACAAATATAGACATTCAAGATTACTAGTTAAAACATCAGGCACCAAGTACACCATTGATAAGATAGGTACAGCTTACTGCATAAAGCAGTTACTACACATAGTCCAGAGATACAACTATTCCAGATAACACATCACTAATTGCTAACTTTGACTGTTACAGCAGCTTCACCATCGCAATATTCATTTGTGTCGGGCAGTTTCTCACTTGATGTCCAAGTTTGCCGTATCTAAAATATGCACCAATTATCGAATAATATATTCTAGTATTAGTTTTGTCATAGATTTCGCACTTAGTTGCTACACATCTCTTCTTGAACTGTCCATTCTTTCTTCCTTCCCCTATTCTTCCTAGCAAGTTCATCTCCACTAATCTCTTTGCATTTTCGTTTTGTATCGATGAAGCTTCCTTCACCATTTCTCACTTGGTTGCTAGAAATGTCTTAAGATACGACTTGTATAGTTGAATGCACCAATTCAAACTTATTCCACAATTTCTCCAGTATCCCTTCGTATTTCCTTTTCATTTCCATGTTCTTGTTTAGTAACTCAATTTTCTCCATATACTCTTGTTTCTATTGTCCTTTCCAGTGTTTAGCCAATTTCTTTTAAAACTCTACCTCTTTTCGAAGAATCTCTATTTCCTTATGTATATCTTTCAAATTCTTCATATTACCGAGTCACTTAATCTCAAATAATTGCCTACAAGACAAATCAAAGTATCTAAAGGAGTAACTAGTCACCAATAGAAACTCTAACCATATAACTCTTAAGTTCTTTTGCTTCCAAGTTATCCATGAAAACTACTCCTAACTATCCTTAAACTAGATAAACGAGAAGTCTAAACACAAGTAGGGCAATACTTCAAGATACTATGACACTTATTCCTATTCTTGGGTCTTCCCACAAAGATTACTATTATCGCTTATGCATATAACAAAATACGGAATCATATTCCTTAAAGCAAAAGTTCCACATCTTAACTCACTCTCCATTATACACTCACTTACAAACTCACTCAAGAAGAAACCATAACCTCTTACCCCCACAAGTGCCTTTTACCATTCTCCGTCAAGGCGGTCATCGTAATTCCGCTAAAATTCGCATACAAGTGTAGAACCCACATCTTTGTCCCTAAAATCTTCATACATAATCCAAAACTTGTAGAGAAATAAGAATCAAAACCAGGTTCCTATGTGGCATTGCAAAAGGGTAGGAAATTGTGACAGCCCCACCTCTCCCTAGAGCGTACCCAAGGGTTTGGCGGACCGCCTGCCCAACTCTCGCCAAGACTCACTCACGCACCACGTAATTTACAAAATAATAACGTCAATAGTAAGAGCATTAACAATTACAACCTTAAATATATATAACCCTGGACATCAAATGTCCAAACAATCTCTTAATACAAGGAGTCAAGCTTATGAAATAAAACCAAGCAAGCCCGCTAGAGAACTAAGGAGTGCTCACGCGAGTGACTAACCAAATCTTAGACAAAGACTATGCCTTCTCCACTCCCACTCTCACGTTCTCACCCCTTTAAGGAAAACAAAATTCATGGAATGAGCTAGAAGCCCAGTGAGGTTCCAAGGAAACAGGCAAGTAAACTAGCATGCATGATACCATTAAGTCAAACCCGAATAGAGCAGAACATAATGCATAGTAAAGCAGGTAACCAGATAGATCATGCAATAGTGTACAGTAAATGTGACGACCCCACCTTCCCCTAAGGCGTACCTCAAGGGTTAGCGGACCGTCTGCCCAGCTCTCGCCAAGACTCACTCACTCACATTAACTTCAGAGATAACATTAACTGCAAAGTAAGCACAAAATTCCCCAAGAAATATTGTAACTATCCAACTTCACAAAACATTCATACCTAGGCGCACAGCTAAACGGATCAAAATACAAGTAATTCAATCACCTCACCAAGTGTAAATAGAATGGCAATTACTTAAAATGAGGACTACAACTTTCGAGCTCACTATTCTTTGGATGCCAAATCAATAACACTATAATTCTTCAATATACCACGTACATGCTACAAATCATCCGAATATACAAGCCAAAGTACAAGTCAAAAGGTAAGAGCTTGAACAACTAGTACTATAATACAGTATCGGCCAAATACAAGTTTAACATTCCTAATACAACTAGTAGTATTCTTGTCTCTCTCATCCCCGCACCCTATTAAGGAAAACAAATAAAAGGATGAGCTAAAAGCCCAGTGAGGTTCCAAGAAAACATGCAGTCAAATTAGTAAAATATCTTTCACATATTTCAAAATCTTAGAACGAAAATAATAAACGGTTACAAATAATGTCATGGACCGTTCACACATTCGGATAAGTATTGTAACCCCAACAAGAAAAGGATACGGTACTGATATGGTGGCTCCTGCCAGAATTTCGGCAGAGCACCCAAGATTCAAATGTTGATACAGCTGATATGGTGCTCCAGCCAGATTTCAAGCGTAGCACTTAGTCCCGTACAGTGTTTCACTTGGAGTCAGTTCCGCAGCAACATTTCCAAGTCCGTTGACACTCCGTCAACGTTTGAGATATAATAATAAGTCCAGTAGAGCACCACTTATCTCCAATCTCCGTCCACCAATCAACACCCTACTAGGCCCGAACATCAAATAGAAACAGTGGTGGTAATACTCGAGCATACCAATTAGTCGAGGAGATAACATTCCACTCGACAAAATAGTAAACTCAGGGCTCGTTATCTAATTGACCAAGCCCTTGCCGGCTCGACTCGATTAACTAGCCAGTAGGGTTTAGGATCTAGGCCATTACTTTCAACTCATGCACATGAATATCAATTCACTTGGAAACATTTCACTTGTAGTAGTAAAACAAGAATTCAGTCAAGTTAGGTCGAATGCAATAAAGTACACACTGGTCTATGTAATAATGAGCCAACTTAAGCAATAAGTCATATTTGAGTAACAAATAGTATGGAACATATAGTTGAAACACTCACCAGTTCAAAGCAGAGCAACGATAACATTCGTCTCCGAGTGGCTCTCGTATTCACTGTCAACCCTAAGAGCAACCAAGGTAAAAGATATTTATGGTCCAACTATCCAAAACTTCGATGAACAAAGTTCACATTTAGATCAATTATGGGCCATACACCTATCCAAGTACCAAGTTATAGCTAGAATTATTCTTTATAAGTCCTACCATCCTATACTAAACCTTTAGCACCATCAAATAAGGATTTCATGCTACGCGCTATTCGAATAATGACTAAGGGCTAGTAGGGAAACTCGGCCTCGAACAATCAACATTCACTATTCAACTCAAAGGTATAAAGCTGTGAGAAAACCTCAATTCCAATCATAAAACCAAACTCAAAATGGTTTAACAACTCCAACTTAAAGTTGGAAATGGAAGCAAGAACAACTTTAGAAAACATAATTTTCTCCAGTTTTGCGCGACGCTGTTTGAAAAATCGTATCACAAGATTCTTAAGTCCAAAATTTTATAAACTTTATACTGTTGGAAAATAGACTCAAAGGACTACAATTTCCTAGAATACACATTTATAAGATTCTGTCCATAAATCAGTCAAATTCCAATCTCAAGTTGTTGTTTCATTAGGTAGAAAAACAGAGCAGGTGTGAAAATTCAGTCAATTTTGGAAAATCATAGATATTCATAGGAATTGAGAAAAATTCTGAAATTTTCACGGTAGAATGCACTCTTAATCTAATTTTAAACGCAACAAGTAGAACTCAATTTGAATTTTTTTTACACCAAGATACGATAGTTTCCCTAAGTCTGTGCAGTGACCACTATGAAAGTTCAACAACTTTTTTTTTTTAATATCAATCACCTCGTGGCATAGTCTTTGGAAATGAAATATTGTTGATGTTCTTCATAGCTTTTTTTTCTAATCAAATGAACCTGTTTTATTCATCAAAACCAGAGTACAATGCCAAAGAAAAGGCCAGAGCCCTATCTCCTAAAAGAAAACCGAAAATTACAAAAATTCTGCATATCCAACTATAAAAGCCCTCTAGTACGCAATGGCAACTGAGAAGCCGAAGTGAAAAATGATCGAAAACCACACGTCACGCCATAAAGCTGCGATCGAATCCGCCACCGTGTTCCCCTCCCAGTAGTAATGACTGAACTGATAACAACTAGAGGTAACCAGCCGAATAGCGCGAACAACTGGCCGAATTGCAGCTGGAACCCCCATCCCCCCTTTAAACAATTAATCAAGACCAGGCAGTCTGATTCAACGATTAGCTGAGAAATCCCTAAACATTACCCCAAATAGAGCCCTAATAGGAGAGCACGCGCCTCAGCTTGCAGGGAGTCCAGACAGCCAAAAGAATCCGCAAATGCAAGAATAAGCTTCCCACCAGAATCCCTAATCACCCCCACCGCCCCCACTGCCACTAACCATAGAATAGCCATCAGTGTTTAACTTAAAATAACCCCCCACAGGGAAGATCCACCTCACCACCTTAGATGTTAACACCTCCGGGTCGAGGTCAAAGCCTCTAGAAGGCCCTCCCACTGGCGAGGCAAAATCGCAATTCCCAGAAAGTGGACTTGAATTAACATTCGCAATTCACTAATGATGAGGACCCGAACCTGAGACCCTGATAGCTTGTGACCCTCAAACCTGGACATATTCCTAGCCCGCCATAGGAACCATAGAATCAGGAGCGGAAGAATCCGAGATACCCAGCGTAGCGCCTTCGCTTTTACAGGAAACATCCACCAATCGTAACACCGAGACCTAACGGAGAGACCCGGTGTAGACACCCCTAGGGAATGCTCAAAGAACCCCCATGTCCAAACGACCAATTGACCGGTAGAGACCACATGTTGCAGCGTTTCTACCTGAGCCGGCAAATAGCAGTGACACTTAGATGGACCATGAATTTGGAATTTCTCAAGCACATCATCCATTGGCAGATGGCCATTCAATAAGCACCACATGAAAAAAGAAAATTTCTGTGGGACGGAAGAATGCCAAATATAGGTACATGCCCAGGAGTGAGCCCGAGCCGGGTGAACAAACTGATAAGCAGACCTCATGGAGAAAACCCCGAGGGATCCAATAGCCAAACTAAAGTATCCGGGTCCATCCCAAAGCAAAAGAAGGAACCCTGAACAGTCTCTCTAATCACCGAAGGCAACGCTGCTAACGCCAAGTAGTCCCATCGACCCTCACGTAAAAACTTAGAGACCGTCGCATCTAAGGCCAATTCTGGATACCGCCACGCCAAAGGGCCCAGCCCACTCCAGTTATCCCACCAGAAAGCCACCTCCCCCTAGAGAGGTCCCACTTCAACCATTGCTCCATGGACGAACGGACCCCAAGCATACGCTTGCAACTAGCAGACAGCTGGGCAGAAAACGGAGCTTGATTCGGATGTAGAGACCCAAAGTACCTGGCTCTCATGAATTTCGCCCAGAGAGATTGGCCACATCGAAACATCCACCATAGTTTATAGGAGAATGCCTCAACAACCGCCTGAAGAGACCGGAACCCTACCCCCCTTCCTGCTCAGGGAAGCACAACTTCTCCCACTTCGCCCAGTGACGCTTAGCACCAAATTCTAACGCGCCACAAAAGAACCTCGCCAGCATTCGCTCCAGGTCAGAGACAACCCCCCCTTAGGGGTTCCAAAACTGCCAGAATATGAATCGGCATGGACGACAGTACATGCTTAATGAGCAAAGCCCGCGCACTCATTGATAACCACCGACCATGCCAGGAAGTAATTCGTTGAGAGACTTTGTTCAGTAACTCAGAGAATAGAGATTTCACTCGTCTTGTGACAGCCCCACCTCCCCCTTAGGGCATACCCAAGGGTTTGGCGCACCGCCTGCCCAACTCTCGCCAGGACTACTGAGTCGAATCATACAAACCCTAAATTACGCGCGATAGAACCCAAAGAAAACAAACAATCGGAGACTACTAAGTTGGAAACATGATTTCTAAACCACACGGTGACATGGTACTTCGATTAAACACCTTAACGAAAACGAAAATGAAAACGAAAATGCAGTCGGAAAACAGCTACGTCACAATCTGGCCAAGATCTGGCCGGATTCTCTGCAAGGGTTTCCTGCCAGAAATTTTCTTTCCACGTTCAAACTCTGCACTCGTCCGAATCCCAAGCAAGTACAAGCAAACTATATATATAACACCAGAAAATGTACATTCCCGAATAAATGAGCCACATAGACAAGATCCACCACTTTTATATACACACGTGGGTAAATGAACAATTCGAAAGGAAAACATTTGATTAAGATACAATTAGGGTTTTCCAATTTCAGAGGAGTTACACGAAAGAATATTTAAACTAGCTCCACTCTTATCTTCAAAGTCACAGTCCCAAAATTTGAACTCTGTAAGAAAACCAAGGTAACGGGAAAGGGGGTGAGCTTAAACTCCATGAGATACCAAAAGTACAAGTAGTCACAAAACATGGTTTTAAATCATGCAATTATACCCACCCGATAGGGAAATGAATAAATACTTCAAATGGAAAGGATACAGGTGGCTCTCAGGAGGCAAAAGGGATGGTAAAACCCGAGTATACCAGAACTTCAGAATATAACTTAGCCTTAAGTCGAGAATTTCGTCCCTGGCGGTGCTGGACAACACAACAGGCTAGCACGACGGCTAAGCCCCACCAGAGGGTCTAGATTTCAGGATTTCGTCCCTGGCGGTGCTGGACAACACAATAGGCTAGCACAACGGCTAAGCCCTACCAGAGGGTCTAGATTTCAGGATTTCGTCCCTGGCGGTGCTAGACAACACAACAGGCTAGCACGACGGCTAAGCCCCACCAGAGGGTCTAGATTTCAGATGCACATAACCATGCAAATCCGCATACAGGACAACTAATTCAAGTTCATACAATAACCCAGTCACACAGGGCAGAGAACGAGTAACAGGTTCAAGTAGCAGGTACAAGCCCATACAGTGATTTGGCAATAAGCGAGGGAGACGGGTGTGATAAAGTACACCCTCGACTCGTCCAGAATTAAGCAGGTATTACAGTCAAGCAAGTCACATTATGCAGGTATAGGTAAAACAGTTAAACAACAAGTCATGCGAGTGATACACTCACCAGTTCAAAAGGATAACTTCAAACGTTTCCTCCCCAAAGGATGCCTTTGAACACCAACACGTCCTAGGAGTAACAGGGTAAACAATTACAGTTCTCACATTCACAAACCCAGTAAATGGAATGCACAAGTGAGGCTCGACCACGAGTCGTATACTTCTCTAAATTGATTACTAGGACAAAAGAATAAAATGCCTCTTTTGAGCAAAAAGATAACAGTTGGTCCTAGGGATACGAATCAACCCCAAAACCCTTCACTTCTACCAAAAACCATACCCACAATGATTTACTAACTCCAAACTTAAGGTGCAAGATGAAAGTAAGAGTAATTCTAGGAAAACAGAATTTTCCAGATTTGCGCACCATCATTTGAAAAATCATATCTCACGATTCTTAAGTCCAAAATTGATAAAATTTATACCGTCGGAAAATAGACTCAAAGGGGTACAATTTCTTAGAAGACACATTTATAAGATTCAGATCACAAGTCAGTCAAATCCGAGCCTCAAGTCGCTGCTTCATCCAGTAAAAGACAGAACAGGTATGTAATTTTAGTCAACTTTGGAAAATCACCATAAATCACACAGACAGAACTAGGGTCTGAAATTTTCACGGTTCATAACTCTATGAATCTAGTTTAAAACGCAACAAACGAACTTAATTCCGATATTTCTACAACAAGATATAGCCAATTTCCCAAAACTGCTCAAGGGTTCCTGCGAAAATTTGCAGCACTCCCTTGTTCTATTACTTTTCCATCCTACAACCAATCACCAACTTCATCTCAACAGCCACAATTGCACATATCATAGGCGATAAAACACATCTAATTAGGGCCAAATACCCTTCAATTTGAGCCAATTGTAGCTCCAAAACCAATCACATTAAAGCCCCAAATTGAAAACCCTAAAGCTGAAATTTATGCACCCTAGCTGAAATTTCTTTAAGCAACCAAAACTAGCATACCAAAGCTTCATTTTACACAATAAAAAGCTATCATTCCATGGCCAACCTGTGAGGACTCGAAAATTTCTTATTTTATCGAATATTATTGATTTATTTAAATGTTTATTCACCTGTTTTCTCCAAATAATTTATTTCAACCATTTTAAATCCATTCATATGGAACAATGTCTTCCTTATGTTTTTAAACGTCCCGTTAGCAAATTTAATTTTCGGAGATTTGTTTAAGTGAGAAATAATAAGTACATGTGTTTCGAGGTGATATTCTATTCGAGAGTGTAATCATCTTGGGGAAAATTAAGAATGATCAATAGTAGATTAAGAAAAGTTAATTGAGAAATTAAAGGTGAATGAGTTCTAATTAAGTGCATACCGCTCGCGTCGATAGCTTTCCAAAAGACGCGCTGAGGCAAATTTATTGGAGATTTGAGAAAGTAATACTAGACTCATGTGAGGACCCGCAAATCTACTTGTTTTAAATTCTTATTACTAGCTTATTTAAATATTCAATTGCCCGTTTACTCCGAATATTATTTTCTAACCTTTTTAGACCTAATTAAATGGACTTATAGCTTAGTTATATTTTTAAAGTGACTCGTTTCAAAATTTAATTTTTGAAAGCTCGTTAAGTGTGAATAGTGAATGCACGTTTGGAAATAATAATCGATTCGAGATACAATAAGCTTGGAAAATTGGAGACTTGTACATTAGTCTTAAAATGGTTATTTTTAAAGTTTAAATACTCAAGTGATAGTTAGTTATACTATCGTTATAAGAATCTCTTAGAGATTTCGCGTTATCGCGCATAAGTTGGAAGTTCGCGTTTTCGCGCGCGCGACTAATTGGAGGATTTTAGAAATCATTTCTAGATTATTAAGAGTGAATCATATTAGTATGAATATAAGTGCACTAGAGGTTTAGTGCACAAGTGAATCAAACTCGAGCGGAATCGAGCACGAAACGCGCGCGTATGCGCGCGGGGAGAGAGTTGACTTTTGAAGCAATCTTAGCCACTCATTTTAGCTTCTTAAGGAAGCTTCATTGCAACACAAAACTCTCACTCCTAAGCTCCAAGAACAGCCGGCCAAGAGGAGAAGAAAAGCCACCCAAAGTTCATCAAATTTCCTCTTCATTTCACCTTCAAAACTTCCACCAAATCACACCAAAATTTAACTACACTTTGCTAAGCACTTGGTGATCATCTTAAGCTACAAAAAGAGCTTCATTTCCACGGCTTTCCTTGAGCATCTTTGGACCGAAATTTCTGCTTGAGTCACCAACAAAGGTAATCCACGATCAACCTTGCAAATCTTGGTTTATGGAAGTAGTCTTGCACTTATGAGTTCATGGTTTCACATGGGTAGCTTTAAATTGTTGAAAAATTGTTGTGTGGGCTCTATGAACTCCCACTATGGCTTGATGGACTGATTTGATGAGTTTTGATGTTATTAATGTTGGTTTAGTGCTTAAATTAGTAGAAATAAGTGAGTTTATGAAGGATAGCTCAAAGGAGGTGAAGGGGAGAATTTTTCCGTTTCTGCCCCTGTGATGTCCGTGGCCCTTAGGGCAATTTTTTGTGGATCTAATACTTAGTTATGATGTATATATGTTGTGTGAGATGTGTAGAAAGTTTCATCAAAAAAATTCCATGATTTGGTTGTCCGAATGATGAGTTTTCGAAGATCAGCAAAACTGGAAAAATTTCCCGTCACTGCTCTGGCAGTGTTTTTGTTTTGGCTATAACTTTTTACTCCGACGTCAATCGAGCTACCGTTTGGCACATGGAAACTAGACATTCCCAGATTTCCAACGGTATAAAATTCACATTCTGATTCCACCTGAGTGATCCGTACCAACCTTGTAAATTTGACTGTCCTGTTTCTCGTCTGCGCTAGGAGCTCTGTTTTGAGCAGCGAATTGATGCTCAAATATGAGCTAGTTGTGGACAGATTTTGAAAACATTTCTTCTAATAAATTGTATTTATGAATCTAGTTTTCAACGCCACCAACCACGCTAATTCCAAGTTGAATTGAGTGAGTTGGCCGATGTTCAAATGACTCAGGGATTAAAAAAAACCCTCTTTTTGGCTAGCAAATGCCTTAATCTTTATTGGGACTTGTTGTTTCGAAATTTTTGGTGTTAATCACCTATCAAATGCATCTTGGATGTTTAGTAGACTTTGTCTTCAAAAATGAACTATGTTTGAGAAAATTTCATTGGCCAAATGTTTGGAAAAGGGAAGAACCAAATGCAAGGCAGATTGCCTTGGAAATTTTAGAAATTTTAGTGGCTTTGTTAACTAGCTTCCCGAATGAATTTTTCTATGAAATTTGACAGAGGAATACCTTATATGGTGGTATAATACTGAAATTTGGTGGCATTCCGAGTTCATTTCGATACCCAACTAAAGTCCCAAATTTTAAGCTTCAAATCTGGAATTTGTCCAGTGAACTTCGTTTTTGCACCGACTTTGAACTACTATATCTTGGTGCTAAAAACTCCGATTCTTGTTCCGTTTGTTATGTTTTAAACCTTGTTTACAACCCTAATTGAGTACCAAATTTCAGAGGCTAGATCGAATTCTGTGATTTTTCCGAATTTTCAAAATTAGCCGAAAACCAACCCAAAACTGTCTTAGTAGGCTTAAGGCAGCAACTTTGAGCTGAGTTTTGGATATTTTCATTTGGAATCATGGAAAAGTGTCTTCTAAGAACTTTTAGTACTTTGGAAGAAGTTTCCAACGGTACCAATTTTCCAATTTTGGACCTACGGAGAGTGAGTTATGATTTTTCCAAAAGTGCACTTCAAATCTGGAAATTCTCAAACTTGACGGGAATTGAGTCTTCGAGACTCTTCCCTATCTTTCGATACTACTTGACCATTTTGGACTTGTTTTCAAGAAGGAAATCAGTTTTTCCTTGTGCGTTTAAATACCACCTTTAAATCTTGAATTTGAGCGAATTAAGGCTCATTTTCGTAAGATTTCTTTAGATTGTACAAGTGTGCAATCTTTCTTGATAATTGGGATTTTGAATAATAGTATGTAATAAATGCCGTTGTTTGCTCAGGCATTCAAGAGGACCTTCGAGAGGACCTCACATCGGACGCCTAAGTGCTTGAATAGCACTACTTACTCTCCTTGTGATTAGGTGAGTGTCAAGTGCATGACTAGTTGAAATTATGTGAATTTGCAAGTTATGTATAGCATGACTATAACTATCGAGTCGATGTGTACTTTATCACACTCGTTCTCCTTTGAAATAAATGGAATGAATTATATTAAATGATTGAATGAATGAAATGAAATGAATGTGAATGGATGAAATTGGATGATTGTATGAATTAAATGGTATGCTATGGCTGCATACGTCGCTGGAGTGAATCTCCTCGATACCCAAATGAACATGGGGACGCCCAACTCTCACTGGCTAACCTTGGACTCGAGCCGGCATGGGCTTGGTCGGGAACCTTGGCGAACCATGAGATAACATAAGCTTGACCTATTGAGAGGTCTTGCTTGGCATACTCGAAGCAGTATCGCCCAAAAACAAACGACAGGCGGGCCCGGTACAGGGGTATGTAACGGTGATCGGGGACATGATAAGTGAAGTTCTACGGACTAAACCTACCCGATTGACGGAGTGTCAATTCGCGAGGTTCTGGATCGAGTAAGTGGAAAATAGCTCCTGAGAGCTCATATATCCTTGAATTGTTTCTGCTTACATATTCTTGCTCGAATTATTATTTTCTTGCATATTACAGTTATATTCGTTAAATGGGATTGTTATTTGGACAATGTGCTTGCATGTGTGTTTCTTGGCCTCACGAGCGATTGCTCACCCCGTAGATTTGTTTTCTTAACAGGGATGGAATTGAAGTGAAACTCGGAGGAACCCTTTTGATGTACTTTTGTAATAGGGTTTTCAATAGAACTGACTGGTTATTGTGGCTATTGTATATTTTGGGAATTGATCTATTTTTGGGAACCCAATGGTAAGAATTGGAAGATTGATATGTATTTTGTAACTCGTGGGTATGACCGGATGTTGTACTTATATGATAAGTGTTGGGCAGCAACCTTCTTTCAGTAGACTTGTATTAATGGTTATTATCGCTTAAGCCGTGAATCGACTTTGTCGGTGAGTCCTGGCGAGAGTTTGGGCAGGGCATTCCCGCAGCCATACCCTTTGGTTCGGCTTTATGGGAGAAGTGGGGGCCGTCACATACAATCTTAAGAAAATATCACGAAAGAAGAGCTTTTACATGGCCCTTTCAAATTCAAGGTTCGAGGTGGTGTTTAATAACACAAGGAAAAACTGATTTCCTTCATGAAACCAAGTCCAAAATGGTTCAACTAGTAATTGAAGGATAGGGAAGAGTCTCCAAAAACTCAATTACCCGTCAAGTTTTGGAAAATTTCAGATTTGAGGTGAATTCTTTGAAAAATCATATCTCACTTTTCGTAGGTCCAATTGGAAAATTGGTACCGTTGGAAACTACTTCCAAAGTACTAAAAGTTCCTAGAAGGCACTTTTCCATGATTCAAAATGGAAGACACTCAAATTTGGCTTCAAGTTGCTGTTTTGGACTCCCAAGACAGATTCGGGGTTGGTTTTTGGCAAACTTTGGAAATTCGGCAAATTCACAGAATACGAACTAGACTCTCAAATTTGAAAATCAATTAGAGTTACAATTAAAGTTTAAAACACAGCAAACTGAACAAGAATTGGAGTTTGAGCGCCAAGATATAGCAGCTCAAAAGTTTGGTTCAAAATGACGACCATAGGGCAATTTTTCAGATTTGAAACACAAACTTTGGGACTCTAGTTGGGCATCGAAATGGACTTGGAATGGTACCAAATTTGGTATGATTACACTACCAAAATCAAATTTAGTAGCTGTAGACACCAAAATTTCATTAAATTCGATTTAATTAATTTAGTTTTAGCTTTAATTAGCTTACTTAATTCAATTTTAGATTTTTTTGTCTTTTTATTTTGTTTCATATTTAATATTATTATTATTTTTTTAATTAATTGATTGAAGGTTGCATATTAGTAATTGGTGTTTTATTTTATTTTTGGTACATTAAAATTCACCATTTTCTTTTCTTTTTAAAGCATTTTTTATACTAAATTTTGGAAAAAGAAAAAATAGAAAAAGTGAAAGAAAAAGAAAAGAAAAATGACAAGTGGCACACATGCAATAAGGGCAAATGTCCCTTTATTTTTTTTGACAACACAACACCTAGAAGGTGAGGTGTCTAGACACTTGGAGGCCTAAGATTTGAAGAAAAGAAAAAAGAAAAAGAAAGAAAAAGGGAGACTACGGAGGAGAGGCCTGAAAGAAAACCAAAAAAAGGAGAAAAACTAGGAAAAAAAAGCAGCGGAAAGACAAGAGGCTAGAGGGGTTGGTGGCTGAGGGTTTTTTCGGCGGAGGAAAAAGGGTAACGACTGGAAAGGTGAAAAGGCTTGAGGGATTGAGAGAAAAAGCTGAGCAAGGAAAGTGAGGAAGTTGAGTGATCGGAGGACGAACAAGGGGAAAATCTGGGCAAAGGAAGCTGCGGGGAAAGGAACCAAAGCCAGAAAACCAAGAAGAAAAAAAGCTTCGGGAGAGCTTCGGGCAGACTGGGTAGGAGCTAGAGAAAAAGGAAAAACTAGAAAAAGCTACAAGGTCAGGAGAGAGATAAAAGAAAGGGCTTCGGGCAAGGAGTTGGAAGGGAAGAAAAGAGGAACTGAAGGTTGAGTAACAAGAGAGGGGCTGCGGAAGGGAAAAGAAAGCAAGGACGAAAAGAAAAGCTGCAGGCTTGGGGAGAAAAGAAAGAAAGGAGGGTTCTTGGTGGGCTGAAAAGAGAGGGGGAGAGTCTGGAGAGGATGAGAAAAGAGAACAGCAAAAGAGAGAATGCAGGGCTGCGTTTTTCCTTGCAAAAGGTTGATCATCCAGCCTTCTTTGAGCGAAGATTTTCCTCCATCGATTGGGCATCATTCACCAAACTGTTGATTGCTGCACACTCTCTGACATCAGGAGAGCAATTTCTGTTCAAAAATCTCGGAGAAAAAAACATCAAGAGAACCATCAGATTTGACCTTGAAGTGGCGGATCCCGTCTCCCTGTTGCATGTCAAAAGCTACAACCAATCAACTCCAACAACTCTTTCGTGTGCTTTCCCGTTTGAATTTTGATTCGAAGAAAACTTCCTCAGGTATCATTCCACAATAATGTCCCAATTCATTTCACTTTTGTTTGCTTTCTTGTTCCTGGGCCTTGTTTTTTTTTTAGATTCTTGCTGTTTTCTTTTTTTGGTAACCTGCGGTTTGTCTATTTGATTTGCAATCTATCTTGTCAGAACTCCTTGCATGATATTGGGATATATCTTGTCTGTAATTTGGGTAAATAAGCCTCAGGCATTTGGGTTTGAAATCCTGAGAAAATGGCCGCATGGAACTAACGAGTAGTTGCAGAGGAAAAATGCTTGGTCATTTCATTACTTTGATCCAAGATGTTGTGGGTGAAATCGTTAGTTGTGCTGAATGAAAAAGATTGTATTTAGAAACCCAGAAAAATGGCATAAAACTTTGGGCAATTCTGTTTGATGTTTTCTTCTTGCTGTTTGCTTGCGGTGGTGTTTAATGGTCCTTGTTTTTTTCTTGTCATTTCATTCCTACAATTTGTTTCTTCCCCCCGAAGTGAGAGACCCCGTCTGATGTCTGGTTTCTGCCGAAAGAATGAGTGATGTTTACATTGTTTTGTTGCAACCAAACTTCGATTCCTTATAGTTTCATGGTATGGCAACCATCACCCATACGGAAATTCTGTTTTGCTGACTTGCTATGCCTAAGAAAAATCCACCAGGTTACAACAAAGCTTCAACTAGACAGCATGGGATTTTTGGGAAAATTCATATGTTGACCCCTCTCCTTCCTAGTTTTCCCTGGTTGCATGTTCCATTGTGCGTTCATGGGTAATATAATGCATGTTGGGGTTGCAAGCTTCCTGAGTTTGCTGATAAGACGCAAAGTTATAGAACCCAGAAGTCGAAAAAGAAAGCCTCTACGTGAAGAATATACATGCTCACTGCAAGTTTCTTCCCTAGCACCTTTGCTGCATTTTCTTTTTAGATGACTGCATTTGTGAGCCTGCTGAGAAGAAGTAAATGTTTTCGAGCAAAAATTAAAGTTTCTTGCACTTGTTTTGATTGTAAAAGTTGGTAAACTTTATTTAGATGAGTATCCAGATGTTGTTTTGTTGAAGTTCAAACCATTACGAAAGTTGCATTAGTTCAGATTTTGTAGAAGGTCATGAAGCTGAATTTCTCTGTGCTCCTCTTTAATTCTCTTTTTCACTTGTTGAGTGCTAGCACGTATTTTTCTTTCATTCGGGAGGAGTAGTGCCTTGTTTTTTGTTTTCTTGATCAAGACTTGATGTTTGTTGGTGATGCATTCGGTTGGTCATTGATGGCCGAGAGCTACAAGAAGCTTGTAGATAATATTGCAGAAAATAATTTCATTAGCTGCCGAAAGCTTTTGTTGCAGAAACTTTCTTCACAAAAAGAAAAGGTTTGCATGAACATCTTCCTCATTCTGATTCTGCCATCCTCTTGCATGCATGATAGAGTTTTGAGCTTTTGGAGCTTAATAAGAACTTGAGATTGGATCCTTGTTGAATTTGTTGTCGCATAAGGTTCCTGAAGTCCGAAGCTTCAGGAATTGCCGAGAGTTTCGGTTACCAGCAAGGAAGAAAAGATTGTTCCGTAGCTTGCATGAAAATGTTCCTAGAATTGCATTCTAGTCCTTTGTTTCTTGGATAACTTGGTTATGACCCAACCAATTAGATAATTTCATCATTTTTGGTCCCTTTAACATGTCATTTTTCCTTGGCGTGCTTTCCTGTGACTTTCGGATAGATTTTCGCTGATTCTTAAGCTGAAATTCGAGGTTTAATAGTTTTTTGGAGAAATTTATGATATAATTGAGATTTTTTTTAGAATCTTGGGTAATTCGTTGTTTAACTATAATAAATAGGTTTCATCTCCTCTTTTGTAAAGTTTAGCATTCGATTTTGATGGATCCCATTTTGAGTCTCCAATTTTAGTACCTCATCTTAGAACTTTTCCTTTAATTATTTCAATTAGGTTCTTATTCGCTTTAATTTCTTGAACATAGATGATTCATTTTATGTAAATACCTTGAGTAATTCCATTTCGTGATTAATTTTTATTTCGTGTTTAATTTCATTTTTGTGTTTAAATTTTGTGTCGTGTAATTAATTGTTAATTAAAGTGATGCCTTGACTCTTTTTGTTATTTTGGAGGGTAAATAAGTAAATTCGTGTCATTAGACCCCAACTCAAGGGAGGTACACTCTATCCCTTATTTCTAATTTATTTGACCCTATGTGCACTTATTTGATTTTATGTGTTCAATTGCATGCCTTTGAATGTTTTCATTTCATTTATTCGCTTTTTTGTTTAATTTTTGTATATTTATTTTAATTTAATTTGTAATCATTTGGGAAGGCAATTAAATGCCACAATTGTAATAGTTAGGTTTGCTATATCATTTTATTTAATTCTTTCCCCCTTTTAGATTGTAGTAGGGCTCCCCGAATGTAATAGTTAGGGCTTTATTTGCTTTACTTGTTTTGTGTGCCTAGCATGCCTATGTGTTACGTGTTTACCGCTTTCATAGGACTTTGCATCTAGATATCATGCTTATTTGCTACGTGCTTATGTGTTTTATGTGTTTAGTTGCTTTATTATGCTTTACATGATTTATTTGGTTATAAATGAATGCATGACGTCACAACACTAGTCCAACGCTAGTTATGGCTCCTTTCTCGATTCCACACTAGTCCAACGCTAATTGTGGCCTTTTGTTCCGATTTCCCACTAGTCCAACGCTAGTGAGGACTCATAGACATGGGCTAGTCCAACGCTAGACCCTTCAGAGCCCTTTGCGCGTTAGATCATGTTTGTGTGATAAATCATTACATTTCATGCATGTTCTCTATCTTTTAGGGTTTTCTTATCATTTTGCAAGACATTTTTCACTATATGTATATCCCTTACCCTATACTTCTCCTATATGTATATTCCTTACCCCTTTTGTATGGAAACATGATATTAGACTTGCATTTCATTTAAGTATTAGAACTAGATCAGATCATTTGCTTGCTTAAATAGGAAATAACCCCTTAAATATGGGATATGGACGAGTTTGGCTTTCTAACCTTACCACGCTCGTGTTCCCTCTATTAAAGGGAAAATTGAGTCACGAACATTAGTTCCCCGTACCCAACATGATGCATTCCTTTAGAACATGTATATTTGTATAATTATGATTATTTTTATTATTATTCTTTCTTTTCTTTTGTTTGAGTCTCATATTTTTTGCACAATTCGTGACTTTTTCGAAAGTTTACTTTTGGGCGTCGCAATTAATGTGAATGGCATCAAATAATTTCGAAGAAATATCTTAGGTCTAGGGTTTGCATTCATATAGCGACTTTCAAATGTGATAAATTTTAGCTTAAATTAAGAAAATTCTTGACTAAATCACGCAACTAGCCTTGGCTAGGTTGAGAGGGTGCCTTGGATTTTTATCCTTGCCTTCCCTCTCTTCAAATGTGACTCCCGAATCTTTTCTCTGATTCTTCGTGGACTTAGGAGTCGTTTAAAAAGGGTTTTCCGTAATTTTGTTTAAAAAGTTCATTTTAGGTGACTTGGTACACCTCAACTCAATACCAAGTGGCGACTCCGATTTTTTTATTTATTTAAAAACCCTTTTTAAACTATAATTTGGGCCAAAATCATCGCATTTATTAAACCCCATTTAGACCCTTTTCATTTTCCCTATTTATTTTCTAATAAATCAAAAACACATTTTTTCAATCAAAATCAAACCAAAAATCCATTTTTCTTAAAACCATTTATTTTCTTATTTTCAAAAATGGGGCGGGTCCGAGCATTTGATTTAGTCAATTCTTTTTTTCTTTTAACCTTTTTATATATCACATTTGGAGGTTTAGGGTTGCATTTTTCCTTTTTTAGGGTTTATTGCATCAAAACACACAATCGTCTCGAATATTCACGTATGCGATCGTTTATGTGTTTATTTCTCATTTGTGATTGTATATCGCGCTTGCATTTTGGGTGGGGGAAATGGTCACCCTAGAGCCTTCGCCCGCGTTTGATAGTATTTGATCCTTCCCTTCGATAGGGGCACTTCATACGTGCATACGCTTTGTTTTATCTCCCTCATTTCTTTTTACTTTTAGTGGTTGTCATACCACTCTTCCCTTATTAGGATTAGATCGACCCACTTGGACATGTGGCCGTGGCACGACGTGCACGTAGCAATGTTCGAGGGATCACCCAAACCACCGACTCTTGGGCATTGGGATTGATGACCCTTTGCCTTGGTCTGAAGGTTTGGGAGTCTTAAAATCTCGTCAAAGTCTAGGTGCATTAGTGAGCCCCAACCTCATGCAGCCATATTAGATTACCTAGGTTAGAGTTAACCTACCCAACTAGAAACACTAGGCACGAAGGGAGGGATTCCACCCCTTTTTCCTTATTTATCTTTTTGCTTTTTGTATCATCTAATTGCCCAACGTGTTATGTGATATATGTTATCTAACATTCCCTTGTTTTCTCATTTTTTGCATTCACAAACAACAGGAAATAAAGAGTTCTGGCGTGATACTCTTTTAGAACTTACCCTTTTAGATAGGCTATTGCACGTTTTAATTCCGATGTATTGCATTCGTAGATTAATAAGTGCACATCATTTTAAGCCTACCCTGGCATATAAAGGGTTCATTAGGTCATGTTTCATTTCAAATTGCATATTTAATTGCTTTGATAAATTTGCATCATGCATAAACCTTAGAGGGAATGCCATTTAGGGAATCCCGTGTTAGAAATAAGCCGCCTTGTGTTTCGGATATGTAATCCAACGAGACTTGCACGTTTATACTTCTTGTACCATCCAAAGGGGTAGTGCACAAGGTAAGGTAAGATCCGATCTTTTTCAAGATGATAGAACAATCTTTGCACATTAGAATATGAGCATCTAACAATCATTTTTTTTGGCCATTTTAAACATAGTTGGTACAATGCCCTTGCGTAAAGGACATTAATTTGAAGAAATTCACAAATAATTCCTTATTGTTGAGATGGTAAATATATTGAGGCCAAATCTTGATTTTAGAAAGCTCATAGACTAATGTATTGTAATAAATTGGTTAAAGCTACCAATGGACGGACAATTCAATCAATTTTCAAATAAATTATCAAATTCATCTAGGCTGTTTTATCAATTCACTCATTTTTAGGACAATCTAGTCATTTTGAATAAATCATCAATTTCATTTGATCAATTTACCCTTTTTAGGGTGATCCAGTCAATTTTGAATAAATTATCAAATTTCATTCAATTTATTTGACCAGTTTACCCTTTTTTAGGGTGATCTAGTCATTTTTGAATAAATTTTCAAACTCATTCAATCTATTTGACCAAGTGTATCCATTTTTAGGGCGATCCAGTAGAGTTCATCATTTCATCCAACCCATTTGACCAATTAGGGTTTCAATGTCAAATTGCAAATTGGGAAACCTAGTCGATTTTGAGAAAATCATCCATTGCGTTCATTCCATTTGGATAGATTAGGGTTTCTAGCCATTGCAATAATTAAATCGATTTGAATGAATTCCTGTGCCAAGCAAAACCGTTCATTCGGATTTGTCCTCATTCTATTAGAGGTCTCCCGCTGTTCAATTGGCTCAAAATTTTCAAATCACCTTCAAATCAAATGGCAATAAGTTGATCGGATCCATCAGGTATTGTATGTGCCTACCCTAGAGGATTGCATTCTCATGTTAAGCCTACCCTTGGCATAAAAAGAGCTCCCCAATAGGACATGCATCCGAATTACTTTAATTTTTCCTAACTCGGGTCTTTTTCTTTTTCTTTTTCTTTCTTTTTGACAACAGTTAATCAAGAAGGGAGTCTAACTAGGGTTTTTCTCAATTTTTAGGTAGCTGCAAACATAGCTACACGAAAAAGCCCCATTATTACCCGATCGCGCAGCCGAGTTTCAAGAACTAGTGTAAACATGAGTACCCATCCAGAATCATCTGATAGGCCTGCAACCACGGCACCATCCACTGACATGGTGAATTTGGGGGCTCAGTTGAGTGAAGTTCTAAACCGATTTAATGAGCTGAGCATGGAAATGACGGCCCAATGTCGCGTAATCGATCAGATAGTCACTGGTAGCAGTAGCGGTGTCCAAACATGAGCCTTTACCTGCCGCCCAACCCGAACCTCACCCACTGTCCGTATCCCACACTCAAACCCTTTTGCTCCACCACCACTTGAGGAAACTTTCACCTATGCCGCCCATGGGCCCACCACCTGCCTACGCATCTAACATTCAAACCAACCCTTCCTACGCCCAAATTCCCCTGAATTATCCACATATTAGTCTGAACATGCCACCTGAACCTCAAGGGCCATATTACTATTCCACTGCTGAACCATTCACGCTAAACACCGCTGCTCAAGGAAAAGCTGAAGCTGGGGAGTCATCCGCGCCTGTGGATAAGAATTTGCTAAAGAGATTGGATCGATTTGAGGAGTTTATAAGGAAAAGCCAAGGTTTAAGCAAGCAAGGAGGTCTGGACTACAACGAGCTGTGCCTATTTCCGGATATGCAATTGCCAGTGGGTTTCAAAGCACCCAAGTTTAGCAAATACGACGGAACTGGCAATCCTAAGACGCACCTTCGGATGTTTGCAAACAAACTAGGGAGGCCGATAGATGATGAGAATCTGCCTGTACGCCTATTTCCTGAGAGTCTAGAAGGCGATGCATTGGATTGGTATTCGAACTTGAAGCCTGAGGATATGAGATCCTGGCTTGATTTATCAACCGCTTTTGTGAGACAGTATGAATATAACTGCGAGCTCGCTCCGACGAGAACCACATTAGAGGGGACCAAGAGGAAACCATCTGAGGACCACAAGACGTATGCAAAGAGATGGAGGAAATTGGCCGCCAAGGTGGAACCTTCGATGACAGAAGAGGAAATTGTCCGTACATTTATTAAAACCCATGACCCACCGTATTTTGAGGAGATTTTTCGCATGACTGGATGCTCATTTGCGGCCATTGTTAACAAATTGGAAGAATTTGATGAGTTTGTGAAGGCCGGAAAAATTGTTAATGTGTCAACATTGAAGATGCAACTGGAGGCTCTGCAAGGCCAGAATAACAGTGGGAAGAAGTCCCAATTTAAGGAAAAAGAAGGGGAAACTGCTTTTGTTTGGGATCAGGGCCCCTCGACCAGACTTAGATTTTCAAACCACCCCACTTATTCATCACCCTACCCATATTACCCAAACTCACGCCCGGTTTACCATACTACTATCAATCACCCTCGACCTCGGCCAAACTATGCAAGCCCACCTATTCTACCTGTCCCAATTTTTCAACCCAAGTTTTCAAACCCGACCTCGCACTCCTTATAATCCGAGACCTATTCAACCAAACAACCAAATTTATCCTCTAAACAGTGAAACCCGAAACCCAATCCCACATCGAACCTTCACCAACCTGGGCCGACCCATTGATCAATTGTACGAACAACTCAAGGCTGCCGGAAAAATTGGTGTTATGCCCCCCAAGATCTATCCTAGGGGTGCTCCCCCTAGCTATGACCCTCAAGCCATCTGCGCTTATCATTCGGGAGCTCCAGGGCATTCCACCAATAATTGTTGGGCATTGAAACATAAAGTCCAGGATATGATCGAAGCAGGAGATATAGTGCTAAGGAAAAAGGGTGAACAAGGACCGAATATAAGTACGAATCCTTTTCCCAAACACAAGACACATTTGAGGCATTTACCCCCAATGAGGAAACTTGAAAGTTCTGAACTAGTGAGATCCCTCCCTCTTGAAGGGAGTTTCAATAAATATGGGGAGTTGTCTTTGGTTAAAATCCATTCATGCGTGTGTTTTGTTTAACTATGTTTTTGTAAATAGTTTTCAATCAAGTGGCTTTTGAAGACACGTCTTGTTTAACAAGTAACATGCTATTAAGTTTGGTCTTTATCTTGAAATTCAATAAAATGTACAGTTTTCTATATACAGTGTTACTTACGTATTCTTTTCAAATGGCCGAGAATAAAACCCTTTTGGATATCACTGTTCCGAAGTTTGATGGTAGCAATATCTCACAAATGTGAATTTGAATTTCAAAACGAAGGAGTAATAAGGGGACATCCGAAAATACTTCAAAGAGGCTCGAATGGTATGAAGAGAAACTCAAGCCGAATTGGGGTCAAGATTAAGGAAATAAAGCAGTGATTACTTGATGAGAAGCAGATAAATGCAGTCCGTCATGGTCAATATTATCAAAAGAGAAGGATTGGCCCGTGCTTAACATAAAAGGGTCAAATCATGACTATTCAGACGAGGAAACAAAGCATTAAGGTGACTTTTGTCAGTGCAAAATGAGGCCAAAAGAAGAGTCTGCTGCAAATTGGCAGGGCCCTTTTATCAAAAAGGTGGAGCATTTATTCTCACCGAAGTGGAATGGACAAATTTTCCCTTAGCCGATCAAATCGGATATGTGTAAGAAATCCTTCATATGATAAATGGAAATTTCCTTTTAGGGTTAATGTGAAGAATGGAATGAAAGTCAGGCCTTCTTCCTTTCCCCTTGAGACATTTTATCCCTAGTTATCCCTTTTGAACCTTCAGAATAAATCATTTCGTTTGTCAACCCCTGAGAATCGCAAACCCCACACTGGGGCAAATTTAGTTTTGAAAAGAAAAAAAGAGAAAACCCACACTGGGCAAATTCAATTTTTGAAGAAAAGTCAAAAGAAAAGAAATGAACAAAGAAAACCTCAGTTAAAAAATAACTGGGGCAAGTTGTGAATATTTCAAAAGATGAATGAAAAAGAAAAGAAAGGAAATGAGAGAAGAAGAACCTCAGTTGAGAATAAACTGGGGCAAGTTTTGGTTTAACCCTAAAATAGGGTTGGCGCGATAATGCGATCTCAGATCATTTAAACCACTTTTAGAAATCTGCCTTCAAGCCTTAACCTTTTTCTTAGCACCCCACCGGACCCCATTACAAAAGCCGGAAAGTCCTGGCTTCCGTTCTTTGGCATCACCTCTTTAAGGAGATTTTCTAAGTCGCATGGCAAATGATATCAATACATCTTCACCGATTTTGCAAGGGAAAGATTGTCGCACTAATGCCACCATTTCTTAAAACACATTTCTGAGTTGATAAAGACTATCGGCAGAATTTGTTCATCATGTGAAAACTCAAAAAGGCCACCTTAGAAGAAAAGAAGAAGAAAAGAAAAAAAAGGGAAAAGAAGAAAAGCAAAAATGAAAATGGAAAAATGAGAAAAAGAAAATAAAAGGTGAAATGGTAGCCTTAGTGAAAACCCGAAAGGGCGCTAATGTAAGGCTTTATAAGGAGAAAGTGAGTTAGGAATGGAATGGCTGGAGACTCGGTTCATTGGAATTTCTATTCACCTTATGATTCAGTTGCAAGCATTGAATTCTAGAAGGATGATATCCAAAGGGTCAGGTCAAGTGTGGCAATTTGTTCGAGATCAAAGTGTTTTGGTTTATCCAACATAAATTGTTGAGTTTATAAGTTCATTTCTCTAAAATTAATTTTCTTTCAAATAAAAATAAGTGATTGTTTTCATATTAATTGGATTTTATCATTTTGTGTAAATAAAATATTTTTCTTGAATTCCACGGTCTCATTTATCTCTTTGGATTTATCAAACGGCAATTCCTCTGATTTATTGAAAATCCCTAGATACCAAATATCATACCTTTTTAGCGTTGGAAGTCAACGAAATTTGATCAAGATCACAGAGCAAAGTTGAATTTTTCACAACATCGAGGGGAAAACATCAAAGTACTCATGTTTACACGTTTCTTGAAAGTAGGATTGATCGGATGGTGGTGGCATTATCTGTTATTATGATTATTTCTATTTTTTGCAGGTTCGAATACCAAGAGAAAAACTGGGGCAAAAAAAAAAATTTTTTCTTATAATTGTGGAATATCACCCAAGAATTGAAGGATTCGGATCGAGGAAGAAGTAAATCAAATTTTTAAGGAGGAGCAACCATGCCGTAATACAAATTGAATGATCGATTGCGCAATAATTGGTTGAAAACTGGGGCAAATTATTTTTGAAAAGATTCTCCCAAAAATCAAAAAAAAAAAAAAAAAAAATCAGCAAATCAAATTTAATTTCAAATTTAATTTCTTTTTCGTGAAGTCTCAGCGTCCGCCGCGCACCCTTCTATCCCCCATTCTTGACAAATTTAATTTCCAATTTTAGTTTCCTGTTGGTGAAGTCTCAGCGTCCGCCGCGCACTCTTCTATCCCCCATTCTTGACAAATTTAATTTCCAATTTTAATTTCCTATTGGTGAAGTCTCAGCGTCCGCCGCGCATCCTTCTATCCCTATTCTTGACAAATTTAATTTTGAATTTTAGTTTCCTGTTGGTGAAGTCTCAGCGTCCGCCGCGCACCCTTCTATCCCCCATTCTTGACAAATTTAATTTTGAATTTAATTTCTTGTTGGTGAAGTCTCAGCATCCGCCGCGCACCCTTCTATCCCCCTTCTTGACAAATCAAATTTAATTTAATGTTAATTTCTTGTTGGTGAAGTCTCAGCGCCCGCCGCGCACCCTTCTATCCCCATTCTTGACAAATTTAATTTCAAATTTTAGTTTCCTGTTGGTGAAGTCTCAGCGTCCGCCGCGCACCCTTCTATCCCCCATTCTTGAGAAATTTAATTTCCAATTTTAATTTCTTGTTGGTGAAGTCTCAGCGTTCGCCGCGCACCCTTCTATCCCCCTTCTTAACAAATCAAATTTAATTTAATTTTAGTTTCTTGTTGGTGAAGTCTCAGCGTCCGCCGCACACCCTTCTATCCCCTATTCTTGACAAATTTAATTTTGAATTTAATTTCTTGTTGGTGAAGTCTCAGCGTCCACCGCGCACCCTTCTACCCCCCATTCTTGACAAATTTAATTTTGAATTTAATCTCTTGTTGGTGAAGTCTCAGCGTCCGCCGCGCACCCTTCTATCCCCCTTCTTGACAAATGAAATTTTGTATGTCAAATTTCATACAAAAATTTGTACAGGAAGTCAGTTAACAAGACCACTAAAGTTCCAGGAATTTCCAAGGCAATTCTGCCTGTATACTTCCGTTTTCCTTTTTTTCGAACCTTTGGTCAATGAAATCATCTCAAACATGGTTCATTTATGAATAAAATGTCTAAGAAACATTCAACATACATTTAGTGGGTGATTAACACCAAAAGTTTCAAAATAACAAGTCCAAATTCGAGCTAAGCCCTCGGCTAGCCCAAAACTAGGGTTTTCCATCACTGACGTAGCTCTGTAATTCGGCCACAACTTACTCAATTCAACTTATAATTAAGTATGGTTGGTGGCGTTGGAAACTAAATTCATAAGGCTACGATTCATCAGAAGAAATCATTTTAAAATTCAGTCCATAGCTAGCTCAAATTCAAGCAACAAGTCCCAGCACCTCATTGACTCTCTAGCAGAGCAACAAAACAGAACAGGTAACTTTGAAGAACTGGTATGACTCCCTCAAGTCAAATCAGGGGATGCATTTTATACCTTTTATAAAACTGGAAGTGTCTAGTTTCAAATTCCGCAAACGGTACTTGATGTCGACGTCAGAGTAAAGAGTTATGATCGTTTAAAGTTCGCTGCCAGAGTGCCTCTGTATACGTTTTCCAGGTTTGAATATGTTTCGAAATGCAATATTTACCCAACCAAATCAAGTAATGTTTGGTGAAAACTTTCCACACAACCTATACAACATATCTACATCAAAATCAAGGCAATTAATCCACAAAAAAATCGAACCAAGGCCTCTGCACAAACAGGGCAGAATTCGGCCCTTTCTCTTGCAAGTTTCCCTTTTGCTTTCTTTCCACTTTTTCAACTTATATCCACTAATTTAACACTTAATCAACAAAAATAACATCCAAAATCATCGTAACAGCCCAACAAGTCCATTGTGGGATTTCATAGAGCCCACTCACATGATTTTCAACCAACCAAAGTTACCCACATGAAGCTACAAGCTTCTAAGTCCAATCTAACTCTCAAAAATCAAGTTTCAAAGGTTGGATGATTTGCTACCTTCTTGGATGTTGAAGACCAGAATTTTGGCCACTAAGAAGCTCCAAGAAACCGTGGATAAGTTGCTCCTCTCCTAGTCCAAGATAGTCTCCAAGTTGTTTTGAGTTTGTGTGGCAAATTTGAAGTGAAATGGATGGATGATTTAAGTGAAATGAGAGAGCTCTTGCTCTTCTTCTTCCTTAGCTAAGTTTTGGCAGCTTTGAGAGAGAAAAGAAAGAGTGTAAAGGCTGGTGATCAAGCTTCCCTTGGAAGCTTGGTAGTTGGTTCAAATTTTGGGTCAAAACTCAACTCTCAATAGTGCGTGTACGCGAGCGTTTCGTGCCCGTTTTCTCTCGGGTTTGTTTCACTTGTGCACTAAACCTCTAATGCACTTCCTTTAACACTATTATTATTCACTCTTAGTAGGCTAACAATAATTTCTAAAATCCTCCAATTAGTCGCACGCGCGGAAACGCGAACTTCTGACTTGTGCGCAATAAAGTGCAATTTCTAAGAAATTCTTGTAACGATAATATAACTAACTAATACTTGGGTAATTAATCATAAAAATAGTTATTTTAGAAATAAAACTATGAGTACTCACACATATTGATTCCTCAAACCTCCAATTTGTCGCGCGGTGCGATTTTCGAAATTTCGGCGCGAACACGGTATAAGCTTAATCAGAACTCATCCACCTCTAATTCCTCAATTAACTTTTCTTAATCTACTATTGATCATTCTTAATTCTCCAAGAAGATTGCACTCTCGAATAGAATATCACCTCGAAACACGTGTACTCATTATTCCTCACTTAAACGAACCTCTGAAAAATTAAATTTGCTAACCGGACGTTTTAAAAACATAAGGAAGACATTGTTCCATATGAATGGATTTAAAATGGTTTGAAATAAATTATTCGGAGGAAACGGATGAATAAATATTTAAATAAACCAATAACATTCGATAAAAATAAGAAAATTTTCGAGTCCTCACATCCTTAATCCTGCAAAAAAGATTAGCAAAACAAAGGAAAGTTTCCTCACAACACACAAGCTCACGTATGTACACTCTACTCTCGTGTATCACTCAAACTTATGACACTCTAATGGTCTCCCCAATCACTTCTCAAGTCACTTGATTGCTTCCTTTGAAGAAATCAGAATTTTCTCCAAGAAATGCAACCAAACGTTTACCAAGTGCGCACAAGATGGTGGCGTATTAGTGGCTGGAATTTTAGGGCTGATTGGACTGTTAAGTGACTCAAAAAATGGCAGCAAAACACGCTGAAAATTCCCAGATTTTAGTCCGCAAAAGGTAACTCAAGCTTTGGTAGTATTTGACTTTGACAAGGACTCAATTTGGAAACTAGTGACTAGGTACAAGTCAAGACTGATTTTGACTTGTTGTGGAACCCTTAGACACGAATTTAAAGTTGGAAAAGACTCAAAAAAGACACAAATTGAAATGAGACAGATTGCACAACTCGACTCAAACAAGGGTAAGAATGGCAGAATTTTTTTGGAACCCTAGATGGACTCCACCTGATTGCACTAGGCTGTATTTTGGGGGTTGTAAGTAAGGTTTAATGGGTTGTTTTTGGGTAGCCCAAGTCAACTTGGTTTCCAAATTCAAGTTGGTTTCCTTTTTGTTTCCCCCTTGTGATCCGATTTTGTTTCCCTTTTTTTTCTTGCGTTTTCTTTTCTTTCCAACGCAATCAGATTTCTTTTTCTTCTTTTTAATTCAGATCTCAACAAGAAACAAGAATTTCATTTTTGATTTTTGCACAAGATCAGCCCCAATTTCAAGAAACAAGAACTAGGGTTTGGTTTGTTCAAGATATGGTGATTTTGACTTCAAGAATTCAAGAACCCAAGAATACCAACCCAATACTTCAAGATTCACCCAAGAATTTCCAGAAAATTCAAGATATTATCAAGATTCCAAGAACAAAGGTAAACAGCCTTCTTTGTAGTGCAAGACACAAAAATCCCAATACACTTTGTCAAGAAACCCTAATTGATATTCGGACTTCAAGACAAATAGCGACCAGATTTTCCCTTTTTGTTTTTGGACTAGACTCAAAACACAAAAAGATAACACACAAACAGATTTTTGTGTTCGGATGAACAGTACCACCGATGAACACTGCGTGAACAGTAACGGTGAATAGTATCGGTGAACAGTATTCCGATGAACAGTACCGAGATTTTTTTTTGGTGACTCTCAACTATTTCAAGACTCAAGAACATGATCACAAGACACCAACAAATCAAGAAACACGACGCAACCAAGAATCAATCATGGACATCAAGCAACAAGACGTAAACAACAAGAAGAAACAAAGAAACCCTAGCGACTCAATAATTTTTTTTTTGACACAAGAATCTGAATTGGAAACAAGAAGATATGACTCAACACAAAAGAAAAGAAGGATATAACCTGGTGGTTGTCGACTAACTCTGATTACCAGATGATATGAAACGAACTCCGTTGAAGACGAAACCCGTGACTCACTCGCACGATCTAGACAACTAACACCGAAGGTTTGGCAGCAGAAAAACTTGACCCTAATAATCCTACGAGTTATGAACAATATTGATACGATCTCAACCCGTAACTAATCGAATTAATGAACCAAATTTGTAGGTAGAAGAACGCTACAATCAAGGAGTTACTTGATTGATAAGCTTGGACGAATGACTCAAGATAACTCTCAAGTATTCAAAGGAAACTCTCTTGGATAAGAGAAAGTGAATAACTCATGAAAATTTGTATTAAATTTCTGACCACTTGCATGAATAAGACTAGGGCTATATATAGCCTTACAATGACTAAAACCTAAAGCTAATTGGACTCAATCTAGACCCTAAAATTAAGGACTATGGTTCGGCCATGATAAGGCAGTGTTTGGCCAAAATTATTAAGCTAAAATTAATAACTAGATCAGCAAGATAAATGACAAATATACCTTGCTTAACAAGATAAACAAACGACTTTAATAACTTCAGAAATTACTAATGAAACTACTCTTCGTTTGACTCAATAAGCTGGAGCAAAGTGATCAATACGAGTTGGGCAGATTGCAACTCTTTTGGAAGGGTACTTGTTCATCATGTTTGCATCAGCAAGTTTGTAAGTGAGTGTATAATGGAGAGTGAGTTAAGGTGTGAACTTTTGCTTTAAGGAATATGATTCCATATTTTGCCATATGTATAAGCGACGATAGTAATCTTTGTGGGAAGACCAAAGAATAGGGATAAGTGTCATAGTCTCTTGAAGTATTGCCCTACTTGTGTTTAGACTTCTCATTTATCTAGTTTAAGAATAGTTAGGAGTAGTTTTCATGGATGACTTGGAAGCAAAAGAACTTAAGAGTTCTATGGTTAGAGTTTCAATTGGTGACTAGCTACTCCTTTAGATACTTTGATTTGTCTTCTAGGCAATCATTTGAGATTAAGTGACTCGGCAATATGAAAAATTTGAAAGATATACATGAGAAAATAGAGATTCTTCGAAAATAGGTAGAGTTTTAAAAGAAATTGGCTGAACACTGGAAAGGATGGTGTAAACAGGAGTATATGGAGAAAATTGAGTTACTAAACAAGAACATGGAAATGAAAAGGAAATGCGAAGGGATACTGCAGGAGTTGCAGAATAAGTTTGAATTGGTGCATTCAACTATATAAGTTGCATCTTAAGACATTTCTAACAACCAAGTGAGAAATGGTGAAGAAAGCTTCATCGATACAAAAGGAAAACGCAAAGAGATTAGTTGAGATGAACTTGCTAGGAAGGATAGGGAAAGGAAGAAAGAATGGACACTTCAAGAAGAGATGTGTAACTGCTAAGTGCAAAATCTATGACAAAACTGATACTAGAATATATTATTCAAAAATTGGTGCATATTTTAGATACGGCAAACTTGAAGATCAAGTGCGGAACTGCCCGAAACAAACGAATATTGCGATGGTGAAGTTGCTGTGAGAGTCAAAGTTAGCAATTAGTGATGTGTTATCTGGAATAGTTGTATCTCTTGACTATGTGTAGTAGCTGCTTTATGCAGTAAGCTGTACCTATCTTATCAATGCTGAACATGGTGCTTGATGTTTTAAATAGTGATCTTAAATGTCTATGTTTGTTTGGAGTTAAATTCTTAAAGGTGATTCAATACGAGCAAGGAGTTTTCATTAGTGGTTCATAAAGAAGGCAGTTCGATCAGAGAAGGTAGTACATTTTGTGATGGCCTAGAAAATTATTTTTCTCACCCCCAACTATTTGCATTTTTATTTAAATTATATTTTTATAAAGTTTGCATTCATTTAGTGATTTACTTATTAATTGTTAAACAAGTTCTCTTACTTGTATATTTTAACTTTCGAGCGTTTAATTTCTTGAAAATTGTTGATTTTGCGACTTATTAGTGAAATTGGCCAAAACCCTAGAAAATTATAAGTTGAGATATTAGTGAAGTTAAGAAAGATTTTGGGAGTTAAAAGAAGGTTAGAAAGGCTAAGGGTTGATAGTAAAAAAGCTTAAGTGGAAGGCACTATTGGACGCTATTCAAAGGTGACTTGGAGAAACCTTTCTTGTGGCTAGTATTTAAGATAAAAAAAACAACCAAGAGGCCTCATTTTTCTTCCTTGGCTGGCCGAAATTGAGAGAGGGAGAGAGAGGGAGAAAACTTCACTTTTCTTGAAAAATTTTGAAGATCCAAGCTTTCTTCCACCAACTTACTTGCACCTTTGGAAGATTTTGGGAGAAAGAAGCTCCTAGGGGTTGATCTTGCCATCATCTTGGGTAGATCTTGCTAGGGTTTGAAGCTTTGTAGAGGTAAGTGGCTAATCTACTTCATTCTTTTAAATTTCAAGTGGATTTAGGTTAAATCTTGGAAGATCCATGGTGGATTTGAAATTTTATGGAAGTTTTGGTAATAGAAGCTTGATAGTCTCTTGTATGTTTGAATCTTAAAAATTTTGGCCAAGAATTTGTGGATTGTTGTTTCTTGATATCCAAGGGTTAATGATTGATGAAACCCTTGAGAATTTGAGTTATATTTCTAGTGATTTGTTGGTGAAAATGGAAGAAATCTCTATGTCCACCAAGTGTTTGATCTTTTGTTAAGGGTTGTTTATGTGCAAAATTTCATGGTTTTTCTTGCTAACAATCTTGGCTATATATTGTTTGATATGTTCATGGATTTGTTATGGGAAAATTGGGAAGATTTGATGGAGAAATGTTTGGAAAATTCTTGTGGGAAAATTCTGCCTTGCTGTCCAAAACAGGGGAAGATATTCCAGCCTTGATTTCCACTTTTTCTTAATAATTTTGCACAATTTCTTGTTCAAGAAACTTGTTAACACATCACTCTTTACTTGTATGTTGAATTTGAACCAAAACTATGAATTTCTTCCTTGTTTTCTTGTTGGAAAGTTTGCAAAATAGACTGAAACTCAGAGAGCATTTTCAGTCAACTTGTCAGATTTTCTAGTATTAATTGAAAACGAATTAGAGTCTAAATTTTATACCATTGGAAAGCCCTTTGAGTCTAGTTTCAAACGCAACCAATGGCATTCGATTTCGATTTTTCTACATTGAGTTATAGCCGTTTTCCCGAGACTGCTCAAATGCCCTGATATGACGCGACAGCTTTCTTGTGCCTCTGTGATTGCTATTTTGACCACGAAAATGCATGAACTGAATTTCGATGTCTTCATAAGAAATGTAGATCTATGTCTTAGCTTCGAAACGCCATAAAATGGATCTCAATCCAATAAGTGTACCTCCAGTTATGATCAAAATGCCGAGAGGTGTCTAAGCTGTCACTTTGATTCTTCTCCTTTGCACTCTTTCCTTCACTTTTCTTGGTTCAATTTAACATTTTTCACTCCATATTATACCTGAACCATTAACCTAACATGTACATGGATTTTCCCTTTGAATTGAGCTTGAAAACATGTGTTTTGGAAGGATTTTTGCTTGAAAGGTTCTATTGGAACTTGATCTTGGTATGTATAATGATTTTGGATCCAAATTTTGAAGTTAAAAAGGGGGAAAAGTGAGATTTCCTCCAAAAGTTTAGTGGTTGACAATTTTATGAATTGATTTAACTTTGGATCTTTGTTTCAATGGAGTTTTGGTCGGTTGAACTAAAAACCTTATTAAACTATGATCCTTGTTTATAAGATGATTTTGGGACAAAAGTTACAAATGTAAGTATTTGAAAAATGGACTTTTGCTATGAATTGCTTGCTAGAAAACTTGTGAGAGTGGAAAGCTTTGTTCAAACTAAATGAAATGCTTTTGTCCGATTGGAAAGTTGTATTCTTTTACTTGAATTGTCGATTTGAAATCTTGAATGAATTGAAGTGTCTAGGACACTAAAGTCGACTAATTTGAAAGCAAAGTTTTCGTGCTTAAGTAAATTGATTTGGTGAACACTAAAGGTTCACTTATATGTTACATTTATTTGTCGGGGTTGCAAACTGAATGTGCAGGCGATCCTTTTGTGGACGCTTAAGTGCTATTTGGTGAGTGTTCTAAGTGCATGGTAGCACAATATAAATGCTTGATATGTTAATGAGCTTGAGAATGATATGACTATGAACTGTCATTCTTTTGAACTTGTTATTAACGGGCGAGTGTGTGCTTTATCGCACTCGACTCTACTGAATTGTCATTGCTATACGTGAACTTGATATGATATTATTGATATGTGGGGGCCCCAAAACCTAATGGCTAGTTATTCGAGGTTGAGCCGACAAGGGCTTGGTCAACTCGATTAGCAAACCTTGGGCAATATATATGTGTTGGATCCATCCTGTCTTGGCTATACTTGAGTAATACCAATTCTTGAAATTTTGTTGGCGTACGGGCCCGGTAGGGGATGAAAGGTGGACGGAGTGGAGTTAAGTGATGATTCTACATGGACATGAAAGTTGTTGGAGTGTCAACTACTCGAATTACTGATTGATCAAGTGTTGGCTAGTACTCAGTATCCTTCATGATTGTTATATTGACTTTAATGATTTTGTCGCGCCCCATTTTTGAAAGAAAAATAACGTTAACAGGTTTATACAATGAAAAGTGAATTTTGATTTAATTTTTTGATTAAAAATGAATTTTTTTATTTTTAAAAAATAAATAAAGAAAATGATGGGCCTAAAATGGGGTTTAATAAGTGCGACGATTTTGGCCCAAATTATAGTTTAAAAAGGATTTTTGAATAAAAAAATCGGAGTCGCCACTTGGTATCGAGTTAAGGTGTACCAAGTCACCTAAAATGAATTTTTAAAGGAAAAAAGTAGAAAAACCCTTTTTTAAACGACTCCAAATCTTCGAAAATCAGAGAAAAGTGTTCGGGAGTCATATTTGAAGAAAGGGAAGGCAAGGATAAAATCCAAGGCACCCTTTCAACCTAACCAAGGCTAGTTGTGTAATTTAGTCAAAAAATTTTCTTATTTTAACCTAAGAATTTATCACATTTGGATGTACTATATGAGTGCAAACCCTAGACCTAATGTATCGGGGCCAACATGTTTCTTCGAATTTTATTTGGTGCAAATCGTATTAATTACGATGCCCAAAAGTAATTATTTGAAGAGGTCACGAATGTGCAAAATATGAGACTCGAAGAAAAGAAAAGAAAATAATAATATACAAATATACATGATCTAAAGAAATGCATCATAACGGGTGCGGGGAGCTAAGATTCGTGACTTCAATTTTTCCTTTTATAGAGGGAATACGAGCGTGCTAAGGCTAGAAAGCCAAACTCGTCCATATCCCATATTTAAGGGGTATTTCCTAATCTAATCAAGCAAATGTACTAACCTATCTCTAATTTTCTTATATGAAATGCAAGTCTAACGTCATGTCTCACACGTACGGATAGGGAATAAAAATATAAGGGGAATATGGAATAAGGGATACACATATTGTAGACACCAAAATTTAATTTATTTTTATTTTATTTTTATTTTATTTTATTGATAATTATTATCTATTTGTATTTATTAATCTCATGATTTTTAGACATTTTTAAGCATTTTTATTTCATTTTAGTTGACTTTGTTTAAATTTTCATTTTTTTAGAAAATCATCTTTTAATTAATTAATTAATTCATTGGAAAAGAAAAGAAAAGGAAGAAAACAAAAATCAAAAATCATTTTTGAAAAAAAAAAAAAAAAAAACTTCGCGCGTGTAGTCTACGCGCGCATCATTTTCCACCGGTACAAGCTATTTACGAGGCTTGAGTACAGAAGATGGAGAACAGGCCATTTCCTCCTATTTTCTACCCATTTTTGTGCATTTTTCATTTCCCTTTTAAACCTTTCAGTACCAAGCCACGTAGCCCCAATACTGATTGACAAGGAGATTCCAAATTTTAGCCATCCAATGGCTCCAGAAAACCCACAAAAAACCTCAGTTGTCATCTACACCATTGTTGCTAGGTTAAGGGGGTGTTTGGTGCCTATAAAAAGCCACAAAATGAAACGAGAGATGAAGGGGGGACGGCTAGCACTTGGTGTGGCGGCTGGAGGGTTAGAGAATAAAAGAGTGAGGGACAAAGAGAGTGAGTGAGGGCTAAAAAAAGATAGAGAGAAAAGAAACCAGGAAAAGGGAGAGCTGAGGAAGAAAGAAAAGGGAGAAAGAAAGAAATAGGAGGGGAAGAGAGGCTACGGGCTGGGGTGAGTGATAACTGAAAGGATAGAGAGGACTGGCGGCTGGAAAAGAGATAGAATGAAAGGGAGAGCGCCGAGAGTGAGAGAGAGCTTGAGGTCTGAGTAGGGTAGAAGCAAGAAAAAAAAAGCTCTCGGCTTACGGGGAACAACAGAGAGATCGAGAGAGGGTGGTTGCGGGTAAGAAACCAGAAGCAAAAGGCTTGGAAAACCTAGGGGCTGAGAGGAAGGAACAAGAAAGAACTACGGGAGAAGGGAGGAAGGAGTTCTCGGCTGAGGGAAAAAGGAGAGCAAGAGCAAGGAAGTGGCGGCTGCAACACAAAGAAGAAAGGAGCCTGGGAACTAGAAAGGGAAGAAAACCAAAGAAAGGGAGGAAGAGAGGTAGATCTGGGGAGGATTAGAAGAGAAAACTGAGAGAAAAAACGAGAAGAAAGAGCGGCAGCGGAAAGAGAAAATTTTCCAGAAAAATCTGCTATCCAGGCTGGTTTTCTGTGGTCTTTGGAGGCAATTTTCTCTATGGAATTGGCTCCTTATTGGAGATTTTATGCAATTTGGAACATCTACCGAGTCAGATCTTTAACTTTTCTTCAAGGATTTTTACAAAATAACGTCGGGAAGGCACACGAATCGCTGCTCGAAGTAGCCTGTTCGCCAAGGCTGCGGTTTCTGCGATGAAGCTCTCAACTCCATTTCTGGAATTAACGTGCGTTTCCTGAGCAACGTCTCACGTGCAACTGGCCAAAAAATCATTCTCAGGTAGTTTTCTCTCCTATTTGTGTCGATTTAACACATTTTTTAGTAAAAATCAGAGCATGTCGTGTATGAACTGTCAAATCTTGTTGGCTTCACGACTTTCATCATGTTTCGATTCTTAACGTTTCCCTGGTTGCTGTTTCTTTTATGTTTTTGCAATGTTGATGATGGGTTTTAGCAGTAAAAGGCATGGGTAGCCTGATTTTTATTAGTTTGGGAAACTGGTTTGCATGATTTGTAGTTTGGATAATGAAACCCAAAAAAGTTGCAGCAAAGTGAAATATGAACAGGCCTTTTCTTTAGTTGCTGAAGTTTTGGACTGTTGGAAGTGCTTGATTTGTTCGTGTTTTTATTGAAATGTCATACGCATGTTGATAGCTAGAGTTAGAAAAGTTATTAGTTTTGAAACTAGAGAAAGAGAAACATGCATTCGGTGTTCTTTCCCTTGTCTGAGTTCGAGGTTTCGAAGAGCTGAAGCTTCCATAGCTTTGGTTTCGTTGGTTTATTGGAGTGTTCAATGCTGTTAAGAGAGGTTGAGCCATGTTTTAATGGGGATTGGCTCAAAGTTTTGTGTGAATTTGGTTGGCCGAAGGTTTACATACAATTGCAGAGGCTTGCGGTTAAAATTGTAGCAGAAATGATAGAACTAGTTTGCCGAAAAGCTTTCACTTGCATGCTCTTGCGTTTCTGGATTTTTTGTTAAAAAAAAACGGAAAGAATGTTTGGTGAGTTCATTACTTTGGTCCAAGATTTTGTTGGTTAAGTTGTTAGTTGTGTTTGGATAAAAGAAGGTTGCACTTGATGAACCCAGCAACTAGTGGAAATCTGTTGAATGAACCTGAAACTCGCAAGTTTTCCTCGTTCTGAATCTTTCTCTCTCTTGCCTGGTATCTTGATGGTGAGTTCATGAAGTCTAATAGGAGCTTGGAAGTCGAATTTTTCTTGTTGTTAAAATTTTTTGTGTTGCCGCATAAGGTTGCTGAAGTTCCAAAGCTTCAGGTGTTGTCGAAAGTTTCAAGTTGCAGAAAATTGCAGAACAAATGCTTGTTGCAGTAGCTTCCTTCGTAACATGCATGAAATAGTTTCCGAAAATTGCACTTTGGCCCCCCTAAGTCTCCCATAATGCTACTAAGGCTCAATTAATTGGATAATTTCATCAATTTTGCCCCCTTAACTTGTTGTTTTTCCTTTGGCATGCTTGATTTGATTTTGGATAGAACATTCACGAAAATTTGGGATGAAATCTTAGGGTTTAATAGTTTTTGAGAAATTTATTATTTTAATTTGGATTTTTAGTAGAATTTTGGGTAACTTTGTTGTTTAATCGTAGTAAATTGATTTTCATTTAGTTTTGTGAATGTTAACAAGTGATTGGTAGGTTTTACTTTAAATCCTTAATTTTAATTGATTTTCTTTTAGATCCTTAATATTTGCAATAATAGTGGTTTTGATCCCTTAATTTCTTTAATTCTTTCAAAATTGGATCCTTATTTGTGTTAACTTGTCAAATATGGTTTGTTTACTTTTATTTGAATACCTTGATTGATTTAATTTTGTATTTATCTCCATTTTTGTGGTTATTTGTTAATTAAAGTGATGCCTTGACCCTTTTTATTATTTTGGAGGATAAATAAGTAAATCCGTATCACTAGGGCCCCAACTCAAGGGAGGTACACTCTATCCCTTATTTTATTCCTTATTTGATCCTATGTGCTCCTATGTGACTTTATGTGTTTAATTGCATGTCTTTTGAATGTTTTTCTTTCATTTATTTGTTTTATTTATTTAATTTAGCATATTTATTTTATTTTAATTTTTGGTTATTTGCAAGGCATTTAAACGCCAAAATTGTAATAGTTAGGTATTTATTTATTTCATTTTTTCCCTTAGATTGTAGTAGGGTCCCCCTGATGTAATAGTTAGGGCTTTATTCGCTTTACTGGTTTTGTGTGCCTAGCATGCCTATGTGTTACGTGTTTACCGCTTTCTTAGGGTCATTGCATCTAGATATCATGCTTATGTGTTATGTGTTTATGTGATTTATGTGTTTATTTGCCTTATTATGTTTTGCATGAGTTATTTGATTATTATAAATGTGAGACGTCGCCACACTAGTCCAACGCTAGTTGTGGCCCCCCTTTCACGATTCCACACTAGTCCAATGCTAGTTGTGGCCCTATTTCTCGCTTTTTCACTAGTCCAATGCTAGTGAGAATTTGTAGACATGGGCTAGTCTAATGCTAGACCCTTAGGAGCCATTCCACGCGTTAGATCATAATTGTGTGATAAATTCACTTCATCTCATGCATGTTTTTCACTTTTAGGGTTTTCTTATCATTTTGCATGACATATTCCCTTATATCCCATATCCCATATTTCCTCTTATATGTATATTCCTTACCTCTTTGTATGAAAACACGACATTAGACTTGCATTTCATTTAGGGAAATAGAAATTAAGTTAGATCATTTGCTTGACTAGATTAGGAAATAACCCATTGAGTATGGGATATGGACGAGTTTGGCTTTGTTAGCCTTAGCACGCTCGTATTCCCTCTATGAAAGGGAAAATTGAATCACGAATATTAGTCTCCCCGTACCCAACATGATGCATTCCTTTAGGATATGTATATTTATATAATTATTTTATTTGATTTTTCCCTTTTATTTCTTTTTGACTCTCATATTTTTGCACAATTCGTGACTTTTTCGAAAGTTTACTCTTGGGCGTCGCAACTAATGCGAATTGCCATCAAATAATTTCGAAAAGATATTTTGACCCCCCGATACCCTCTTACGTTTAGGATTTGCATTCATATAGTACCTCCAAAATGTGATAAATTTTTGGGTTAAAAATAAGAAAATCCTTGACTAAATAACGCAACTAGCCTTGGCTAGGTTGAGAGGGTGCCTTGAATTTTTATCCTTGCCTTCCCTCTCTTCAAATGTGACTCCCGAATCTTTTTCTCTGATTTTCGAAGACTTGGAGTCGTTTAAAAAGGGTTTTCTACTTTTTTCTTTAAAAAATTCATTTTTAGGTGACTTGGTACACCTCAACTCAATACCAAGTGGCGACTCCGATTTTTATTTAAAAACCCTTTTTAAACTATTATTTTGGGTCAAATCGTCGCATTTTCAAAGTCCCATTAAGACCCATTTTATTTTTATTTATTTATTTTCTAACAAATCAAAAACACATCATCATTTTTAATCAAAATCAAAACCAAAAATAAATCTTTCTTAAAACTCCTTTATTTTTTTTAAAATGGGGGCGCGACACATATAAGGGGGAACATGGGGTAAGAGATATACGTATAAGGGGGGATATCATGTAAAAATGATAAAAAAAAACCCTAGAAAGTAAAAAATATGCATGAAAATGTAGTGATTGTCACACAAACATGTTCTAACGCGTGGATGGTCCCTAAGGTCTAACGTTGGACTAGTCCACATCGATGAGTCCTCACTAGCGTTGGACTAGTGGGAAATCGGAACAAAGGACCACAACTAGCATTGGACTAGTGTGGAATCGGGAAAGGGGCCACAACCAGCGTTGGACTGGTGTGGTGACGTCATGCATTTATTATAATCAAATAAATCATGTAAAACGTAATAAAGCAAATAAACACATAAATCACATAAAACACATAACACATAAGCATAATATCTAGATGCAAGACCCTAGGAAAGCGAGTAACACGTAACACACAAGCATGCAAGGCACACAAGGCAAATAAAGCAAATAAAGTCCTAACTATTACATTTGGGGGCCCTAACTACAATCTAAAAAAGGGGTAAAGAAAAATAAAATAATAACCTAACTATTACAATTTTGGCATTTAATTGCCTTCCAAATAATTTAAAATAAATATACAAAACCAAAACAATTAAATTGCCTAAATAAATAAATGAAATAAAAACATTTAATAGGCATGCAATTACACACAAAAGTCACATAGGAGCACATAGGATCAAATAAAAGATAGATTATACCTCCCTTGAATTGGCGACCTAAGGAAGTGGAAAATTTCTTACTTACCCTCCAAAAACAAATAAAAAGGTCAAGGCATCACTTTAATTAACAAATAATCATAAAAAATGGAAATAAACATGAAATTGAATCAATTAAATCATGTAAACAACCAACATTTAAGAAATTAAAACGAGCAGGGACTTAATTGCAAAAATTAACAAAGTTTTGGGGGTCAAATTATAATTATCACAAAGATCTAGGGTCACAATTAAAGAAAAATAAAGTTTAGGGACCTATTTGCAATTAAATTAGGGACCCAATTGAAAGAAGTTAAAAGTTTTCAGGGCTTTAGCATAATTATTTAGAAGTACAGAGACTGATCTGCAAATTTATTTTCTGGTTCCATAATGAGTCAGGCCATTGGGCTATTTTCTTATTTGTTTGGGCCGAAAACTCTCCCCAGCCCAACGGAAACCCAGAGCAAACGGAATGGGCCAATCTATCATTTATGACCCCAGATTAGCTAACAAAACCAGTGGGTTTCTATCCTCTAGCCCAAACCAAAACCCAAAAATAATAAACTAAACCCACTCCCTTAAACCCAAGCAAAATAACCTCTCAACCCAAATCACCCATTTCACTAAAACCCAACATGGAAAAATCAATTAAAATTATTAAGCCACAATTATAACCTAAAACCAAGAATTAATCTACCCAAAAGACTACTTAAAAGTGAAAAGATGATTAAAATTTAAAGGGCAAAATTGGTTTCATTACAAAAGTTTTTGGGCCGTATCAGAATAGAGAAAATTTGAGGAGTTCAAATGCAACAAAAATAGGGATCTAATTGAATGAATTATGAAGGTTTTGGGGTCGAATTATGAAGTTCTAAAACTTTGGGGTTAAATCACAAAGAAAGGGCAAATTGCGGGACTGAAACTACAAAATTTAAACAAATGGTCATCTTCTCCAAACAGATTAGCCATCCGCTGCTGTTTTCATATTGCTTTGCAGACAAATGAATCACCCGAAAATTCGATTACCACTTTCAAAAGAAAATGAAACGAGAACAAACCCCCCTCTCACTCAATCTCATGTCATCAATTTGAGTCCATACAAAAAGGAACACCAAGCAAAAGAGAAACAGAACAGACGCCAAACAAACGGACGCCAAACAAACCCATCCAAATCCTTCAAGAACTCTCCTTTCTTTCATAAAAATCAACTATTTTGACAAGCATGGACTAGCCGAACATATGCAAAACAGAAATCAATTCGTCCCTTCAAGCGGAACTCTCAGTTGGGCACTTGTCCAAGAAATGAAGGGACACTTGTCCCTATTGCATGTCCCCCACTTGCTCTATTGCATGTGTGCCACTTGGCCCTACTGCATTGTGCCATATATTATCTTGTATTTTTGTATTTTTCTTTTCAATGCTAATTTCCAATGTCATTTTATATATAAAAACTGAGTTTGAAAAAAAATATAAAAAAATTGGATCTTTATTAAGAATTTCCTTTTTCTAAAGTTTAGTGTAAAAAATTTGAGAAAAAGAGAAAATAAAAATAAAAAAGAAACATGAATTACTATTTGCAACCTTAAATCAGTTAAAATAAAATAATGAATATGAAAACAAGAATAAATAATAATAATAAAATAAAAATAAAAGGAAAAACCACTAAAATTGAATTAAATAAACAAATAAAGCTAAAACTAAATTAATTAAATAATAAAGTGCAAAATTGAATTAATGAAATTTTGGTGTCTATAGATTTGCTTATATGAAATCCCTCGTTTATGTTTCTTGTTGGCTTAAATATGTGATTAATTGCTTTCTTAAATTGCATGTTCTTCTTAGACCTCACTGGACGCAAGCTTATGCCTTTCCTTTTGTTTTCCCAAGTAATATAGGGTCAAGTAAATCGATGCTCAACTTTAGAAACTGGTAGTTGAGCAATTAATTGTAATAGGAATCATTTAATGTAAAATACTTGATAAACAATAACATTCATGCGTGCATTCAATCATTCGTTCAAGTAAATACAAGGATGAACAATAATTTAAACATTAAAGGATATGGGGCTCACAGGGAGCAACATTTACCTTATAACTGCCAATAAACAATCCCCTACATTTTACCACCTTATAACCTCCAAACTCCCACCTTATGTCCTTCGAAAGATCAACAATCACCTTATACCCGCCAAAAAATCAACAATCCCTTCATTTAACATAAACATTAAACATTGTACTGCCTTTCGGCAAAGAGTTTTTGAGTTTTGCACTTAACATTGGTAAGTTATAAACCCAAAGATGTCCAGCTGATCCGACCTGGCAAATGGCAGGTCTCGGATACGGTGCCAGCATAGGGTTAAGCTTAGTTCAACCAATGCCATAAAGTACACATCGGCCTACATTCTTGCACATTTATCACTCATTCATGCAATATGAACATGTGCTTGTAGCAAATTAACAAGACAAGAAAATCACAACAGTCATTCACTTATTAGCATGTCATTCAAAGGAGAGCACTTAAGCAAATAATAGCATTTTCTCAAGTCGTGCATAATCAAATAACATGCATTGGAACACTCACCGACAAAGCAGCGCAAATCAAATTGTGATAGCCCCACCTTTCCCCAGGGCGAACCCTAAGGATTAGCTAACTGCCTGCCCAACTCTCGCCGGAACTCAGTCAACTAATGAACCAGCAACCCAATAAAACTAACGAACCAGCAACCCAATAAAACTAATGAAATATCTTTGAAGTAAAGGTTACAAACCATAATGGAAATATAATCGTCACGCCAACTTCCCAAACTTAGAATATAAAGCTAAATGTCAAACTTACAATCCCAAACTTAATTTACATAATAAGTGCCAAACTTACAAATTCAAGCTTACGAGAGTCAAAGATAAAGTCTTCTAAACAAAAGGATTACAGCCCAAAGTACAAGTTCAAGATAAGATTTAAGGCTACGCGGGTTCTTGACAATAGTCCCACCACAGATCTGTTAAGGAAAACAAAAGGCAGTGGGGTAAGCTAAAACTCAGTGAGATTCCAAATAAACATGTAGACACATAACCAATTAGAGGTGTAATATAAACAAGTAAATATAGTATAATATTGGAACAATTTAATCACAATTCAATTTAAGGATACGGGTGGCTTCCAAAAGCCAAATCCACTTAAGCTTGATCGTATTGAGAATCCGTTGACTCTCCGTCAACGTTTGCATTTAAAGAATTTAATGTCCGTCGAACACCACTTTATCCAAATTTCGTCCACCAGTCACCCCCTTACCGGGTCCGAACACCTCAAACAGTATAATTAGTTAATACTCGAGTATATCAGTTTCCGGATTTCAGTAAATAGTTCCCAGGGTTCATCGGCCTTCTTGACCAACCCTTGCTAGCTCGATACAACCGACTCACCTACGAGATTGGGTACCCAAACAATCACAGTAGTCAATGGGATATCACCCAAACGACGTATAGTCAAATATAGAGAAATCACACCTCAGTAGAATCGAAGGAGGTCGAGTGTGATAAAGTACACGCTCACCTCAAGTTTGTAAAATCAAATATTTAGATCAAACAATCACAGACCAAGTATTCAGATATCTCACATAGACAGGTAACAGGCAGTGGAACACTCACCTGTTAAGAAATACAGAGTTTTTCCGTCAAGTCCCGTGGTTACCCTCACCTTCGTTTTCCAGTCCTACGGCAACGAGTAAAAGTCGTTAATATTCGAGATTCATTTTTCAACCCAAACGTAAGTTCATTAGGAGACCAAGTGGGTCGTTAATCGACTCAATTTACCATGCAAGTTAGACCAAAAATGTAGGAAAATTTCATAAAAAAATGAGTTTGACAAGTACAAGAAAGTTGAGCAAAAGGAAAAATCTCATTCAAGTTCAAAAGGGTTTTCTCGGGTATAACAGTCGCGCGCGCGCAAGTCTCGAGAAAATAGCCATATCTTACTGTAGAAAAATGGGAATCGCGCGCCATTAGTGGCGTTGGAAACTAGACTCGAAGCGCTTTCCAAGGATATAAAATGCAAACTCTAGTTCCTTTCCTATCAATACCAGAAGTCCGGGGAAGTTGACTGATTTTCCTATTCTGATCAGCTTAGGACTTTGACAAAATCACCCAATTTACTTGCTCCATTTCACCTCAATTCACACACAAGCTTAAACCAATGTTTAGCCAAGTTTCTTAAACTCAATTAAGGTTCAATAAGTCACAAAGATCAAGGAAAAACCTCCAATCCATGGCCGGCCAGTAAGGAGAAAAGAGAACAGTCCCAAGTTCACATTCACCACCAAACTCTATCCTTTCATTATTTTTAACTTAACCAACATTCCAAGAGTTATTTCTAACTTTAAGAGGGTTCATTAACATGCTAATACATCAAGGAAAATCACAAACAAAGCTTAGGCAAAGAATCAAACACATGGCATGCCATATATCCAACCTTACTTCCACTTACTTAGCTCAAAGAATTTAACCACAAACAACATCAACCCAACTTCTGGTTTGTCATCAATACCTTAAACACTTGATATTAAACAATAAAGCTAGGGTTTAAGGATCAATTACCTCTCTTAAATGACGTTTGAACCACCCAAAAGTCCACCAAAGCAAGAGTTCCAAGTTTGAATCACAAGCAAGCCTTGAAGATAGTTTACTCAAACTAACTAAGGTTCCTTCTTTTTGTTGATTTTCCTCAAAGTCCAAGCTAGGGTTTAAGCAAGAAAATGGAATTTTTCTTCTCTCTTTGCAGCTCAAGAGGGCCGGCCAAGCAAAGAAAAGCATGGAGTCAAAAAGGTTTAAATTTTACTAATTTCCTTGGTCTATTTGTTTGAGTGGTTGGGACATTGACACTTGGTCCTATCTTGGCCAATCATTCCCTTAAACTTTGCCAAATAATGTTTCTTCCCTCCAAGTGCTTTGAATGTCTAATTAGCACCCTTAAACTTTCACATAAGGTCTCAAACACAATTAAAAGGTATTTAGTCCTAGTGCATATAGTGAAATAAAATGATGCCAATTCAAGGAGATGTTACAATTCATGTAGAAAGGCAATGCAATGCAATGCAATGCAAGGAAATGTTACAATTTATTTAGTCTTAGGGCAATGCAAGTGATTTAGCAGAATTTATATTTTTAAGTGAGGGTTCTCACACAAATGGTCCCACCAAGGTTCTCCTCATTTTCCACATCAAAACCTATATTCAAGCAAGTACGAAAACTTTAAGATTCCAACTAGAGCAACTAAACAAAGGAAGGAATGATCGAGAGAGCTACTAGAGCGACTCGACTTCGAAGCGACAAATAACTCAATAGAGATTTCAAAAGGACATAAGTTTTAAAACCTACACGAAGGTGCAAGTTCAAGGAAATCACCAATACACGTTAGGTTTATGATTCAAGCAAGGTGTGGTGCGAAAAGAATGTTTCTCGGATCAAAAACTAAGAGCAACAATAAATACATGAAAAGGGTACAATTGCTGGAAACTTCCAGTTTTTGGCAGTGAAAGATAGCTAATTTTCATTCCCTTTGAGTAATCGGTTTATGACGAAATCGACGCACAACTCTAGTATTATGTATTGGCAAATAGTACAAACGATTTCAAGTCCAACCTATCACGAATCGAAGGCGAAACAAGGCCAAACAGTAGCCCTGTTCCACACCCAAAATTCAGGAAATTCAACTCAAAAGCCAATCAAAACTCAAGTTTTTGTTAGGCCCGAAGACAACCTAAGAGGGGGGTGAATTAGGTTGATTATAAAGCTAATCAAGTTATCGGCACTTTTTGCTCAATATGAAATTTACCCTCTTTTCTAAGTGATCACACAATGAATCAATCAATGAATGAACAAAATCACTTGAGAGAAGTAAAAGATATAAGCAATTTAAAGATCACAAGATAACAATAGTAAATAAGAAAAGGGGAATTGCCAAACCAATTAACTACCAAACTCCTCTTGAGCTTGAAGATCAATTCAAAACAAGCTTCTTCAAGTTGATGAAATACAACCAATCTTGTGTACAAAGGAAGACTCACTTCCTCCTTGCCCCAAGCTCCACTTGGTCAAATTAGGAAGTTTTACTATCCCTACACTATTGAAGTATTCACTTACAAATGAAAAGCTTACAATGAACTTTACACCACCAAGACTACAAATCTTCTTTGGAGAGTGTTTTCTCACTAAAACTACTCAATATCTTTTATATTTTCAGTGTGCAAAAGTTATTTGAAGTTTCTGACCATGCTCAATTTATATGAGACCAAGAAAGTGCTTCATTAATGTTTTCAACGGATAGAAGGCAGGCGAAAAATCAACTAGCCGTTGGGAGTATCGGACGTCCGGTACTATCGATACTTGCGTCCGACAGTAGGCAGTGAGTTTGAAAAATCTTCTTCAATTCTTTCGGACGTTCGGTACCTCTAATGCTTGCGTCCGAAAGCAGACAGTGAGCTAGAAGGAATTTCTTAATTCTTTCGGACGTCCGGTGATGGAGTTCTTCATGCGTCCGAAGTTCTACATTGATTATCGGACGTCCGGTGTTGATTTCGTGAGCGTCTGACAGCTTTCAACAACCTTTATCTCCTTTCAATTGCTCTTGTTCTTAGAATCAAATTTCTTTAGAACTGAAAAGATTTCTTATTGAAAAGAGATTAGTAATATCCAATTGTTTTATAAACATCAAAAGACAGGGATCAAGATCATCAGTTTTCTTCAAGTTAAATGCATGGTTTTCACTACAAATCAGTCCACAAGAGGTCTACTAAGTTTATAGCACAAGTTTGAGCCTAACTTTCATCAAAACAAACCAAGAATTGAAGAGAAATAAATTCAAGAAAACCGTTCACCATGCATACATTTGGAAATAGAATTTCAGTCCACTTTGGCTTCTAGTTTCCCAACCATTAAACTTTCTTCAAATTGCTCAAACTCGACACATACATCAAGACTAATGAAGTACTAAGTTTCCCAAGCAAAAACTCACCAAGATACAACATAAAGTAAGCTAGAAAACTGGAAATTGCAACAGCATAACAGGTGGCCAGCAAGCAACCCCAAAACAGAAAATTTTCACCTAGTTTTCTTTACTTTACTCCAACAAAACTACTACTCAAACACACATACATAACATTCATTTCTAGGGTAAGGTTTGTGAGACCCCGAAATTTTACTTGTCTTTATAGCTCTTATTTGAACTTACTTGCCTTAGATTCTTGGTTGAATGTAAGCCAAGGGAGTGAATTTTGCTAAGAAAAGTTTCATAATCTCAAGTTGTTAGAAAATCTAGAAATTTTTGCAGGAGGCTCTGCGCAGCTTTGGGAAATTGGCTATAACTTTGTATAGGAAAGTCAGAATTGAGTTCCGTTTGTTGCGTTTGAAACTAGACTCATAGGGCTTCCTACAGTGAAAAATTTAGAGTTTGATTCAATCTCTATAAATTCCAGAAATTTGGCAAAGTTGACTGAAAATTCTGCCCTGCACAAGTAAACATAGGAATGTTGTAGTAGCTTATGGCTCAATTTGGACTAACTTATGAGCTGAATTTCTTTGAGGTGTCTTCTAAAGATTATTAGTGTTTTAAGTCTAGTTTTTAACAGGCCAAGTTGTATGAATGTTTGACATTTATAACTCAAGTTATGATTTTTCTAAAGGATTGGCATAAGTTAGGGTTTTTTGTGCATACTAGAGTTTTTGGTGTGTTTTTGGTGCATTTTGGTAGTGTGATTAATTGGTGAAGTGTGTGTACTAAATTTGGTGGTTAAGAGTGAGTTTTATATAAGAGAAAGTGTGTGATTAGAAGTTCTAATAATAAGTTAGTGAATCATAAGTTAAAACACTAGTACGCGCGAGTTAAGGAAAATCGGCTTGTACCGACGCGCACCGTTTGCTACCGATTGAATACACCACTTGAACATTACTTTATTACCTTAATCTCTTTGTTATTAATTGAGCCAAAATCAGCCTAAATATCTTCTCAATGCATCCGAAATTTGGACTAAAAAAAACAAGAGAGAAAAGAAATTTTGACCTCCAATCAAAGTGTGACACTTATTAAACTTTGACCAAACCAATTTCCTATCTTCTTATCTTTCCTTTTGGCCACTTTTCTTCATTCTTTCTTCTTCATGGCCGAACCTCTTGAGGGAAAAACAAAGAAAGAAAACTTCCATGCCTACCATGATTCTTACCTTGTTTGAGTGAAGATCAACAAGAACAACAAAACTAAACTGAACAAGTGGCAATAAGGTAGCAAGGAAGCTTGTAGTGGAGTTTCTTTGGAGAGGAAAGGCTTGGTTTTTTAAACTTTCTCTTGGAGGATTGAAGGTAATAAGCTGGAAAATTATCTTTCTCTTTCTATTCTTGCAATTTATTAGGAAGATGACTTGAAATTGGAAATTTTATGGAAGATATCATGAATTTGTGAAGATTGGTGAAATTTCCAGCTTAGGGTTTTATTTTCCAGCTTTGATTTGTGTTTTTTAGCTATGATATGATCGTATCTAACTTTGTTAAGGACTTGTGTGAAGATTTATAGCTTTAATTCCTGACTTTTTAGCTTTCAACTAAGAATTTCCAGCTTTAGCTATAAAATTTCAGCTTTGTCAAGGCAATTTCCAGCAAGTGTAGTGATTCTGCCCTGTTTTAGAACCAACGGACCACATATTTCGTCCCATGGATAAAAGGCGCGAATCAGGTCTTGCACACCAAACAATGAAAGTGTAGGGAATGGAGTTAGCTATCTGCCTGCTAAAATTTCAGCCAATCTTAGTACTGTAGCCTGTGAAATAAACTTAAATACCTCTGACTGCCCAAAAGCCCTATTTCACAGGTAGCTTTCTGGTTTCTCTGAGATTGGCACATTTTGACCATTGAGAATGCACGAACTGGGTGTCAATGTCTTCTAGGAAATGTAGGTCTCTGTCTTAGCTTCGAAAACGCCATAAAATTTGCCCCCAATCCAATAAGCATAGCTTCAGTTGTGACCAAAATGCTAAAAAGACGTCAAACCTGCTACTTAGCCATTCATCTTTAAAACTGGTTTCCAACTTTGATTTTGATGGTTGCATTGCTAGAATTGCCTTGTATTTGGATGACATTGAGACCTAGTTGAAGGGCTATTGTGTTAAGATTGCTTTATGTGTGAATTTGGGTTAAGTTGAGGAAAATAATGAAGCCATAAATGGCTGGAAATAGCTAAATACAAAGGGCATGCCGCCCAAATTTTCACTCGAAGGTTAAGCGTGTGTACTCGTGACTTGAGCGAAGATTTGAGGTCGAATTGAACTTTGATTGTCTATGGCATTCGAGTTTTCTTTCGTAGAGGTATATAAGCTAAAATTTAGCCGAAACTCGTACCCTTGAAAAAATGAAAGTAGCGACCATTCGGAATATGTTTTTCCTCATCTTTTAGCCACTTTACGAACTTAAACGTTTTAACCGCTTCCTTACCCGAAACTAAAAGAGCGAGCATGAGTTTTCTAGGGTGTGATAAGCAAAAATGAATACTACTTAAATGAGTTTCATTTATTTGATTTTCTTGAAGCGAAACTCCTATGTTTCGAACTCAAGAGAGTTTTATATTCTTAAATGATATTTTATCGCAGATTTTGGACTCCAACTAAGGAGTTGGATCTGAACGTGATTTTGAAAAAGCACTAGATCTTTGGTGAGTGCTTTTCAAATACATGATTGAACTTGATATTTGAATTTACCAACGTGATCGGATAAGATTTGCTTGGTTTGGTCGGGCAAGTGTGTACTTTATCGCACCTTGACCTAACTCAACTAAAATACTTGATATCTCATTCATGCTTGTACAAAGTGACTTGATTTTGCATTGACTTGTACTTGTATTTGTACTTGTGCTTGACTTGTAAGTTGCTGAGCGGCAGTATGTACCATACTCGATACGAGTGGGAGGTACCTCTCATTCCCGTCTCCGTACTTTTCTCTTGACTAAGTCGATTGGTCATCGACTATAGTGACTACTTGGGAAACCCAAACCCCACTGGCTAGTTAATCGAGTCGAGCCGGCAAGGGCTTGGTCGATTAGATAACGAACCATGGGTCCTCTTGTTTTGTCGAGTGGAGTGATACCTCCTCGACTAATCGGTATACTCAAGTATTACCACCAGTGTTTAGTTGGTGTTTCGGGCCCGGTAAGGGGGTTGAATGGTGGACGGATTGGTGTTAAGCGAAGCACTACTGGATTGGTTACTTTACTTGAAGGTTGACGGAGTGTCAACTAATACTTGATCAAATTCTGGTGAAGCAACGGGAAAATTGGCTCCTGAGAGCCATCTGTATCCTTATACTTTGATTGTTATTCGTAGTGTTATTGTTTTTTTTAGAAAAGAATTTTACACTCGCTCATTTTGAGATTTGTTACTTGAAGTGTTATTGCTCACTTTTATGGACTGGTTATGCTCGCTACTTGCTACTTTGATACGTGAACTTTTCAATAATAGTCAACTTGCTATTTTGGAACCTCACTGGACTTTTAACTCATTCCACGCCATTTGTTTTCCTTACAGGGGGTAGGAGCGAGGCGTGAGACTGGTACAGGCTAGCATAGTCTTAGTTTTTTTTTGAAATTTTGCGATTGTACTCGCGCTAGTACTCAATTAGGGTTGAATGTATTGAGAACTTAAATCTTGTGATATATTTGGGATTGTACGAATGCTTTGAATAGAAATGAATGTACATGTACGTTCCAAGCTTAGGAACTGTTATTTCCTTTACTCTTGAGGTTGTAACTTATTTTATCTGAAGTGAGTGAGTGAGTCCTGGCGAGAGCTAGGCAGATGGTCCTCTAAACCCTGGGGTACGCCCTAGGGGGAGGTGGGGTCATCACAAGGTAAACCAAGTTCCTTGAGCACAAATCTCACCAAAACAACACAAAAATCCTCACAAAATTGAAGCTAAAATTCGGCCAGCCAAGCATAAATTCCAACTTGTGATTGTTCAATTTTTACTTCATGTGTACCAAGTTAACTAAACTTACTTTAACCATGATTCTCATGGTAACACAACCAAGAAAACCTAAAGAAATCCTCACCTAGTACATCTAACCATACATCAAACACATAGAAGGCATACACACAAACCCATGATCCAAACTTCAAAAACAAGAACCCAAGCCAAACCATCAATAACCCAAGTATCTAGGTTATCTAATCACCTTAATCACATGCATACCCTACTGATTTAAAGTATTAAAATTCATGATTTAAGGTTTACCTCAAGCTCCTTAAGCTTTGCAAGTTGCACAAGAACTCCAAGAATCACCTCTCAAGTCGCAAACCAAGGGTTGGGTGGAATCTAGTTGAACTTCCTCTTGAATCTTGCACTAATTTTCCAAGAACTAGACTTAGGGTTTTTGTGAAGTTTTTTGCTCTCAAGAGGTTTAGCCAAGAGCTCAAGAAAAAAGGGCTAATGTTTTGTTAAATGGTAAAGTTTACTTAAGAAGCTAATTGTCCAAGTCAAGGTGTTGTAGGGTGATGACACTTAGCCAAATTTCTACCTAGCAAGTTTTTCCCAATTTCCTTCCAATCCTAGTAGTTTACTTTAAGTTCTAACTTCACACCAAAACAATTAAATTTCCTAGGGTTTATTAGACATAACAAAAATTAAATCTCTCAACTCACTTTTACCAAAGTTAAATAAAGTAAAGAAAAATAAGGCCCCAAAAATGAATCATATCTAGAATGGTTAAAATAATTTAAATGCATATAAATGGATTAAAAATGGAAACATAAAACTTAAAATTCAGAGTTCTCACAACTAAAACTCTTGATATCTCGTTTATGCATGTACAAGTAACTTGATTTACATGTGACCTGTATCTTGACTTGAAATACTTGAAATGCTTGAAAACGTGACATGTATCTAAAAAACGTGACATGCGGACTTGCATGTATATGTGCATGAATGTAGGCCGGCTGTATATCTTCTTGCAGCAGCTGAACTGGACCCTTGGACCCTTATCTGAGACGTCGGGTAAGCTGGAACTTGGGTTACTCATGCATATGTATAAATGTAGGTCAGTAATGGCTAAACTGAGCCCCTCGTTGGACCTCTTGCTTGAGACCAGCCTTAGAGCGATCGGGTAAGTTGGGCAATCTTGGGTAAAGGATGAAATTCCTAACCCATTTATTTGTGACTTGAACTCGTGACATGCTTGATATGGAGCGTTAGGTGACATCTAACGGCTCTAATCATTACTTGCGTGAGCGTTGGGTGATAGCCAACTACTCTACTCGTGAATACTTGAATACTTGGGATTTTAAGCCCAAATCAATGAATACTTGTGATACGCTCCTCGGTCAACTAGTCCCGAGACACGTAGCACAATTACCCAAGGACCTAGACGGTGAATCAAGCGTGATTTGCGGAACCTAGAACCAAGAGGGACGTCGCAACTCGATTCAAGGTGGTAGAACGGCGACTCCAATTGAGGTGGTTACTCAAGTAGATAGGCCGGATGAACAATCAAGGATGACACGCGAGATTGCTCAAATAACCCTTGCCAAGCAAGTAGGATTGTACTCTCGAAAATTGAAGAAAAACAATGTGAATTTTATTGTCAATAATGTCTACCAAAAACCGTACATGAAGGAGCCTTTTATAGGCTTGAGACCAAGAAACCCTATAAAGGAATGGCGTGACTAATTGCCGAACTAGAGGAAGGATTCGGTCCACTCTTGGACCTTTGTGGGCCGAACCTTTGACCTTTTTAACTAACCAACCGAACTAACTAATTAATTAAACAATGACCCGATAAACAACCCAAAACTCAACTAACACTAGACGACTAAAGGACTAATAATTCGGCCGACTCCCTCAAGCACATGCGTGGTCATCACTTGGCGACTCTTGGGTTTGGATCAATGTGTAGACTACTCGATTAGCCACATCCAAGCCTTCAATGTTCCTATGGACCCCGTGTTGATCTTGAACACTTTGAACAAGGGCTTGTAGAGATTCTTTGAAACACTTGGCCCGTGCACGTGTAACTGGGCCCAATGGAACTCGCACTTGGTCATCTCTATCACCATTCGTGCACACATTAGTCCCCTCCACTTGAGAAGGATTTGTCCTCAAATCTGGATCATCCTCGTCAAGAAACGGGTTCAAGTCCGCGACATTGAAGGTCGCGCTAACATTGTAATCCCCAAGTAGCTCCAACTTGTAGGCATTGTCGTTGACATGTTAGAGTACTCGGAAAGATCCATCACCCCTTAGGCACAATTTACTTTGGCGTTGCTTGGGGAACCTTTCTTTCCTTAAGTGTAGCCAGACCCAATCTCCAGGTTCAAAAACCATCTTGCGACGATGCTTGTTAGCTTGCTGGATGTATTGTTGAGTGTGCTTCTCAATGTTGGCTCGAATAGCTTCATGTAACCTGCGCACAAACTCAATTTTCTTTTTCCCATCTAAGCTTGTTTGTTCAGAGGAAGGTGAGGGTGCCAAATCAAGGGGGGTCAGGGGATTAAATCCATAAACGACCTCAAATGGTGAGTAGTGTGTTGCACTATTAACAGTTCTATTGTAAGCAAATTCAACATGCGGCAAACACTCTTCCCAAGATTTAATGTTCTTCTTAATTAAAGCCCTTAGCAAGGTCCCAAGTGTGCGATTGACAACCTCAGTTTGTCCATCACTTCGGGGATGGCTTGTGGTCGAAAATAAGAGTTTAGTGCCAAGTTTAGACCACAGAGTCTTCCAGAAATAACTCAAGAATTTGACATCTCTATCACTAACAATTGTTTGAGGCATACCATGTAAGCGCACAATTTCTTTGAAAAACAAGTTAGCAATATGAGATGCATCATCAGTTTTATGCAGGGATAAAATGAGTCATTTTTCGAAAATCGATCAATTACAACATAGATGGAATCATTTCCCCTTTGTGACCTAGGCAGTCCCAAGACAAAGTTCATAGACAAGTCTACCCAAAGATATTGTGGAATTGGCAATGGGGTATACAAGCCATATGGATTTGTTTTAGATTTGGCTTTGTGGCAAGTAGCACATCTACCAACCATGCGTTCAACATCCCTACGCATGTGAGGCCAATAGAAGTGTTCTTGCAACATTGCTAAAGTCTTAACAAAGCCAAAATGCTCCATGAGACCACCACTATGTGCCTCTCTAACCAATAGATCCTGAATGGAAGAGTTAGGCACACACAACTTGTCCACATAGAACAAAAAGCCATCATGCAAGAAGTATTTTCCATGCGGACTCTTAGTGCACGATGCAAATATGTCACTAAAATCAAGATCATGTGCATAAAGCTCCTTTATCATTTCAAATCTAAGCAACTTAGCATCAAGGAAAACTAGTAAAGAACGTCTACGAGATAGTGCCTCGAATTCCTGCAATAGTGCAACTACACTCGACGGCAATGCCTTATCGAGTTCATCAACATTCAAGAGCACATGTTTGCAAATCATGAGTAATACAGGCTGATCAGAATTCACACATTTCCTAACGTCCTTAGCTTAATTATCATGTTTTCCTAGTGTTTGATTTAGTCAATGCCTGATCATGTGCGACACTAGGGGTGCCGATTGGACCCTTGGCCGAATGCTCACTTTTGTAAGTGGAGCAATTTCCAGATTTGGCCGTCTTTTGTTTCTTCTTTTGACGGTCTAAGTCACATTCGCTTTGCAATTTTAATTGGTCCTCATATACTTGTGCAGGTGTGAGAGGTGTTAGGACCATGCGTTTACCATTGTGCAATAGAGTGTACTTATTAGACCTACCATCAAAGGTAACATGCTTATCAAATTGCCAGGGTCTCCCTAAGATCACATGAGTAGCATGCATAGGGACAACATCACACACAATTTCATCAATATAATTGCCAATGGAAAAAGGAAGACGTACTTGTTTGTAGACACGCACTTCGCCATCTTCACTTAGTTATTGTAATCGGTACAGGTGTGGATGTCTAGTCGTAAGGAGCCCCAAGCTCTCCACCATTAGCAAACTAGCCACATTGGTGCAACTCCCACCATCAATGATGAGACTGCACACTTTGTCACTTACCTTACATCGAGTATAAAATAAGTTTTCCCTTTGTAATTGCCCATCTTCTTTGACTCGGGTGGTTAGCACTGGTCGTGCCACCAAGCAACCAATTTCCCCTTGAGTAGGGGCGCACTCCTCCTCGGCTGAGTCATTCTCCAAGCAGTCATCCTTGGACAAGGTTGGCATCTCCTCACAATCATCATCATCAGATACTACTTCTCCATTGTGAGTTATCAGCATGACCCCTTGATTCGGACATTGAGATTGGATATGTCCGAACCCTTGGCATTTGAAGCATTTAATATCCCTACTCCTAGGCTTAGGAGTCTCTTGAGTGGCCTTAGAAGTGGACCTAGATGCATCAACAAACTTGTTAAGGGTAGAATTGAAATTTCGGTTAGGGAAGTTACCTTGTGTTCGGCTAGAAGTGGGTGGTGTAGCCGAATGTCCAACTTCATGTGATGTCCTCCTTGGTTGATTTCCCTTCCAAACATTCAAATTTGAGGTTTGGTATGGTCGGCCACCTCTTTCTTAATTTCTTTCCCCTTTCGCCCTTGATGGCTAACTCAAGAAGGTCGCTCATATCCAAGTAATGTTGAAGTTCCAAGGCATCTTGAAGATTAGGGTTTAAACCCCTAAGAAATCTTGCTATTGTGGCCTCACTATCTTCTTGGATATTAGCCCTCATCATGGCCATCTCGATCTCCTTGTGATAGTCCTCCACACTCATGTTGCCTTGAGTGAGGGTTTGCAGTTTAGAGTGGAGATCTCGGTTGTAGTAGCTTGGAACAAACCGTTTGCGCATCATGGCCTTGAGTTCACGCCAAGTTTGGACTTGTGGTTCGCCATTTCTCCTCCTTCCAGTCCTTACTTGGTCCCACCAAATGAGGGCATAGTCGGTGAACTCAACAGTAGCAACCTTTACCTTTTGTTCCTCATTATAGTCATAGAAATCGAAGACTATTTCAATTCGGCCTTCCCATTCCAAGTAAGCCTCAGGGTCACTTTTCCCTTGGAACGTAGGAACTTTGATTTTAAGTCCCTTAAGCACGTCCTTAGAAGTGTCCCTTTTAGGCCGCTCGACTCTTTCTTCATCCTCACTTGCCAAATACTCCTCATAATTTGCTCCTTTGGTGCCATGTTGATTTCGGTTATGGGATCTAGAGCGAGAGCCTCTCGTGAAGCTCTTGGAGAGTTCATCAACACGGTTGTGCATCTCCTCCATTTGTTGCTCACTAATCCGCTTAAGCTCGTGTTTCATGGCATTGAACATCAAAGCGTAATCGGGGGTTGGATTAGTTTGCTCCATGTCCTTCGTTTTTCCCTACAAAACGTTAGTGAATAAGAAAATAGTACAAATATAACCTCACTTCACTCTCTAAGTGTTTCACTCACACTCGGGTGTTCACTCCAAGGCACTTGAATGACTTACCAAAATTCCTTACCTTGCCGGTTTGAGTAGTTGAGAAATGCTGCACAAGGTCCTCAATTGGTTCACCAAACGTCCCACAAGAGTAACCAAGAGCAAGACACAATTTTGGAAGCAATGTGGATGCGATAGAGGGTAGTTTGGACTGTTTCCTAGGGCGGACAGATTAGGAAAGGGTGCGAAAATGGAAAAGGAAACAAGCAAACCCTAGTTTCCTAATTTGATTGGACATGTCCAAGTGGAATTAGGAGAGTTGTCCAAGCTGCCCACTTAGTTTTCTAATTGAATTTGGAAACAAATTAGTTTTCGGAAACCCTTTAGAAAACCTTTTCTTCTTGAAACAACTTTTAGAAACTTCCAAATTCTACTCCAAGTAGTATTGCGCAAATCAGAATTTTTTTCTCCCACACAATTTCGGTTGCTATATAATTTTTTCCTCTTTGTTTTCTTGCCAACCGATTCCTCATTTCTTTCTTTCCTCTCGTTTTTGTTCAACCACAACCAAGACTGTGAGAACCCGAAAATTTTCACATTTTCAAGTATTATTTTATTTCTGTGCCTATATTTTATACTGTCCTTTGAAAATATTAAATGTTTTGTACATTTTACAAGTAAGTACAATTTTAAAATCATTTTCCTAGTATAAGTTAGTGTACGTTAACTTGAAGTGCATTTGTTCGACGTGGGGCCCGCTAGTGCGATATAATTTTGCCGATTAAGTGATGAAATATTAAGTGACATTATTTTCCAAGGTGCTAGGAGATGATTAGAGGGTAATTAGGTAGACTAATTATTGGAAGTAAGAGATAAGCTTGGAACCATTCAAAGTGACAAGTGTCGCCAACCGATTGGAGGGAAACTTGCCTAACTTTCTCACCTTTACCAAAACCAAAATTTGACCAATTTTCCTTCCATTTTCTCTTGTCTTGGCCGAACCATTTGGAGGAGAAAACAAGAGAGAGCTCTTCAATTTCTAGCTTCAATCCTTGCCCAAATCTTGAGTTTTAACCGACCAAATTGAAATCTATTCCATACAAGTGCTAGCTAAGGGGAAAACTAAGGGCTTGGTGGAGTTGATTTGGAGGAAGAAAGACTAAGCCACCCCTTTTCTTTGAGGTTCTAAGGTAAAATTTCTAAGAACATCCTTCTTTGGTTCCCATAGTTGTAAATTAGTGGCTTGTGGTTGCTACTTGGGTGGTTTTGTGCATTATTTCTTAGCTATGAGTAGGGATATGTTGATTTCAGTTATAGTGAATTTTTCTGCCCTAATCTGATCAGTGTTGTTCGGTCATGATGGAGGCCGAATTGGACTTAGCTCAAAACATGAAAGTTGTAGAGAATTGAGTGTAGATTATGCCTGTAAAATTTCAGCTCAATCGGAGTACTGTAGCCTGTGAAATGACTATTTTACCCCGCTGCCCTGTTTCTGTCCGAGAATGATAATCAGCCTCTGTAATTGGCTCTTTTGGCTGGGAAGATGAATGAATTAGCTTTTGATGCCTTCTTAAGAATTGTAGCCTTGTATCTTAGCTTTCATATGGCTTTGGAATCAACTGAATTGGAGTTGTGTGTGCTGCGTTATGATGGAATATTAGGGCCTTGTTGTGGTTGGTTGTAAAGCTTCCAATTGGGTGTATTTTAAGGGTGTTTGATAGCTCATGATGTGTATATGAAATTGTGATTGAATGGTATGATTTGGTGGTTGGGTTGTAGCATGGAAAAGTGAAGGAATATAAGGGAAATGCTGTCCGTTTATTTTCTTGAACTTGAGTGAATGGAAATGAGGTTTGAAATGTGATTTTTGGAATGCGATTGAACTTCCTTGCTTGGACATTCTTAGTTCCACTTGAGTAGTGTTATGTGAGCTATTTTACTTGCATTTGTACGTTTCCATTTTTACCATAATGTTTGGTTCCAATTGTCGAGTTTCGAACTTCAAATACGTGTTCATTTTCTTCCCGAAACAAAAGGAGTGGCTTAGGGTTTCTCGGCCACAAAACCTAATTTTAACGCGCAAGGTTTTAAGTGTGAATCCAAGGTATTTGAATACCTTTTTCATATGATTTTAACCAAGATACTTGTTATACATTAATTCCTTGCAAATGTGGTTAGTTTTGAGCCAAAAACACGTTTTACGAAAAAAAGAGGAAAAATTCTACTGTTCACTACCCGGCCGCCTATCCGGCCAACTCTTGGCCGGATTGCTGGCCAGATTGACAGGGGAAGAAGAAAAACTTTTTGAGATCGCTCACTGCCTTGAATCCGGCCGACAATCCGGCCGGATATCCGGCCAAGTTGTGGCCGGATTCTGACGTGGCAACTGTTTTAAATTTTTTCCGATTTAATTTTCTAAAACCTTTTGAGCTTAGTTTTATGTTTGATTTGGAAAACCTTTAGTTACTCATTTCCTTTGATCAAAATGTACCCTTTTCACTTCAAGAAAATCATACTTCCCCCTTGTACTCGTTTTATTCGAATTTTCTTTGATTCACTGGACATTTTGATGGTCGAGCCATAATATTTTCTCATGATTGTTATTAGGGTTTCTTGGTGACCAAAGTTGATATCCGGAGGGATACTTTGGACGTAATTTTGCTTAATTAGGTGAGTGTTCTATATACGATTTGTTTCTAATGATTAGGTATGTTATGTTTCCATTGACTATGTGACTAGTGTGATTCTTGATTAAATGTTAATGTTCCCAATGATTGCTAAAAATGAATTTTGCTAGGTGAGTGTGTACTTTATCGCACTCGACCTAAATGAACGTGAAATTTTCAATGATTGAATGATTAAACGTTACTTGTGCATGAATGTAAGCCTTCGGGCTGAACTGGGCCCTTGCCCTTGGTTATTGGTCGACTCGAGCCAGAAGCGGACTCGGTCGGGCGATTAGTGATCCTGGGTGAATGTGAATGTTTGGTATACTCGAGTATTACCACGTAGTTTGGTGTGGACTGGACAGTGCCTGGCCAGAATGGGGAGAATCAAATGAACGATTGAATGACAAGAATGACGGAGGGGTTTTCAAAGTCAAATGAAATTTTCTAAATGATTGAAGGAATGGATGGTCGATGAACGAACGAACGAAATGACTCCATGTATCCTTTTAATGAATGTGTTACTCCTGCTTTATATTGTAAATGTTATCTGGATTACTTGTTGTTACGTGCTAATGTCCTTGTTTAATTGCTAGTTGAGTATATAGAACCTCGCTGGGCTTTTAGCTCATTCCACGCCGTTGTTTCCTTAACAGGGGTTGCGAGCAAGGGCGAGAGACCTGTATAGTATAGTTTAGCCTTTTGTATTGTTTTGGCTTTTGATCTCGTTCTAGTGCTTGATTAGGGTTGGAATGTACTAAGAATTTAAAGCTTTGGTTATAGTTGGGACTGTATATTTTGATTACGCTTGGAATGAATGTAAATTTGTATTTCCAATTTGGGATCTGTCTTCGTTTCCTCGAGGGTTTATCTTATTTGGTTCGGAGAGAGTGAACGAGTCCTGGCGAGAGCTGGGCAGGCGGTCCGCCGAACCCCTTGGTTCGCCTTAGGGTAAGGTGGGGCTGTCAGAAGATAGCTTCGGATTTTGCTCAAATCGATAGCAACTAATGGAATCTCAAGAACGTGATGCAATCCACCCTCCTCGGGCTCCCCCCTAATGGGTTACCCAAGATGATTCCCAAGAAAGAAGCAAGAACTTCAAGAAAACCTTCACCAACGCTCGAGAGTACAAGAAATTGTTCACTAAGCGGATGAAACAAGTTTCCAAGAATCAAGAGGTTCAAGAACTTCAAGAGTAGTGGACCAAACTTTTGAATTGTTTTTCTTTCTATTTTCTCTTTTTTTGTAGTCTTGGATACAAGATGTAATCCGTGACTGATTTGAGCAATAAACTTCGAAGTTTCCCTCTTGTTTTCTTTCGTTTGCTTTCCCTTTATTTTTTTTGACTGAAATAGGACAAACACAACAGAACTTGGCCGAATGGATTAATTTCCAGATTTGGTTCGGCCAATCAAACACAACAAGAAACCTTCAAGATCCTCAAGATCCTTCAAGAACTCCCAAGTAAGTTTATCAAGAACTTCAAGATTGTGGTCAAGAAATTCAAGAAACTCAAGATTCTTGTAGGTTCTCTTCAAGATTCACAAATACCAACAAGTTTTTACCAAAATTCAGATTTGAAAATCAAGTAAACAAGTTGAATAACTCAAGAACAAGGTTGGACCAACTTGGACAGCAAGGTACGATAACAAGGAACCCTTGTTTGGAGGGTTTGTATGACTACTACGGCAGCAATAAGCAAACAAACGATGGCACACAAGACAGAAATTCGATAGCAAACTACGGACAGAAATTAGGGTTAACGACACAAACACAACAATTAGGGTTAACACCAAGGCACAACACGAACAGAAATTGAAGACTCGCGACAAGGAACAAGGTTCGGACAGATTTGACACTACAAGTTAAACCAACTACGGCCACCTGATTTCAAGACACCACAATTGACGGCCTAAACGGACATAATTCAAGACGCAACAACCAACCACAAGTGCGGACAGATTTTTTATTTTTTTTTGTGAACAATGCAGCGGAAAAAACGATAAACCCTAGAAAACAGCTAAACAAGAACAAACAATGGAATATAACGATTTGATACCTCAACCAGCTCTGAAGCCAACTGATACGCTCCTCGGTCAACTAGTCCCGAGACACGTAGCACGATTGCTCAAGGACCTAGACGGTGAATCAACTCGCTTGATTTGTAGAACCTAGAACCAAGAGGGACGTCGCAACTCAATTCAAGGTGGTAGAACGGCGACTCCAATTGAGGTGGTTACTCAAGTAGATAGGCCGGATGAACAATCAAGGATGGACACGCGAGATTGCTCAAATAACCCTTGCCAAGCAAGTAGGATTGTTACTCTCGAAATTGAAGAGAAACAATGTGAATTTTATTGTCAATAATGTCTACCAAAACTGTACATGAAGGAGCCTTTTATAGGCTTGAGACCAACGAAACCCTATAAAGGAATAGCGTGACTAATTGCCGAACTAGAGGAAGGATTCGGTCCACTCTTGGACCTTTGTGGGCCGAACCTTTGACCTTCTTAACTAACCAACCAAACTAACTAATTAATTAAACAATGACTCGATAAACAACCCAAAACTCAACTAACACTAGACGACTAAAGGACTAATACTTCGGCCGACTCCCTCAAGCACATGTGTGGTCATCACTTGGCGACTCTTGGGCTTGGATCAATGTGTAGACAACTCGATTAGCCACATCCAAGCCTTCAATGTTCCTATGGACCCCGTGTTGATCTCAAACACTTTGAACAAGGGCTTGTAGAGATTCTTTGAAACGCTTGGCCCGTGCACGTGTAACTGGGCCCAACGGAACTCGCACTTGGTCATCTCTATCACCAATCGTGCACACATCAACTTGAATACTTGGGACTATATGTGACAGCCCCACTTTCCCTTAGGGTGTACCCCGAGGGTTAGCGGACTGCATGTCCAACTCTCGCCTGGACTAACTAATCTGAAAATTCACAAAAGTACTAATATGCGCAATTTAACTTCCAATCATCAACCCAAAACTATATACAATGGAATCTCTAACAATTCAACTTAAAGTACAAGCCAAGGTGTCCAAACTTATACAAATACATGTGAGGTTTACTAGTACAAAGGAGCTTAAAAAAAACGAAAACTATAACTAGCTCAACTCTTTTCCCAAAATCATGCTCCCAAAACTTCACCCCCTGTAAGGAAAATAAAGGTAACAGAGTGAGTTTTTACCCAATGAGGTACCAAAAGGTCACATAGTCACAAATTACATAATTAAAATTTTAATCTATCAAATATAAGCATCAAATAACGGAATAAGTGAACATCACGACTTATACAGAGCAGTTCAAATAAAAGAATATAAATTCCCCGTTGCATTAACTTGATCCAAACCCGTTGACACTCCGTCAACGTTTAAAGAAGCAAAAACATGATCGTAGATCTCCATTTTACACTAGTTTCTGTCCACCAAAGATACCCCTTACTAGGCCTGAACACCAAACAAAAACAGTGGTGGTAATACTCGAGTATACCAAATATCAGAATGGTTCAGTATTCAATGAATCAGTGACAGTTTCCTCATGGTTCGTAAATCTACCTTGACCAAGCCCTTGGTTCGATTCGATTAACCACCAATGAAGTTTGAGCTCAAATTTCACAAGATGGTCGTCGGATATTAGGCTCCAAATGACATCAAATTCATGCACAAGTAACAGATTTCAATTGAACAGTAGACCAGTCAAACAATCAAGTGGAAGCGAGTGTGATAAAGTAAACACCCATCCCGTCCAAGATAAACTAAAGCCACAGTCATTTAAATCATGAAATTCAATCACAAGTATATCGTTTAAGCAACAAGTCATGCGAGTGATATACTCACCAGTTCAAGTAAAGTAACGTCAAAAGTTCGTCTCCGGTTATGTTCTTGATCACCAACAAACCCTAAGAACAACCAAGATAAAAATATTATAGTTCAACCATCCAAAGCTTAGGTGAACCAAAGAAAATCCAAGTAACTACTAGGGCAAAGATTCAATATGGTTTGGAGTGAAAAGAGAGCATTTGGGCTGAAAGAAGATAAGTAACCAAGGAGTTCCTCAATCCAATTCATGGCTGGAAATTCCAGCAGCAAAATAATGAAGAAACAACCAAATCTCGAGCTTAAAGTGGAAAAAATGCAACTAGAAAGCATGCTAGAAGAAACAATTACTTTTCCTCTTATTTTACACATGATTTTGTCAAAATTTCAGCTTATACACCACCATCAAAGTGAACTCAAACAAATCACAAGTAATTCCAAACCAACCGAAAATCATCTCTCTAAATCACTTATTTCACAAGAAAGGAAAGTAATAAAATTTCAGCAGCACTTCCCCTTATTTTCTTAACTTTTCCATCAAAAACTCAACACCTTGTATTCATATCAATCCAACCTCTATCACAACCACAAGTTATAGGCTATAAAGTAAACTTGTTTAAGGCCACAAAACCATGCCAAATAGCCAATTTATCTAGCTCAATATCAACCACAACAAAGCTGAAATTTGAAACCCTAAGCCTGAAATTTTCAACTACAAGCTGAAATTTTCTATAATCAAGCCAAAATAACATATAAAAAGTTAGAAAATTCACATGGCAAAGCTACTAGATCATAACCAAACTCAAACCATCATGTCAAGGCTGAAATTTCTCACTTAAAGCTGAAATTTGCCAATCACCACTTAAACCATGAAATTTTCCATGTAAACTACCAAAATCAAGCCTTAAATCCACTTATATGAAAGTTATAAACAAAAAGAGGGCTTCTTGATATAGTTACCTTGAAACCTTTGAAGATATGGACCCCTAAAGTTTCTTTCTCCCAAATCTTTCCACCAAAGCCCTTAATCCTCCAAAAAGATCACTTTTTATGGTTTGGATTGCAAGTTTATGGTGAAACTTCAAAGAGTCAAGCAAGATTAGAAGGTGAAAGATGAAGTTTTTCTTCCCTTTTTTTCTCTCAAAGTTGATAGGGTTTTGGCCAAGGGAAGGAGAAAGATGATAGGGTTTTGGCCAAATTTTTGTTTTATTAAAGGCTAAGAAAGGTTGTAGTCAAAGTCAAACTCCAAGGCTTTTGTGACAAATGTCTCCAAGGGTTAATCCTCATCTCATGGTCTTCCAAATGCTAAAATATCTAGTCAACCACTAATTATCCCTTACCACCTTATAAAATAATATCCCTTTGCACAAAACTCCTCCTAATCGTCAAAAATTTATCGCACACACCACATTAGTGGGTCCTACTTCCATAATGCATTACGAACTTAACATGTAGTAACTTATACAAGAAAATGATTTTAAAAACTTGACTCACTAATAAAAATATCTAGGAAACTAAAGTAATAAGTTAAAGTAAAGAAAATGTATTCGAAGAAATAAAATAAAATAAATAAACTTTTCGGGTCCTCACACTATAAACCTAACCCATGGCTAGTTGGTCGAATCGAGCAGGCAAGGGTTTGGTCGAGGAGATTGACGAATCCCGGGTACTTGATTGGCATTTGGGCCCGGTAAGAGGATGATCGGTGGATGGAGATGGACGTGAAGTGGCGATCTACGGACCCTATAATAGGTTGATAGAGTGTCAACAGATCAAGACAAACTATTGTGGAACCTACTCCTGAGAGCAGACTATATCCTTTGACATGAATGTTCACTTTACCGTACATCATTGCATGATCTATCTGGTTACCTGCTTTACTGTATATTATGTCATGATCCATCAGGACATGCCAGCTCGATTACTTGCATGTTTTCCTTGAACTTCACTGGGTTTCTAGCTCATTCCATTAATTTGTTTTCCTTACAGGAGTAAGAACGTCAGAGTAGGAGTTGGAGAAGGCATAGTCTTTGTCTAAGTTTTGTTAGTTGCTCGCGTGAGCACTCCTTAGCTCTCTAGCGGGCTTGTTTGGTTTTATTTTGTAAGTTTGACTCCTTGGCTATATTTAGAGGTTGTATGGGCATTTGACGCCCATGATTGTATATATCTAAGATTGTAATTGTTATTGCTCTTATTGTTGAGATTATTATTTGTAAATTTCATGGTGCGTGAGTGAGTCCTAACGAGAGTTGGGCAGGGCAGTCCATCAAACCCTTGGGTACGCCCTAGGGGGAGGTGGGTCATCACAGGTGGTATCAGAGCCGCCTCGTGTGGTCTATGCATGGGGTAAGTTTGGGCTAAGTGGTGTTATGGTCTCGATTACGTGAATAAGTGTAAAGGACTGAGTGCTGTTCTTGAGCGTAAGCTGTGATCATAAATGCTATAGGTGTAAAACCTTTATCATGATACTTGGGGAAGATAGTTATGTACGTCAAGTAGAAATCTCAAATTTTGGTGATTTACTCTTGGGACCAGCCGGCTCGAGTTATGAATTATCTTATTTCGGATTCTTGTGCCCGAGTACAAAAAGTTGAGAGCACTAGAATAAGGGTCGGTATGTTGATTGCACTTGAGGTAAGTTTTTATGGCAAGGTCAAGGCGCGAAAGATTCTTGTATTGGACCTAAGATTGAACTGATCAAGAAGGGTGGAACAATGGGTGTCGTCACGGACTAGTCTCGTATATGTTTGGCTAGGGTTTCTATAGATGATGGTTAGCTTTGGTGCCATCGTGAATGTTAAGGTGCTAGTATTGCAGGCCTGTTTCATTCTCCGATACCTATGTACCCTTGTCCTGTGTTTCCTTGATTCACTGCGATTTGATTACAGATACATATGTATTTCTTTTGAGTTCATTTTTAACTCTTACTTGACTACCCTTGTCTATTTCTGTGAGGACCTGACAAATTATTTTATATTTTATTTTATTTTTTTGAATACATTTCTTTACTTTACTTTATTGCCTTGATTTCTAGATATTTTTATAAGTGAGTTTAAGATTTTTAATCATTTTTCTTATACAAGTTAGTGCATGATAAGTTCGTAATGTATTATGGAAGTGGGACCCACTAGTAAGGTTCGAATAAATTTAGCAAACAAAAATGGGTATTTTTATTAGAAGGATTATGTGATTAGAAGTGCTAAGAGTGGATTAGAGGAGAACAATATAGATTAATCATTAGAGACAAAGGAAAGACAAGAAGATAAGTTTGAAACCCTACGGTGACACTTGTCCGCAATCCAAGGCACCTTTGACTAGACTAGTTTTAGTCTTCATCTTGGAAAAAAATTGGACCAAAAATTTCATTCCCTTCCTTTCCTCTTGGCCGACTTCTTGGAGAAGAAAAGGAGAGGAAATAAACTCCATTTCCAACCTAGAAATTCTTGCTTGAATCTTGAGATTTCACCATAAGCTTGCAATCCAATCCACAGGAAGTAACTTTAAAGAAGAAAGAAGACCTTTGGGGAAAAAGGAAGCTTTTGGTTGCTCTTCTTCATAGGGTTTAAAGGTAATCATGGCTAGAAACAATTTCTTCTCTTTTAACTTGCATTTGGGTAGATTTAAAACTTGATTTGGTGGATTCTATGAAAAATTTCATAGTTTGTGTAGTGAATGACAATTTCCAGCTTCAAATGAGAAATTCCAGCTTTGAAGAGTTAATTTCAGCTTTGCTAAGTTCTTGTTGTGTTGCCATGCAATTTTTCTAGTGTTGTAGGCACTTGTGGCTTCATTATGTGAATTTTTAGCTTTTGGATATAAATTCCAGCTTAGGGTTAACATTTTTCCAGATTTGATGGTTGAGTTTGATCTAAGAATATGTCTAATTTGGTTGACTTGGTAGCCTAGAATAAGTATCTCTTATAGCCTTTAACTTGTGGCTTTGAATGAGGTTGGCTTGCCATGAATATAAGTGTTGAGTTTGGAAGGCAAATTTAAGGAGAAATAGGGGAAATGCTGTCCAATTTGAAATCATCTTGGTTTCATTTGATTGTGGAGTGATTATTGTTGGTAATTTTGCCAAAGATACTTGGTAAACCTTTAAACTTTACATAGGTGTTGAATTTAGATGAAATGAGGGGTTTCGTTGGTGTTTTCTCTATTTGCTGGCTGCAAATTTTGCTTGTTGGCCGAGTGGATAGTGATGCATTTTACCTTGTTTTCGTTGACCTTTTCATGATGAGTTCTGGCCAATTCTTGTTCCAAACACTGGTTACGACACTTGTGTGTTGAACTTGGGTGAAAACCATGCATTTTGATAGGTAAGAACCTCATCATTGTGCTTGTTTCATTGCTGGAAATTTTGGGAGGGCAGGGCAGCTTTATACCCTGCTGTCATTTGGCCTTAAAGTCCATTGGTTTGGTGATCTTTTGGGCTCAATCTTGCTCATTTCATTTGCTAAAATCTTGAACTACAATGGGGGGATTGATTTGGAGTGAATATCATAACTTAAAGAGGTGAACTACCTTGTTTTTCTTTACTGTTTGTTGCTAGAATTTTCCAACCATGAATTAAAATGAGAAACTCTTTGGTTACTCTTACTTCTTGGGTCCAAATGCCCTCGTGTCACTCCAAAACCATACTTGAATCTTTGCTCTAATATGCACATAGATTTTCCTTGATTTGCATCTTCGAATTTGTCTTTGAACTTTGTGTTTTTGTGAGGCCAACTTGATAAGCGTATGGCTCATAGTTGAGCCTAAATGTGAACTTGGTTCACCTAAGTTCTGGATGGTTGGACCATAATATTTTATCTTGGTTGCTCTTAGGGTTTGATGGTGCATACACAAATAACCTGGAGACGAACATTTAACGTTGCTCTGATTTGAACTGGTGAGTGTTCCAATTGCATGTTTCATGCTACTTGTTGCTAAACTTGCTAGGCACTTGATTTGTCATTTCTTGAACAAGTGTGTATTTTATCGCACTTGACCTAACTTGGCTAAACCTTTGATATTTCATTTATGCATGTACAAGTAACTTGATTTACTTGTGACCTATATCTTGACTTGAAATACTTGAAATGCTTGAACAACGTGACATGTTGAGCCTACTTGTGACTTGGTCTTGGTTAGGCGAGTGTGTCCTTACTAGCACTCGACCTCCATGAACTTGAAATACTTGATTTTGCGTGTACATGTGCATGATTGTAGACCGGCTATATATCTTCTAGCAGCGGTTGAACTAGGCCCTTGGATCCTTATCTGAGACATCGGGGTAAGTTGGTTACTCATGCATCTGCATGAATGTAGGTCGGCAATGGCTGAATTGAGCTCTCGTTGAACCTCTTGGTTGAGACCAGCCTTAGAGCGGTTGGGTAAGTTAGGCAACCTTGGGTAAAAGACAAAGTTCCTAACCTGTTTATTCCTGACTGGAATTCATGACTTGAACTCATGACATGCCTGAATATGGAACGTTAGGTGACAACTAACGTCTCCAATTATTACCTGCATGAGCCTTGAATGACAACCAACGACTCCTCTCTTGAATACTTGAATACTTGGGACCCAGATCTTCAATACTTGAATACTTGGGGTTATAAGCCCAACCCAAGGCTAGTTGGTTGAATCGAGCCGGCAAGGGCTTGGCCAAGGAGATTGACGAACCCTGGGTACTTGATTGGCTTTTGAGCCCGGTAGAGGGTTGATTGGTGGACAGAGATCGATGTTTAGTGGTGATCTATGGACATTATAATTCCATGGTTAACGGAAAGTCAACGTGTGACGCCCCCACTTCTCCCAAGAGCGAACCCAAGGGTATCCGCGGAACACCTGTCCAGCTCTCGCCAGGACTCGATACAATTTCACTTCAAACTTAAGATAAACAACTAAGGAATGACAGTCGAAGTAAGAAAAGTCACTTCCTTAAACAAACTTTCAAGTGTTACAACTCAAGTTCTCAAAAGTACATCACTTTCCCCAAAATACAGTCTCCCAAAAGTCGTCTAATCAATTACATTAATATTCTAATCAAAAGGGCCATCAAGTCGACCTCTCCATAATTCCTTCCATTTCGGCTCCTGTTAAGGAAAACAAAACTAATGGGATGAGCTGACGCTCAGTGAGGCCAAGAAAATCATGCAACCACGTAATTCAAGTAGCAATAAAACTTGTACGAGAAATAAGTTATAACATTTAAGTAATTCGTGAATATTCACAAAACAGCTCATTTCTACTTGCTTTGCCAAAGTTCAATCTCATACCTCCTCGTGATGACACTCCGTCACCCGAGTGGGTAATTAAATCCGTAGAACTTTACTTATTCCATTTATGATTCTGAGTCGACATGAGAGGTACCTCACACCCGAATCGGTGTGGTACATGCCATCGCCCAGGGAATCGATTAGATGTTTATGGTTCTGAGTCGACATGAGAGGTACCTCCCACCCGAATTGGTGTGGTACTTACTATCGCTCAGTGGTCGATGAGACATCGCTCCAATCGACTTATACTTTGTTTGTGGTTTTGAGTCGACATGAGAGGTACCTCCCACCCAAATCGGTGTGGTACTTACTATCACTCAGGAAACTGATTACACTTGTTTATGGTACTCAGTCGACATGAGAGGTACTTCCCACCTGAATTGGTGTGGTACTTACTATCGCTCAGAGAACTAATTATTTGTTTAGGGTTTTGAGTCGATATGAGAGGTACCTCCCACCCAAATTGATGTGGTATTTACTATCGCTCAGGAAACCGATTATAGCACTGAGACGGTATGAGAGGCACCTCCCACCCAGATTGGTGTGGTACATGCATCCGCCCAGGGCTTACGAGTTAAACATGTTTATGAACAATTACCGATCATATGTATTCAAGTAACAAGTATCGCATAATTAAAAGAAAGAGAGGGCGAGGGTGTCCCCACGAGTATACACATAAGTCGAGGAGGTTCACTCCACTTGACATCACAACACAAATATGGTTTGCAATAGCAACACTTCACTTAATTCATATAACAATTCATTTCACACAATTCGAATATCAACTCACATAGCACAATTTAATCGTAGCATCACTTAAGGGAGAATGAGTGCGGTAAGGTACACACTCGTCTCAACAATTCCATAATACTCAAATAACAATTAAAGCATTTATCAACAATTCATGCACTTGACACTCACCTAGTCAAAATAAGAGAGTGGTGCACAATCAAGTATTTAAGCGTCCGCTGTGAGATCCTCTTTAAAGGTCCCCTTGAGTGCCTGAGCAAAAATAATCGGCGATTACATGCTACCACTTAAAAACCCCTAACTATCGGGGAAGATTGTACCCTTGTATAGTACTTAAGAAAATATCGTGAAAAGAGCCTAAATTACTTGTAAATCGAGACTCAAAAGTGGGGTTTAATAATACAAGAAAAATCTGATTTTCATCTTTGAAACCAAGTGTAAAACGGTCAACCAATATCGAAGGAAAATGGAGAGTTCTAAAAACTCAATTTCCTTTAAGTTCAGAAATTTCAGATTTGAGGTGCATTCTTTGAAAAATCATATCTCACTCTCTGCAGGTCCAAAATTGGAAAACTTGGTACCATTGGAAACTACTTCCAAATTACTAAAAGTTCCTAGAAGACACTTTTCCATGATTCTAAATGGAAGACACTCAAATTTTGGCGTAAAGCTACTGACTTGCACTTCCAAGACAGATTCGGGGTTGGTTTTTGGCAAAATTTTGGAAATTCAGCAAAATTCACAGAATGCGAACTAGCCTCTCAAATTTGAAACTCAATTAGAGTTACAATCAAAGTTTAAAACACAACTAACGGAACAAGAATCGGAGTTTTGAGCAACAAGATATAACAGCCTAAAGTTGGTTAATTTTTACTACTTGAACAGTGAATTTCCAGATTTGAAGAGTAATCTTTGGGCATCATTTGGTTATCGAAATGGTATTGGAATTACACCAAATTTGATAAACTTAAACTTCCATATGAGGAATACTTCTCTATCAAATTATAGGTAAAAACTCACGTGGGAAGGTTGTTAACAAAACTACCAAAGTTTGGGAAATTCTCAAGGCTAATCTGCCTACTCGACCCTTTCTTTCCTTTCAAAAGTTTGGTACAATGAAATCAGTCCCAAATCGATCCATTTTGGAAACCAAGGTTCTAGAAACATTTAATAAGCAATTTATGGGTAATTGGCATCAAAATTTTCGAAACAAAACATCCCATAACAGGTTTGACCATTGGGCAATTTTCCAGATTTGAAACACAAACTTTGGGATTCTAGTTGGGCATCGAAATAGACTTGGAATGGCACCAAATTTTGTATGATTACACTATCATATAAGGGCTACTCCTCTGTAAAATTTCATACAAAAATTCGTACGGGAAGTCAGTTAACAAGACCACTAAAGTTCTAGGAATATACAAGGCAATTCTGTCTTATGCTTCCATTTTCCTTTGTTCGAACCTTTGGCCAAAAGCAATCATCTCAAACATGGTTCATTTATGAAGCAAAGGTCCAAGAAACACCCAAGTTATGTTTGGTAGGTGATTAACACCAAAAGTTTCAAAATAACAAGTCCCAATTCGAAATAAGCCATTGGCTAGCCCAAAATTAGGGTTTTCTTTCTCTGGTGCAGGTCTGTAATTAGGCCATAACTCACTCAATTAAACATTGAATTAAGCATGGTTGGTGGCGTTAGAAATTACATCCATAGGGCTACAATTCATCAGAAGAAATCGTTTTGAAATTCTGTCCATAGCTAGCTCAAATTCAAGCAACAAATCCCAGAACCTCATTAACTCTCTAGCAGAGCAACGAAACAGGACAGATAACTTTGAAGAACTGGTACGGATCACTCAAGTGTAATCAGGGGGTGTATTTTATACTGTTAGAAAACTGAAAGTGTCTAGTTTCAAATTCCTCAAATGGCACTCGAGTTCAACATCGGAGCAAAGAGTTATGGTCGTTTAAAGTTCGCTGCCAGAGCATCTCTGGACACGATTTCCAGATTTGAACATATTTCGAAAATGCAACTTTTACCCCACCAAATCAAGTGATTTTTGGTAGAAACTTTCTACACAACCTATACAACATATCTACATCAAAATCAAGGCAATTTAACCACAAAAATTTCGAACTAAAGCCTCTGCACAAATAGGGCATATTCGGCCCTTTCTCTTTCAAATTTTCCTTTGATTTTCTTTCCACTTTCTCAACTTAGATCCACTAGTTTAGCACTAAACAACACATATAACATCTAAAATCATTATATCAGCCCATCAAGTCCAATTTGGGATTTCATAGAGCCCACTCACATGATTTACAACCAACCAAAGTTACCCACATGAAGTTACAAGCTTCCAAGCCCAATCTAACTCATAAATAACAAGTTTCAAAGGTTAGATGGTTGATACCTTCTTAGATGCTAAAGGTCAGATTTTTGGCCACAAGAAAAGCTCCAAGTAGTTTTAAGTTTAAGTAGCAAATTTGAGGTGAAATGGTTGGATGAATTGAGGTGAAATGATGAAGGAATTTGGTTCTTCTTGCCTTGAGGATTTTCGGCTGTCTTGAGGGAGAAAGGAGAGAGAAATGGCTGGTGGCAAAGCTTCTTGGAGAAGCTTGGTAGGTAGAGGCTCCAAGGTGCAAAAGTCAACTCTCCAATAGTGCGCGTACGCGCGCGTTTTGTGCTCGTTTCCTCTCGGATTTGTTTCACTTGTATACTAAACCTCTAATGCACTTCCTTTAGCACTATTATTATTCACTCTTAGTAGTCTACCAATAATTTCTAAAATCCTCCAATTAGTCGCGCGCACGAAAACCCGAACTTCTGACTTGTGCGCGATAAAGCGAAATTTCTAAGAGATTCTTGTAACGATGATATAACTAACTAATACTAGGGTATTTAATCATAAAAATACCTATTTTAAAACTAACGCATGAGTTCTCAATTCTCCAAGGTCACTGTACTCTCAAATCAACGATTGCCTCCAAACGCATATTCACTAAATCTCGCTAAACGAGCTTCCAAAATTTAAATTTATTAACGGGACATTTTAAAAAATATATGCAAGTCATAGCTCCATGTAAATGGTTCTAAAAGGGTTAAGATAAATTATTCGGAGAAAACGGGTGAATAAATATTTAAATAAGCCAGTAAAATAAGATAAAATAAGTAAATTTTTGGGTCCTCATACAACGGACCCTGGAACCTGCTCCTGAGAGCAGCCCACATCCTTTGCCATGAATGTGTTCTTTACTGTGAGAGCCCGACAATTATTTTTATCATCTATAATTTCATCTAATATTCGAATGTGTTGCAATTGCATGATATTATTTACTTTCCATGTTTGCTCATTTCATGTGATTAGACGACTTGAATGCACCCACAATTAGTGTATGATATCTTTCTCAACCACAAAACATTTTGACTAAAAATTTTCTTTAGTCTAGCTCCTTGCCTTCATTTTTGACCAAGAGAAAAAAATTATCCAAAATGACCTACAAAAGTTGACCAAGTCATGTGATTTCAGTTGAGAGAGAGAAGAAAAAATTAGCCAAGTCTTCCTCTTGTTTTTCCTCCACTTCAGCCGAGAGAGAGAGAGAGAGAGGGAAAATTAGCCAAGGCTTTCTCTTGTTTTTCTCCATTTTAGCCGAGAGAGGAGAGAGCATGACCTTTAGACCGGCCACCAAATTTTGACTAAGTACCTCTTGACCAAGTCTTTCACCCTTACTAGCCTTTCCTCTTCTTGCAAGACCGAACCCTTTCTTCTCTTCTTGTTAGAGTCGAGAACTAGAGGGAAAGCTGAAGGAATTTTCCTTGTCTTGCTTCATCTTCCAACCGAGAGAAAAACTTGAGAAAGAAAGAAACCAAAGCTCTATTTCTACTTCAGCCGAGAGAGAAATCAGAGTTCTCGCTCCATTTCTAGCCAAAATGAAACCAGAAATTCTAGTTCCATTCCCAGCAGGAGAAGGTAGAAGGGTAAACTGATTTCCAGCCTGAGTTTGGGTAGAAAAAAAACCAAGTAATATAGCTGGAAACCATCACCTTTTATATATATTTTAGAGGAATTCTGATGTATGTAAAATTTGAGGCTAGATTGAAGTAAAACTAGGTTGTAGAACTTGTTTTCTTATTGGAAATTTTCCAGCTAGGACCGATGTAGTGTAAAGGTAGCTTCTTTTCAATTTTTTGCTTGATCAAGAATAAATATACTTGAACTCACGGAATATGTTTAGTATACTTATTATTTGGCCAGAAAATCCGATCTTATGGCTGGAATTTTGAATGGAAGTTGTATGACTGCTAAACTAATTTTCCAGCTTAGCTGATGGAATGTTTTGGAAGTTGTATGTATATTTTGGTACGAAATTTGCTGGAAAGTGCTTGATTCTCACTGCTTGTGTGTTATGAGGTTGTTGATGTGTGATTTGTGGCTAGACATAAGACTTGAAATGGTTAAAATTGAAGGGAGTTGCTGCTGAAACTTTTGGAGGGAGCCGTGAGTGTGAGCTGTGGAATTGCAGGTTTTATTTGCAAATTTTGGTTGAGAAATGACTTATTTCCACTTTGCATGATACATATTGTATGTTTACCGTTGAATCTAGTGGAAAGTTGATAACTTGGTTGGAGGAAAACTTGAAGAATTTGCTGGAAATCTGTTGAGATGGCTGAGAGAGTGAAAGGAAGAAACATTCCAGTTTACCCCTATGAATTTTGGCTGCAAACTTTCATATTGTAGTTCAATACACCTTAAGTCATATTAACTTTAATATGCATGTGACATTTGAGAGGTTAAAAGCAAGAAAAGATCAATTTGAGAGCAAAAACAAGACTGGAAACTTTTGGACAACAGAATGAGAGGAAAAGCTGCAATTTTGGTTATTTCTCTAAAAGTTTTGTTAGATGTGTGCTGGAAAATTGCTGGAAGCTGGCCGAGAGAAGGAGGGATTGAAACCGGACTATTCTCCCCTCTTTTGTAGATCTAACTTTAGTAAAAAATACTTTAATTACTTGCTTAGATGTTGATTCATGTATGTGAGGCTGATTTGAGCAAAAAGTTTGAGCTTTAAATGGTGAAATTGTAGTTTGCTTCAAGATATGTTAGTTGTTGATGGAAACGCCTGGATATGGTCCTAGTAAACCAGCAGTAGTTGAGCTTAGAAGTGAACACATCGGTGACTCACTTGAATAGGGTTGCCTCGGACCACTCCCCTCTGTCGGTTTCTTTGCTCTATGGCTGCGGGCGGGGCGCCTAAAAGATTTAGATTCTTGGATGTTTGGAGGTCGCATGCGGAGTTTTACAATGTGGTTCGTCAAGCGTGGGAGGTGGAGAGTGAGGGGCGGCCTATTAAGGTTCTACTCGCAAAGTTAAAAGCGGTAAAGCAGGCGTTGCGCAGATGGAATAAGAAGGTATTTGGTAATATATTTGACCGTGTCAAGGAAAATGAGGAAAAGGTTTCGACACTGGAAGACTCCTTGGAGGAGGGTCCCTCGGAGGAGGGGCAACATCAGCTTATCCAGGCTCAGGGTGCGCTCAAGGAGTCTCTGCTACGGGAGGCCGCCTACTGGCATCAAAAGACGTGTCATCGGTGGCTTAGGGAAGGTCGCCAACTCCAAGTTCTTCCATGCGCAAGTAAAGCAACGGAGAGCTCGCACCTCCATGCATCGTATGATGGACAGGAATGGGGTTTGGACGGAAGAGCCCGCCAAGATTAAAGAGATCGCGACCGCGTTCTTCGGCGGACATTTTGTCGCAGCCTGGACAGGGGCAGGTGGATCCCTTGCTGTTAAGGGTTATACCTTCGGTTATCACTGAGCAGGATAACGTGGAGCTTCAACGGTTTCCCACGGAGGAGGAAGTCAAGGCTGTGGTTTTCCAAATGGATGGTGACAGTAGTTCGGGTCCAGATGGTTTCAAGGGATCGTTCTTCACTTCATGTTGGGATATAATGAAGGGGGATGTTTATCGGCCTGTTTATGATTTTTTTGTAGGGGCGGAGTTGCCTTGGGGATACACATCTACGTGGTTGGCCCTAATCCCTAATATAGCCCTATCAGCCTGTGTAACTTTGTCAATAAAATCAATCTAAGCTGTTGGCAAGGCGTTTGGAAAGCGTGTTGCCAAAGCTTATATCGCTGCAGCAGAGTGGCTTTGTAAAGGGTCGACAGATCTCGGATAATATACTGATGGCATTAGAGATGTGCTCAGCCCTAGGGAAGAAGGTACGGGGGTCCAATGTTGCTCTTAAACTGGACATGGCCAAAGCATATGATCGGGTATCCTGGATTTTTTTTATCCAAGTCATGCGCAGGTTTGGTTTTGGGGAGCAATGGCTTGACATGGTTTGGCAGTTAATTTCATCATGTCATTTTTTGGTCTTGGTTAATGGGAAGCCATGTGGTTTTTTTCAAGTCTTCTCGAGGTTTACGGCAAGGGGACCCGTTATCCCCAGCTTTATTTATCATTGCGGCTGAAGTGTTGTCTAGGAGCTTGAATGAGTTACTGGGTGACTCGAGATTTGTCCCGTTCTTTGTGACGCGGGAATGTCCGCCTCTCATGCATCTTACCTATGCTGATGGCATTATCATCTTCTGCAACGGTGGTAAGCGGTCCCTTGGGTGTGTCCATGCGGGTGATGGAGGGCTACCAGGTGGTGTCTGGGCAGCTGGTGAACGCAGCGAAGAGTTGTTTTTTGGCAAACATGAGGGTTTCGTTGGTCCGCAAGAGGGTGATTGAGCAAGTCACCGGGTTCTCTGCTAAGAGTTTGCCGGTAACGTACCTAGGTTGCCCGTTGTTTGGGGGGAGACGTGTGACAGCCCCACCTCCCCTTAGGGCGTACCAAGGGTTTGGCAGGACCGCCTGCCCAACTCTCGCCAGGACTACTGAGTCGAATCATACAAACCCGTAATTCTGACCAGATTGTGACGTAGCTGTTTTCCGACTGCATTTTCGTTTTCATTTTCATTTCCGTTGAGGTGTTTAATCGAAGTACCATGTCACCGTGTGGTTTAGAAATCATGTTTCCAACTTAGTAGTCTCCGATTGTTTGTTTTCTTTGGGTTCTATCGCGCGTAATTCAGGGTTTGTATGATTCGACTCAGTAAGTCTTGGCGAGAGCTGGGCAGGCGGTCCGCCAAACCCTTGGGTACGCCCTAGGGGGAGGTGGGGCTGTCACAAGTGGTATCCGAGCTACTTCGCGTGGTCTCTGCGCGGAGTGAGCTTGGGCGGAGTGGTGTATGGTCCTGATTGTGTGAATAAGTGTAAAGGACTAAGTGCCCTTCTTGGGCGTAAGCTATGAATCGTGCCTGTTATAAGTGTAAATTCTTTTCATGGTACTTGGGGACAATAGTTATGTACGTCAGGTAGGAATCTTTGATAGGGGTGGTTTACTCTTGGGACCGGCCGGCTCGAGTTGTGAATTATCTTATTGTGGATTCTTGTACTTGAGTACCAAATAGTGGAGAGCACTAGAATAAGGGCCTGTATCTTGATTACACTTGAGGTGAGTTCTTATGGCAAAGGTCGGCCATTAGTGATGTGTTGGCTGAACATTGTATTTATGGAGCTATATGTATGCGAACTTTATGTAGTGATTGTGTGGCTAATGGAAGTAATTAGACCTAGTATCTGATATTTTGATGAGTGACATGAAATATCGGTGATTGAATAGTGCTGGAACCTAATTCATGAATCTTTATTATAAGTTAGTCTTGAAGTTAAGTGAAATTTTCTTTGGTGATTCAAAAGGGGGAAACTATCTATGATGGATGAGGATCATGAGCTGTGGTTGGTGAGTGATTCCAAAACTGTTTCCAAAATTATCTTCGAACTATTTCCTGCACTGTTTTCTTGCGTGTGTGTTATGCAATGATTTGGTTCAGATGAGTGCTTGGAAGTCTTGTGTTTAACAGCAACGTCTCCACTTTAATGACACTTGATTTGAATATGGGAGCACCGACTGGCTCTCTTGTACTGCTTGACTGTTACTGGATTTTATTGGAGAGTTGGAAGTTTAAGTACTATGAATTTCCCTGACTCACAAGAGCAATAAACTTACATTTGATTACTGATAAATGCACTAGTGAGAAACTTATTTGATTATTGATTTTACTGGACACTTGTTGAGCTTTTAGCTTACCCCAAAATATTTATTTCCTCTCCACAAAACTCGAGGTAAAGGAAACACTTGTATAAACTTATTAGTGTAGCTGGATGGGATGTCTCATGTGTATTTTGAATTTCGATAGTGCCTGAGTGACTTTCGAGAACTATCTTGAATTGATTAGGGCATGAATGAGGAAAAGCTCTTGAAAGTAGAAGAACTCGCAGTAGAATCATTTTTGTGCATAAAAAGAGAGAATTTCGTGGACAAAATTCTTTTAAGGGGGAGAGAGTGTGAGAACCCGGAAATTTTCATATTTTCTAGGCACTATTTTATTTCCTTACTTACATTTTATACTTTCCTTTAAAGTATTAATTTTCTATACATTTTATGAGTGAGTATAGTTTTTACATCATTTTCCCAGTATGAGGTAGTTCATGAAAAATTTGAAGTTTATTATGGACGTGGGAACCCGCTGGTGCGGTTAGTGTGATAAAAATTTTGACGATTAGTTGGAATTTTGTAAAGAAATATTATTTTACAAGGTGTTAGGAGATGATTAGAGGTTAGCTAGTTAGAGATTAACCATTGGGAGAAAGAAGATAAGCTTGAACCCTAAAAAGGTGCCAAGTGTCGTGACCCGATTGGAGTTGGACCTTGACCAACTTTTCTTACCTTTACTAAATATCAATTTTGACCCAATTTTGACCCAATTTTTCATCATTTTCTACCTTGCTTGGCCGACTTTTGGGAGAGAAGAAAAGAGAGGAAATACTTCATCTTGCACTTCAATCCCTTGCTTCAATCTTGATTTCCATTCATCGAAATTGTAGATTTCTCCATACAAGGTGCTAACTAAGGAAGTTAAAGGTTTTTAGTGGAGTCAATTTGGGAGGAAAGATACTAAGCTACCATTTTTCTTGAGGTTCCAAGGTAACTTGTCAAGAAAATCCTCCTTTACTTCTAATAATTGCATAATAATGGTTTATAGTTGTTAAATATGTAGTTTGTGAGAAATTTCATGGGTTGAGTTCGAATTGTGGTAAATTTCAGATTTATTGGTGATTTTTCTGCCATCATATGATGAGTAGTTGTTGTGTGACGCCCCCACTTCTCCCTAAGGCGAACCAAAGGGTATCCGCGGGACGCCTGCCCAGCTCTCGTCAGGACTCACGACAAATCGATTCACGCTTAGCGATAATAATGATTAATACAAGTCTACTAAAGAAGGTTGCTCCCACACTTATATATATACAACATCCGGTCATATACCACGCGTACAAAATACATCAATCTTCCAATTCTTACATTGGTTCCCAAAAATAGATCAATTCCCAAAATATACAATAGCCACAATAACCAGTCAGTTCCATTGAAAACCCTATTACAAAAGTACATCAAAAGGGTTCCTCCGAATTTCACTTCAATTCCATCCCTGTTAAGGAAAACAAATCTACGGGGTGAGCAAAACGCTCGTGAGGCCAAGAAACACACAAGCAAGCACATTGTCCAAATAACAATCCCATTTAACGAATAAAGCAGTAATATGCAAGAAATTAGTAATTCGAGCAATAATATGGAAACAGAAAAAATTCAAGGATATAGGAGCTTTCAGGAGCTATTTTCCACTTGTGCGATCCAGAACCTCCGCGAATTGACACTTCGTCAATCGGGTAGGTTTAGTCCGTAGAATTTCACTTATCATGTCCCCGATCACCGTTACATACCCCTGTACCGGACCCACCTGTCGTTTGTTTTTGGGCGATACTGCTTCGAGTATGCCAAGCAAGACCTCTCAATAGGTCAAGCTTATGTTATCTTATGGTTCGCCAAGGTTCCCGACCAAGCCCATGCCGGCTCGAGTCCAAAGTTAGCCAGTGAGAGTTGGGCGTCCCCATGTTTATTTGGGTATCGAGGAGATTCACTCCAGCGACGTATGCAGCCATAGCATACCATTTAATTCATACAATCATCCAATTTAATTCATTCAATCATTTAATATAATTCATTCCATTTATTTCAAAGGAGAACGAGTGTGATAAAGTACACACTCGACTCGATAGTTATAGTCATGCTATACGTAACTTGCAAATTCACATAATTTCAACTAGTCATGCACTTGACACTCACCTAATCACAAGGAGAGTAAGTAGTGCTATTCAAGCACTTAGGCGTCCGATGTGAGGTCCTCTTGAATGCTTGAGCAAACAACGGCATTTATTACATACTATTATTCAAAATCCCCAATTATCAAGAAAGATTGCACACTTGTACAATCTAAAGAAATCTTACGAAAATGAGCCTTAATTCGCTCAAATTCAAGATTTAAAGGTGGTATTTAAACGCACAAGAAAAAACTGATTTTCTTCTTGAAAACAAGTCCAAAATGGTCAAGTAGTATCGAAAGATAGGGAAGAGTCTCAAAGACTCAATTCCCGTCAAGTTTGAGAATTTCCAGATTTGAAGTGCACTTTTGGAAAAATCATAACTCACTCTCTGTAGGTCCAAAATTGGAATAATTGGTACCGTTAGAAACTTCTTCCAAAGTACTAAAAGTTCTTAGAAGACACTTTTCCATGATTCCAAATAGAAAATATCCAAAACTCAGCTCAAAGTTGCTGCCTTAAGCCTACTAAGACAGTTTTGGGTTGGTTTTCGGCTAACTTTGAAAATTCAGTAAAAATCACAGAATTCGATCTAGCCTCTGAAATTTGGTACTCAATTATGGTTGTAAACAAGGTTTAAAACATAATAAACGGAACAAGAATCGGAGTTTTTAGCACCAAGATATAGTAGTTCAAAGTCGGTGCAAAAACGAAGTTCACTGGACAAATTCCAGATTTGAAGCTTAAATTTTGGGACTTTAGTTGGGTATCAAAATGAACTCAGAATGCCACCAAATTTGACAGTATTATACCACCATATAAAGGTTATTCCTATGTCAAATTTCATAGAAAAATTCATTCGGGAAACTAGTTAACAAAGCCACTAAAATTTCTAAAATTTTCAAGGCAATCTGCCTTGCATTTGGTTCTTCCCTTTTCCAAACATTTGGCCAATGAAATTTTCTCAAACATAGTTCATTTTTGAAGACAAAGTCTACTAAACATCCAAGATGCATTTGATAGGTGATTAACACCAAAAATTTCGAAACAACAAGTCCCAATAAAGATTAAGGCATTTGCTAGCCAAAAAGAGGGTTTTTTTTTTATCCCTGAGTCAGTTTTTTTATCCCTGGTTGGTGGCGTTGAAAACTACATTCATAAAGATACAATTTCTTAGAAGAAATTGTTTTCAAACTCTGTCCACAACTAGCTCATATTTGAGCATCAATTCGCTGCTCAAAACAGAGCTCCTAGCGCAGACGAGAAACAGGACAGTCAACTTTACAAGGTTGGTACGGATCACTCAGGTGGAATCAGAACTTGTATTTTATACCGTTGGAAATCTGGGAACGTCTAATTTCCAGTGCCTTAAATGGCACTCGATTTTGACGTCAGAGTAAAAATTTATAGCCAAAACAAAAACACTGCCAGAGCAGTGACGGGAAATTTTTCCAGTTTTGCTGATCTTCGAAAACTCATCATTCGGACAACCAAATCATGGAATTTTTTTATGAAACTTTCTACACATCTCACACAACATATATACATCATAACTAAGTCATTAGATCCACAAAAAATTGCCCTAAGGGCCACGGACATCACAGGGGCAGAAACGGAAAAATTCTCCCCTTCACCTCCTTTGAGCTATCCTTCATAAACTCACTTATTTCTACTAATTTAAGCACTAAACCAACATTAATAACATCAAAACTCATCAAATCAGTCCATCAAGCCATAGTGGGAGTTCATAGAGCCCACACAACAATTTTTCAACAATTTAAAGCTACCCATGTGAAACCATGAACTCATAAGTGCAAGACTACTTCCATAAACCAAGATTTGCAAGGTTGATCGTGGATTACCTTTGTTGGTGACTCAAGCAGAAATTTCAGTCCAAAGATGCTCAAGGAAAGCCGTGGAAATGAAGCTCTTTTTGTAGCTTAAGATGATCACCAAGTGCTTAGCAAAGTGTAGTTAAATTTTGGTGTGATTTGGTGGAAGTTTTGAAGGTGAAATGAAGAGGAAATTTGATGAACTTTGGGTGGCTTTTCTTCTCCTCTTGGCCGGCTGTTCTTGGAGCTTAGGAGGGAGAGTTTTGTGTTGCAATGAAGCTTCCTTAAGAAGCTAAAATGAGTGGCTAAGATTGCTTCAAAAGTCAACTCTCTCCCCGCGCGCATACGCGCGCGTTTCGTGCTCGATTCCGCTCGAGTTTGATTCACTTGTACACTAAACCTCTAGTGCACTTATATTCATACTAATATGATTCACTCTTAATAATCTAGAAATGATTTCTAAAATCCTCCAATTAGTCGCGCGCGCGAAAACGCGAACTTCCAACTTATGCGCGATAACGCGAAATCTCTAAGAGATTCTTATAACGATAGTATAACTAACTATCACTTGAGTATTTAAACTTTAAAAATAACCATTTTAAGACTAATGTACAAGTCTCCAATTTTTCAAGTTTATTGTATTCTCGAATCGATTATTATTTCCAAACGTGCATTCACTATTCACACTTAACGAGCTTTCAAAAATTAAATTTTGAAACGAGTCACTTTAAAAATATAACTAAGCTATAAGTCCATTTAATTAGGTCTAAAAAGGTTAGAAAATAATATTCGGAGTAAACGGGCAATTGAATATTTAAATAAGCTAGTAATAAGAATTTAAAACAAGTAGATTTGCGGGTCCTCATATGAGTCTAGTATTACTTTCTCAAATCTCCAATAAATTTGCCTCAGCGCGTCTTTTGGAAAGCTATCGACGCGCGAGCGGTATGCACTTAATTAGAACTCATTCACCTTTAATTTCTCAATTAACTTTTCTTAATCTACTATTAATCATTCTTAATTTTCCCCAAGATGATTACACTCTCGAATAGAATATCACCTCGAAACACATGTACTTATTATTTCTCACTTAAACAAATCTCCGAAAATTAAATTTGCTAACGGGACGTTTAAAAACATAAGGAAGACATTGTTCCATATGAATGGATTTAAAATGGTTGAAATAAATTATTTGGAGAAAACAGGTGAATAAAACATTTAAATAAATCAATAATATTCGATAAAAATAAGAAATTTTCCGAGTCCTCACATTGTACAAATGTACAATCTCTCTCTTGATAAGAGAGGATTTATAAGTGATAGTTAACTATGGTTTGCTCAGGCGTTCAAGGGGACCTTCAAGAGGATCTCACAGGGGACGTTTAAGTACTTGATCTGTGCAACACACTCTCCTTTTGTCTAGGTGAGTGTCAAGTGTGTGAAAACGTGTTACGTATTTAATTGTTATTGGTAATTGAGTATTTTGAAAATGCTGAGTCGAGTGTGTACTTTACCGCACTCGTTCTCATTAAAGTGAAGTGTACTTGAATTACTTGACATGAAATACTTGAAGTGAATATTTAAGTGAAGTATACTTGAATTACTTGAAGTGACTTGTTAAGTGAATTAAGTGAAGTGTTTCCAATGTTTATTTATGCTATGGCTGCATAAGTCGAGTGGAGTGAATCTCCTCAACTCCTAGTGATACTAGTGGGGGAGGCCCAAATCTCATCAGCCGACCTTGCAACTCGAGCCGGCATGGGCACGGTCGAGAAGCTTGGTGAGCCATGAGAAACGTGTATAAGCTTGATCTAATGGGAGATCTCGCTTGGCATACTCGAGCAGTATCGCCTCATATAAAAGACAGGCGGGTCCGGTACAGGGGTATGTAATGGTGATCGGGGAATGAGTATGTGAAGTTCTACGGATTATAACCTACCCGATTGATGGAGTGTCAACTCATGGAGGTTCTGGATCGTGCAAGTGGAAAATAGTTCCTGAGAGCTCTTATATCCTTGAATTGTTTCTGTTTACACTTTCTCGTCCGAATTGTTATTTACTTGAATATTATTGTTTTACTTGTTAAATGGGATTGTTACTTGGACAACGTGCTTGCATGTGTGTTTCTTGGCCTCACGAGCAATTGCTCACCCCGTAGATTTGTTTTCCTTAACAGGTGGATTGGAAGATTGTGAAAAGCCGACTAGGTTATTTTTTTTATTGGAAATCTTGGTTGTAAATTTTTAGTCGATTTTAATGGTTGTATTTTGGGACTTGATGTATCTTTTGAGAACCTGATGTAAGATTTGGAAAATTGATGTACTTCGAACTTGTGGTGTAAGATTTGGATATTCGGTTATGGAAGCGACTTTTCTTTATCTGACTTGTATTAATTGTTATCTATCGTTAAGCTTGAATCGATTTGTCTTGAGTTCTGGCGAGAGTTGGGTAGGCGTTCCGCAGATGCCCTTTGGTTCCCCTTAGGGAGAAGTGGGGCGTCACAAAGGATGTCCACCAAAGGAAGCTCACACCACTTCAATCCTACACTTATGTTGGAATCCATATTGGGGGACCTTGAAAGGAAGTTAGACAAATAAGTCCAACTCATGCATAAGAGGCTTGATAGGATTGAGAACAAATCTCTCAAGAAGAGGGGCCATACTCAACCTAACCGTACTAATATGTCAAACCATGAGTTTCGTACCCTCAAGGAGGAGATGGATCGTGATCATGCACTACGAGCTTATGAGAGATACAAGCGCACTTGTGACGACTATATGAAAAACCAAAAGAGGACATGCCAAACATCTGAAAGGAGTCCATCGTCAACCAAGTCAGCTTGTGCAATTGAAAGGTCTAATCACCGTAACCAAGCTGTGAAGCTTAAGAGTCCTTACATTAGGTCAACACATGGTGAATTAAAGGAGAAAAGACCACTCAAAAGGGAAAAGGAGCCTACTACATTAATTTCTTCCAATTCTAAGCATGCCAATACACCATCCATGGATGAAATATGTGGTAGTGTATGGGATACTTACCAACGATTGCTTCAAGAAAAACAAAAGAAAAGGCAAGTTGAAAGGATCGAGTTTGAGGAAATTGTAATAGAAGCTACAAAGTGGGAAGATGAAGTTGTTAGTGAGAAGCATGAGGTAAAAGTTGAGGAAAGTGAGCTAAAAAAAGAGGTGAACAAATCTGATGAGATGAGTGAAGCATCAAGTGAGCTGATTGTGCGTGGGAAGGCGAGTGTTTATAATTTTCCTAACAATCTTAACTTTGCCTTGTTTAGTGTTTCTTCTTTTGTGCAGATTAAAAAAGTCAAGTAGGGTTGATCATGGCATGTTCCATTCCGAAGTCATTTGGACACTTTTGCGAGTTTCCATGGAATTTGTCTTCAAGGAGCTAAATCTCTTTGGTATCAATTCATGGAACAATGTCAATTCAAACATGTCCACACCATTGGAGGATTGATTCGAGCTCATCTTAAAAGGGGAATTCCAGATTTTACTTCTTGTTCCTTACCTATGGTTCATTCGTCATTTTTGCCTTATTTTGAGCATGTTACTAGTTCTAACTCTTGTCATTCTTATATAGATTTTGATGAGAAGTGTAAAGAGCCAGCAATGACTCATCTAGTTGAATTGGTTGATGTGACGCCCCCACTTCTCCCAAGAGCGAACCCAAGGGTATCCATGGAATGCCTGCCCAACTCTCGCTGGGACTCACTAAAGTCCATAATTCAAAACTAGAAATATTTCAAATATTTTCAATATACATTGAAAGAACTCCAAAACACAATTAGTTAACCTTTAAGCTTAATACAACTCAAAAGAATATGTACTACAGTCGTCTTCTATAATACAACTTAAAGTTTCAAAAAGAAAACAACTTAGTACTATTCGCGAGTACTCTCGGTCTTGAACCCTGTTAAGGAAAACAAAAGCGTGGAATGAGCTAAACAGCCCAGTGAGGTTCCAAAATACACTAGCAGTTCTAATAAATAAACTAAATTGAGCATAACGCACATACGGTTCAAGGTTGCACATTGGCACATTAGAATGAAACAATTATCATTGTACAGAAATAAACACACATTGAAAGGATACGTTGTTCACTTGGAACGATTTCAGTCCACTTCATCTTATAACTCCAGTGATCCCCTCAGTTTGTCTGGTCATCACCTTATCCCTCTAGTGGTAATATTTGAGTATACCGAAATGGTAGCCCAGGGTTCCAACCTACCCGACCGAGCCCAATCCTGGCTTGAACAGGTTAGTAACCAAGGGTAGGATCCAGTTCAGCTTAGAGCTTACAACATGCGTAAGTAATCAAGTAAATCGGTAAACGGTAGTAGTTCACGGTTAACGGTAGAAATTTACGGTTAAACGGTAGAAATTCATTATTTGAGTAGGTCGAGTGTGATAAAGTACGCACTCGCCTTAAAACGGTGGACAATTTCATGGTAGCAATTATAGGTAGCACTTAACACTTAAACACACAATGACTATGAAGTAAACATGTAGCAAAACTGTTCAAGTCACGTGCACCTATAAGGAACACTCACCAATTCAAAATAGGGAGTAAGTGCTCAAACAAGCATTTAGGCGTCCGCTTCGAGATCCTCTTGAAGGTCCCCTTGAGCGCCTGAACAAATAATAATTGGCTATCACACACTATCGCTTATAAACCCCTTGTCAACCAGGAAGATTGTACACTTGTACAATACCAAGAAAATGTCACGAAAGAGAGCCTTAATTACTCGAAAATCGAGGCTCAAAAGTGGGGTTTAATAACACAAGAAAAACTGATTTCCTCCATGAAATCAAGTTTAAAACGGTCAATCAATATGAAAGGATAGGGAAGAGTTTCCAAAACTCATTTCCCATCGAGTCGGAAAATTTCAGTTTTGCACATCAAATTTAGAAAAATCGGAACTTGCACTCAGTAGGTCCAAAATTGGAAAAATTTATACCGTTGGAATCTTGGTTTGAAGTACTAAAGTTTCCTAGAAGACACTTTTCCAAGATTCTAAACAGAAGACATTCAAATTCAGCTCAAAGTGGCTGATCTGAACAAGCAAGACAGTTTCGGTCATGTTTTTTGGCAAATTTTGGAAATTCGGAAAAATTCACAGAAAGTGAACTAGCCTCTGAAATTTGTAACACAATAAGAATTTCAATCAAAGTTTCAAACACAACAAACAGAACTAAATTGGAGTTTTGAGCGCCAAAATATAGCATCTCAAAGTTAGCCAAAATTGAAGATAGTTCAGTAAATTTTCCAGATTTGAAGAACAACTTTGGCTTATCATTTGGGTATCGAAATGGTCTTAGAATAGCACTAATTTTGGTACACTAAAATGTCCATATGAGGACTACTCCCCTATCAAATTTCACAGCAAAAAATCACGTGGGAAGGTAGTTAACAAAACTACCAAAATTCGGAAAATACTTCAAGGCAAATCTGCCTTTTTGCTTTTATTTCTTTTCCAAACATTTTGCACAATGAAATCAGTCCCAATTTGGTTTATTTTTGGAAACAAGGTCCAAGAAATATTTCATAAGCAATTTATAGTTGGTTGACATCAAAATTTCGAAATAAAACATCCCACAAACAACTAAACCAATCGGCCAGCAAGAAGAGAAAGATTTCCAGATTTCCAGCTTTATTTCACTTTCAACATCAGGCCATAACTCACTCAATACAATATGAAATTGAGAATGGTTGGTGGCGTTGGAAACTAGATTCAAAAATATACATTTCATCAGAACACATCGTTTACAAAATCAGTTCACAAGTGAGAGAAAGTAGAGCCACAAGATGCAGCTTCTACCTTCTCTCGGACAGACTATCAGAACAGGACAGCAAACTTTGCCGAATCACTACGGCTCACTCATTTCGAACTAGAAGGTGAATTTTATACCGTTGGAAAGCTACAAATGTATAGTTTCAAATGTCACAAACAGAACTCGATTTTGACTTTTGTACAAAGAGATATGTTCGATCAAAGGGGCACTGTTCGGACAGTCTGAACTCATTTCCGGTTTCTTCACATTTCGAAAATTCAAGTTTTGCTCAACCAATTCAAATGATTTTTGGTAGACACTTTATGCACACAATATACAACATATATCAACCAATTTCACAAATTTGAGAAGCTAGTTCGCATTCTTTGAATTTTTCCGAATTTCCAAAGTTCGCCAAAAACCAACCTTAAACCTGTCTTTGGAGTCCAAAACAGCCACTTGAATCCTAAATTTGAGTGACTTCCGTTTTGATTCATGGAAAAGTGCCTTCTAGGAACTTTAGTACTTTGGAAGTAGTTTCCAACGGTACTAATTTTTCCATTTTTGGACCTACTCCGTGAAAGATATGATTTTTCTAAACTTGACACACAAAGCTGAAATTTGCCGATTTCTTAGAAAATGCAATTTCGGGAACTCGACCTTTTTCTCGATATCGATTGAACGTTTTGAACTTGATTTCATGGAAGATGCTAGTCTCTCTTCGGACTTTAAAACTTCACTCTTGAACCTCGAGTTGAGAGAATTAAAGTTCTCTTTTAAGACTTTGATTTAGTCTAAATGAGTGTGTATCCTTTCTTGGTAAATACATGATTGTGAGTGAAGTTAATTATTATTTGCTCAAGCGCTCAAGGGGACCTTCAAGAGGAACTTGAAGCGGACGCCTAAACACTGTTTGAGCACTTACTTCCTATTTTGAATTGGTGAGTGTTCCATATAGGAGTACGTAACTTGAATAGTTTTACGACATGTTTACTCCATGGTCATTATGTGTTAACTGTTAAATGTTGCCTATAATTGCTCTTATGAAATTGCCACCGTTTTAAGGCGAGTGTGTACTTTATCTCACTTGACCTACAAAAATGACAAATTATTACTGTTTACCGTTTACCGTTTACCAATTTGCTTGTTTACTTGTGCATGTTGTAAGCTCTAAACTGAACTGGGCCCTGCCCTTGGTTACTAACTTGCTCGAGCCAGGACTGGACTCGGTCGGGTAGGTTGGAACCCTGGGACACCGTTTCGGTATACTCGAGTACTACCACTGGAGGGATAAGGTGATGGCCAGACAAACCGAGAGGATCACTGGAGTTACAAGGTGAAGTGGACCGAAATTGTTCCAAGTGAACACCGTATCCTTTAATGTGTGTTTATTTCTGTACAATGATAACTGTCTCATGTCAATGTGCCAATGTGCAACCTTGAACCATACATGTGTTATGCTCAAATTACTTGATTTATTAGAACTGCTAGACTGTCTTGAAACCTCATTGGGCTGTTTAGCTCATTCCACGTTTTTGTTTTCCTTAACAGGGTTCAAGACCAAGGGTACTCGTGAATAGTACTAGATTGTTCTTTTTTGAAAATTTTAAGTTGTATTATAACGGATGGTTGTAGTACATATTCTTTTAGATTGTATTAAGCTTGAAAGCTAACTAATTGTAAGTATGAAATATTTTGGAGTACTTCAATTATATATTGAAAATATTTGAGGTATTTCGATCTTTTGAATTATAGATTGTAGTGAGTCCTGGTGAGAGTTGGGCAGGCGTCCCGCAGATACCCTTGGGTTCGCTCTAGGGAGAAGTGGGGGCGTCACACTTAAAACGGATGAAATAAATTATCTGGGGTAAACGGGTGAATAAATAATTAAATAAGCCAGTAAAATAAAATAAAAATAAGAAAAATTTTGGGTCCTCACAACCTCCCCTCCTTAAAAGAATTTCGTCCTCGAAATTCATACCTTCCATAATCTCAAATAACCCTGAACCTTGTTGTGTAATCATTTCATATGTTCTTGCAGATGCCACTGGTCGGTTTACTCCTCCATTGACTTGTCGAGGGTTAGTTCTATTTCCTTGTTGAATAGTAGTTCCTCGGGGATACCTCTTTGGACAGTCATGAACTTTATGGTTGGTGCTCTCACATCCCATACACTTTCGCCCCTTCACCCAGCAGTTTTCTTCGGTATGATTCGTCCTTCCACAATATCCACAGGTCAGACGAGGAGTTGTGACTTGACTTGCCTGCAAAGTTTCCCTTGATTGTATCTGTCCTACTGGAGCTCCTTGTGACATAGTCCCTTCTGATTTCTTTATCATGAGTGGTGAAGGAAGTGGTCGTCTTACTCCATCCATTCCTTTTCTAACTTTAGGCGGCGGTCCAATTTCTCTTGGTCTACTATCAGATACATCTCTTTTCCTCGCTTGAAAGGCTCTCAGTTGGGATTTTGTGCTCTCCACCCTTGTGCTTTCTCAAGAGCGTCACTAAATGTTTCAAGTTGTGCTGCGGCAAGGGCAACTTGGATATCTAAATTTAATCTTTGGATAAACCGTCTTATTCTCTTCCATTCCGTAGCCACCAATTCTGGAGCATATGTAGATAATTTCGTGAATTGTGTTTCATACTCAGCCACACTCAAAGTTCCTTGACGAAACTTTATAAAATCATTTTTTCTCTTTTCTTGGACTAATGGAGGAAGAAACTTCTCATTAAATTCTCGTACAAAGTTTATCCAAATTCTTGGAGTTTGATCTCTTTCCCACTTGTTTCTTATAACATTCCACCAAGGTCGAGCTGCTCCTTCAAGTTGAAATACAGCAAAAGTAACTTGTCTTTCTTTTGTGTAGTTCAAGGCATCGAATATATTTCTTATATTTTCTAACCAATTTTCAGCCACTTCTGGGTCAGATCCTCCAGAAAATTTGAGTGGGAAGAATTTCTGAAATTGTTCCAAAGCTCGATCCTCCCCTATCTCTTGGTTTCCACGTTGATTTCCTTGTCCAACCTCCTGGCCCTGTTGAACTACTAAGAGTTCTAGTACATCCGTCATACGAATTAAAACTAATCCCATTTGGTCATCTCCTCCCCCAGCTCTTGGCTCGGCATTTTGATCAGTAGCAAACTCATTATCTACCCTTTGGTTTCGGGATTGTTTGGGTTGACGTCCCTTTTGTTGTTCTCTAGTTTCCATACTCACAGCTAATACGCACATACATAAACCCCATACTCAACCATAATCGGACTACACACACATACCAGTAAAAATTCTAAAGAAATGAATTACTTGCACAAATAACATTATCACCGTACAAGTCAAACACAAACTAGAGTTCATTAGATCATAACACAAGTTATAGTCAAGTAAAGTACATACCAAGTCAAGGTCAGTAAACAAAAGTAAACAGGTGATTAACAAAAGTACATGCATCTCCAAGGTGCAAACTCTTAAGTCCTATTCCCATCGCCCCATTACAAAAGATCAAAAATAGTGCTTCACTAGATTAATTGGAACTAGATGATTCCCATTCCCCAACATAGTCAACTTCATTCCCACACTAGGATCCTCTGGGCCATGATCTTCTCCACCTTTCTCTCTTAATTGTTTTTTCATCTTAACCAAATGATTATTGGTTTCCTGTAACTATTCACGTGAAATATCGATTCGTTCTTATTTTTCCGCAAATAGAGATCTCAGGTCCTTAGCATTGCCCTCAACTCTTAAGTACTCGGGTACAAGAATCCGAAATAAGGTAATTCACAAGTCGAGTTGGCTGGTCCCAAGAGTAAATCACCACATTTGAAATTCCTTGATGTGTGCACGAACCTTAACCCACGCAATGATCCAAATGATCCAGTTCGAGTGCCGTTGGGCCCAGTTACACGTGCACGGGCTAAGCAATTCAAGGAGTCACTTCAAACCCTTGTGCGAAATGTTCAAAACCAACAAGGAGTCCATCGGACGATTGAACGCTTGGAAAGTGATAATCAAGTTGTCTACGCATTGCTCCAACCCCATGAAGAGCCAAGTGGAGTCCCACGGGTCCCCTGAGTAGAACCGGCCAATTGTTGGGCCTTCATAGTCTTGAGTTGTCAAGTCATTGTTTAGATTAGTTACTAGTTGAGTTATGGATTCGGCCCACCTAGTCCAAGGGATGGCCGAACCCCCCTTTCCCTTCTCCCCCTAGCATTTAGGGTTTCTTAATCATGAGTCTTATAAAAGGTTACTTTGTACGAGTTGAGGGTTGACGTTTTATCAATAAAATTCATTATTTTCGATTCTCTCTAGTGTGAGAAACTCGATCCTCTACTTGCTTTTGGCAAGGGTTCTTGAGCAATCTTGTGATACCCCAACTTTTAGGATAATATTTTTATTTAGTCTCAACGAGGATATTACGGTTTCTTTATTTTATTTTTGTTTGAAGACATTGTTTATTTTAAAGCCTAGAAACCCTACTTGTACTCAAAATCCTAGTTTTACTTGTGACTAACTGGTTTTTGTTAAATATCTCACATTTTAATCGAAACCCTAATTTTAATCTATGGAGTTGTAAAATCCCTTTTATTTTTCTTAAAATTCCTTTTTGTTTGGCATTTATTCCTTTAGAATAGCTTTACTACTCATTTACGCCCTCAGTAGTTACAATCAACCATAGAATCAAGGGTTTTCCCTTTTAGGTTCCTAGTTCGGGTAAATTAGGGTTTTTGAATATTTTGGCCGCGTGATCACTTTGGGTGAGGTGTGTGTGCTAAATTTTGGTGATTAAGAGTGGAGTTTTAAATAAGAAAATATGTGTGATTAGAAGTAATAATAATAAGTTAGTGAATTATAAGTTAAAACCCTAGTACGTGCGAAATAAGGAAAAATGGGTTTGAACCGATGTGTACCGTTCGTTACCGATTGAGTGCACCACTTGAACATTACTTTATTACCTTAATCTCCTTGTTATTAATTGATTAAAAATCATCCCCAAAATATCTTCAAGACAGCTGAAATGTTTGACCAAGAAAAAGAGAGAAAAGAAAAAAAATAAAAAGCCATCTTGAGTTGACACTTGTTGGCAATCCATGAAACTTTGACCAAATGATTTTCCTTCCTTCTTATCTTTCTTCTTGGCTGATTTTTCTTCATTTCTTGCTGGTTTTTCCCAACCTTATTGTTGATTTAATATGTGAGAATACATGCTTTGTATTGAGAATCACCCTTTTGCTGTGTGCTGTTGGGGGTGAACATGATTTGAATTGAACCCCTTGTGCTGTGTTGCTGTTGAGGTGAGTACTTTGTTGCGTACTTTATTGAGAGATATCATCTAATGAGAGATTGGATATCTCAGGGCTTGGTTCCAGCCCGGTTCCAAGGCTAGACGAACTATTCGAGCCAGTCAGGGGTTGGTCGAAGTTAGTTCCATGCTAACCTTGGGATTTCGTTCTTTGTTAAAGCTTTGTTTAAAGCTAAGTGATTTTGCTTTGCTCGAGCTGCTGTGTGCTGTTGACTGGCCAGCGGGGGTTTGATAAGGTGAACGGGGAAGTAAGTGGAGTCTACGGACTATGAGTTTTTGGTTGACGGAGTGTCAACAGGTGAACAAGCTCGGGGAATTGAATTGGCTTTGAAGCCATCCGTATCCTAATATTGTGATGTTACATTTCTGTCTATTGATGTGAAATATCTTGATTTACATGTTTATTTGGATGTGATTTTACGTTTTTACCCCCGATTATTCACTAAGCATATAGCTTACCCCATTCCATTTGTTTTCCTTAGCAGGGGCCGACGCGGGGAAAGTTTTGGGAAGGTGTATAGACTTTTGGTTTAGAGAACAATTGATGTTTATTCTAGTACTTGTTATAAGTTAACTAGTAAGATGTATATATTTGTTGTGGTTATAGTTAATAGCTTCTCTAGGATTTACTTTCTGGTACTAGTGGTGTGTATGGCTTAATGTAATAGTCTATGCAACTTTTGAAGATGTAATAGTGTAAATAGAATTTTCTTTTGGCGCGAACTCTATTTCTCGTTTTAGAGTATCGAGTCCTGGCGCGAGCTAGGCAGGCGATCCGCTAAGCCCTTTGGTACGCCTCTGGGTACGGTGGGGTCGTCACAAATCTCGTGCTTGTCCTTGATTGTTCGTCCGACCTATCCACTTGAGTATTCACCTATATTGGAGTCGTCGTTCTAACTACTTTCAATCAATCCGTGTTGTCCGTTTTGGTTTTAAGTCTCGCAATCCAAGCGTTGGACAACCTCGCTAGACCCTTGGGCAAACGTGCTATGTGTCTCGAAACGAGTTGGATCGAGAAGCGTATCAGTTGGTATCAGAGCAACTACACTCGAAGGCAATGCCTTATCGAGCTCATCAACATTTAGGAGCACGTGTTTGCAAACCAAGAGTAACACAGGCTGGTCAAAATTCACAAGTTTTCGAACATCCTTAACCTTAATTATCATGTTTTGCTTCCTAGTATTGGGTTTAGTTAGTGCAAGATCATGTGTGACACTAGGTGTGCTCACTTGACCCCTGGTCGGTTGCTCACTTGTGGAATTCTAGACGACAAACACAGACAAAAACAGGGATATAACGAAAGATACCTCCACCTAAGCTCTGAAGCCAACTGATAGAGGTAATTGGTAAGATCATTAGAGTGCCTTGAGTGACAAATACGAGGGCGAGGGATACACTAAGGGAGTGAAGTGAGGTTATACTTGCATTGTTTCCTCTTGTTACTAACCTTTTGCAGGCATGGAGCAAGATCATCCGAGCCCAGATTACACTTTGATGTTCAATGCCATGAAAGCCGAGCTCCAGCGGATTAGTGACCGCCAAATGGAGGAAATGCACAGTCGTCTTGATGAAATCACTAAAAGTCTCCCGAGAGGCTCGCGTTCGAGATCTCACAACCGGAGTAGCCATGGCACCAAGGGAGGAAATTATGATGACTACTCGGCCAGTGATGATGAGGAACGGGCCGAGAGGCCAAGGAGGGATACACCCAAGAATGAGATCAAGGGACTTAAGGTCCAAAGTCCCTACATTCCAAGGCAAAAGCGACCCTGAGCCTTACTTGGAATGGGAAGGGCGCATCGAGATGGTCTTCGACTTGCTATGACTATAGCAAGGAACAAAGGTTAAGGTTGCCACTGTGAGTTCACCGGCTACGCACTAGTTTGGTGGGACCAAGTAAGGACTACTCGAAGGAGAATGGGAGAACCACGAGTCCGGACTTGGCAAGAACTCAAGGCATTGATGCGCAAGAGATTTGTTCCTAGCTACTACAACCGTGACTCTTACTCTAAACTTCAAACCCTCACTCAAGGCAACATGGGTGTGGAGGACTACTATAAGGAGATCAAAATGGCCATGATGAGGGCGAACATTCAAGAAGATAGTGAGGCTACAATGGCAAGGTTCTTAGAGGTCTCAACCCTGACCTTCAAGAAGCCTTGGAGCTCCAACATTACTTGGACATGCATGATTTTCTTGAACTAGCCATCAAGGCCGAGAGGGGAAAGAAATTGAGGTGAGGGGCCCGTACCTTCCAAACTTCCAACTTGACTTCATGGAAGGGAAACCAAACCACGGAGAACAGCCCACGAAGCTGGAAACTCGGCTACACCGACTTCGTCTAGTCGAATTCAAGGTAACGCTCCTAACCGAAATTCCCATTTTAACCCCTAACAAAGTTGTTGATCCATCCAGGTCCACTTCTAAGGCACCTCATGAGACTCCTAAATTAGAAGTTAAGGATATCAAGTGCTTCAAGTGCCAAGGGTTTGGGCACATTTAGTCCTCAATGTCCAAACCAAAGAGTCATGTTAGTCACTCACAATGGCGAAATCATGTCCGGTGATGACGATTGTGAGGAGATGCCTGGATTGGTCAAGAGTGATTGCTTGGAGGATGACTCGGCTGAAGAAGAATGTTCTCCTACTCAAGGAGAAATAGGTTGTTTGGGTGGCACGACGAGTGCTAACCGCTCGGGTCAAGGAAGACGAGCAATTGCAAAGGGAAAACTTATTTTACACTCGATGTAAAGTAAGTGATAAGGTGTGTAGCCTCATCATTGACGGTGGGAGTTGCACCAATGTGGCAAGCTTACTAATGGGTTGAAAGCTTGGGTCTTCCTACAACTAGACATCCATACCCATACCGCCTCCAATGGCTAAGTGAAGAAGGTAAGGTGCGTGTCTACAAACAGGTACGTATTCCTTTTTCAATTGGCAACTACATTGATGAAATTGTGTGTGATGTTGTTCCTATGCATGTGACACATGTCATTTTAGGAAGACCTTAGCAATTCGATAAACATGTCACATTTGATGGTAGGGCAAACAAGTACACTCTTTTGCACAATGGTAAACGCATGGTCCTAACACCACTCACACCTGCACAAGTGTATGAGACCCAACTTAAATTGCAAAGGGAGTGTGAATTGGACCGCCAAAAGAGGAAACAAAGGCGGCTGACCCTGGCAAATGCTCCACTTCTACAAGTGAGCACTCAACCAAGAGTCAAGTGAGCACACCTAGTGTCACACATGATCATGCATTAACTAAACCCAACACTAGGAAGCAAAAACATGATAATTAAGGCTAAGGATGTTCGAAAACTTGTAAATTCTGACCAGCCTGTGTTACTCTTGTTTGCAAACACGGTGCTCCTAAATGTTGATAAGCTCGATAAGGCATTGCCTTCGAGTATAGTTTGCTCTTTTGCAGGAATTCGAGGATGTATTCCTTGATGAGGTCCCTGATGGCTTACCACCCATTCAAGGGATCGAGCCACCAGATAGACTTGATTCTTGGAGCACCACTACCCAACAAACCCTACTTACCGCATGGGTCCTGAGGAGACAAAGGAGCTACAAAGACAAGTTAATGGCCTATTAGGTAAGGGTTGGGTAAAGGAAAGTTTAAGTTCTTGTGTTGTGCCTGTGATACTTATCCCCAAAAAGGGATGGTACTTGGCGCATGTGCACCGACTGTAGAGCTGTTAATGCTATAACTGTTAAATACCGTCATCCAATTCCTAGATTAGATGATATGCTTGATGGTGCTTGTGATTTTCACCAAAATTGATTTACGAAATGGCTATCATCAAATTAGGATGAAAGAGGGAGACGAGTAGAAAACAGCTTTCAAAACAAAACATGGACTTTATGAGTGGTTAGTCTGCCCTTCGGGTTGACTAATGCCCCTAGCACTTTCATGAGACTGATGAACCATGTTTTGAGACATTTCATTGGCAAATTTGTCATTGTTTACTTGGATGATATCTTGATATATAGTCGAAACGAGCATGAGCACATGGACCATTTGAGATTAGTTCTTGATACACTTTCGAAAGGCGCACCCTATACGCTATCTTAAGAAGTGCACTTTTTGTACTAATGGCGCTTGTGTTTTTAGGTTATGTTGTGAGTTCACAGGGCATCAAAGTAGACGAATCCAAGATTGAGGCCATCAAGCAATGGCCAATACCAAAATCCGTTTCTGAGGTGCGAAGCTTCCATGGATTGGCGGGCTTCTATCGGCGTTTTTGTCAAAGATTTAAGCACCATTGCTACTCTATTGACCGCCGTGACCAAGAAAAATGACAAATTCCATTAGGGAGAAGTCCAAGAACAAGCCTTCCTTGCCCTTAAGGGACAAACTCACACATGCAGCCTGTTTTAGCATTACCTAATTTTAACTAGATTTTTGAGATTGAATGTGATGCTTCTGGTGTAAGTATTGGAGCTGTTCTCAATGCAAGCCAAGAGACCGTGTGCATTCTTTAGTGAGAACTGGGAGGTACTGCCTTGAACTACCCACGTATGACAAGGAGTTGTACGCACTGGTGAGGGATTTGGAGACCCTGGCAAACACTATCTCCGTCTAAGGGAATTCGTGATATACACTGGATCACGAGTCATTTGAAGTTTCTCAAGGGCCAACCAAAATTGAGCAAGGAGACATGCCAAATGGGTAAGTTTCATCGACATCTTCTCCTTTATGTCATCAAGTACAAAACTGGCAAATCGAATGTAGTAGCTGAATGCACTATCTCGTAGGCATTCGTTGCTTGTTTTCCTCCGATGTTAAGTTACTGGGATTTGAGATGATTCAGGAACTTTAGTTGCACATGAGTCTTGATTTTGCGTGAATATAATATGCTTCTTGTGTTAAGAGTCCGCTATGATAAAGTACTTTTTGCATGATGGATTTCTATATATGTGGAGCAAGTTATGTGTGCCTAATTCTTCTATTTCGTGATCTTTTGGTTAGAGAGGCACATACTAGTGGTGGTCTCATGGGTCTTTGGCATTATTAAGACCTTAGCAATGTTGCAAGACACTTTGTACTGGCCCCATTATGCGTAGGGATGTAGAACGCATGGTTGGTAGATGTGCCGACTTGCCACAAGGCCAAGTCTAAAACAAATCCATATGGCTTGTATACCCCATTACCCATTCACATTAATTCTTGGGTAGACTTGTCTATGGACTTTGTTTTGGGACTACCTAGGTCACCAAGGGTAATGACTCCATCTATGTGGTAGTTGATAGATTCTCCAAGATGGCTCATTTCATCCCTTGTCACAAACTGATGATGCATCTCACATTGCTAACTTGTTCTTTAAGGAAATTGTTCGTTTACATGGTATGCCTCAAACCATTGTTAGTGATAGAGATGTGAAATTTTTGAGCTATTTCTGGAGAGACTTTGTGGTCAAAGCTTGGCACTTTATTGTTATTCTCGACCATAAGTCATCCCCAAAGCGATGGACAAACTGAGGTTGTCAATAGCACACTTGGTACTTTACTCAGGGCTTTAATTAAAAAGAATCTTAAATCTTGGGAAGAGTGTTTGCCATATGTTGAATTTGCTTATAATTGAACTGTTCATAGTGCAACACACTACTCACCATTTGAGATTGTTTATGGCTTTAACCCCTGACCCCCCTTGACCTGGCACCATTACCTTCCTCTGAGCATACAAGCTTAGATGGGAAAAAGAAAGCTGATTTTGTGTGCAGGTTACATGAAGCTGTTCGAGCAAACATCGAGCGGCGTACTCAGCAATACACCCAGCAATCTAACAAGTATCGTCGTAAGATGATTTTCGAGCCTGGAGATTGGGTTTGGCTACACTTAAGGAAAGAGCGATTTCCCTAAGCAAACGACAAAGCAAGCTGTCCTCAAGGGGTGATGGACCCTTCCGAGTGCTCCAACGAATCAAATGACAATGCCTACAAATTGGAGCTACCTAGGGAATACAATGTTAGCGCGACCTTCAATGTCGCGGATTTGAGCCCGTTCCTTGAGGGTGATGATCCAGATTTGAGGACAAATCCCTTCTCAAGTGGAGGGGACTGATATGTGCACGGATCTTAGCCCACGCAATGATCCAAATGATCCAGTTCAAGTGCCGTTGGGCTCAGTCACACGTTGCACGGGTTAAGCAATTCAAGGAGTCACTTCAAGCCCTTGTGCGAAATGTTCAAGACCAACAAGGAGTCCATCGGACGATTGAAGGCTTGGAAAGTGATAATCAAGTTGTGTACACATTGCTCCAAGCCCATGAAGAGCCAAGTGGAGTCCACGGGTCCCCTGAGTAGAACCGGCCAACTGTTGGGCCTTCATAGTCTTGAGTTGTCAAGTCATTGGTTTAGATTAGTTACTAGTTGAGTTATGGATTCGGCCCACCTAGTCCAAGGGATGGCCGAACCCCCCTTTCCTTCTCCCCTAGCATTTAGGGTTTCTTAGTCGTGAGTCTATATAAAGGGTTACTTTGTACGAGTTTGAGGGTTAGACGTTTTATCAATAAAATTCATTATTTTCGATTCTCTCTAGTGTGAGAAACTCGATCCTCTACTTGCTTTTGGCAAGGGTTCTTGAGCAATCTCGTGCTTGTCCTTGATTGTTCGTCCGACCTATCCACTTGAGTATTCACCTCGATTGGAGTCGTCGTTCTACCACCTTCAATCAATCCGTGTCGTCCGTTTTGGTTTTAGGTCTCGCAATCCAAATGTTGGACAATCTCGCTAGATCTTTGGGCAAACGTGCTACGTGTCTCGAAACGAGTTGATCGAGGAGCGTATCATTCCTACCCAACATACATATCTAATTTTTCCCAAGTATCAAGATAAAAGGTTTTTACCTATCACATTCATGATTCACAACTTACGCTCTAGAAGAGTACTTAAGTCTTTACTCATTCACAAAATAAGGACCATAACACCACTTGGCCCAAGCTCACCCCACGCAGAGACCACGCGAAGTGGCTCTGATACCACCTGTGACGCCCCCACTTCTCCCAAGGGCGAATCCAAGGGTATCCGCGGAACGCTTGCCCAACTCTCGCCGAGACTCACTACAGTCCATAATTCAAAAATACAAATACTTCAAATATTATCAATATACATTGAAAGAACTCCAAAACACAATTAGTTAACCTTTAAGCTTAATAAAACTCAAAAGAATATGTACTACAGTCGTCTGCTATAATACAACTTAAAGTTTCCAAAAGAAAACAACTTAGTACTATTCGCGAGTACTCTCGGTCTTGAACCCTGTTAAGGAAAACAAAAGCGTGGAATGAGCTTAACAGCCCAGTGATGTTCCAAATACACTAGCAGTTCTAATAAATAAACTAAATTGAGCATAACGCACATAAGGTTCAAGGTTGCACATTGGCACATTAGAATGAAACAGTTATCATTGTACAGAAATAAACACACATTGAAAGGATACGGTGTTCACTTGGAACGATTTCAGTCCACTTCACCTTATAACTCCAGTGATCCCTCGGTTTGTCTGGCCATCACCTTATCCCTCTAGTGGTAATACTTGAGTATACCGAAACGGTGGCCCAGGGTTCCAACCTATCCGACCGAGTCTAATCCTGGCTCGAGCAGGTTAGTAATCAAGGGCAAGATCCAGTTCAGCTTACAGCTTACAACATGCGCAAGTAATCAAGTAAATCGGTAAACGGTAGTAGTTCACGGTTAACGGTAGAAATTTACGGTTAAACGGTAGAAATTCATTATTTGAGTAGGTCGAGTGTGATAAAGTACGCACTCGCCTTAAAACTGTTGACAATTTCATAGTAGCAATTATAGGCAGCACTTAACACTTAAACACACAATAACTATGAAGTAAACATGTAGCAAAACTGTTCAAATCACGTACACCTATAAGGAACACTCACCAATTCAAAATAGAGAGTAAGTGCTCAAACAAGCGTTTAGGCGTCCGCTTCGAGATCTTCTGGAAGGTCCCCTTGAGCGCTTGAGCAAATAATAATTGGCTATCACACACTATCGCTTATAAACCCTTTGTCAACCAGGAAGATTGTACACTTGTACAATACCAAGAAAATGTCATGAAAGAGAGCCTTAATTACTCGAAAATCGAGACTCAAATGTGGGGTTTAATAACACAAGAAAAATGGATTTCCTCCATGAAATCAAGTTTAAAATGGTCAATCAATATTAAAGGATAGGGAACAGTTTCCAAAAACTCATTTCCCATCGAGTCGGAAAATTTCAAGTTTTGCACGTCAAATTTAGAAAAATCAGAACTTGCACTCAGTAGGTCCAAAATTGGAAATATTTATACCGTTGGAATCTTGGTTCGGAGTACTAAACGTTCCTAGAAGACACTTTTCCAAGATTCTAACGGAAGACATTCAAATTTCGGGTCAAAGTGGCTGATCTGAACAAGGCAAGACAGTTTCGGTCATGTTTTTCGGCAAACTTTGGAAATTCGGAAAAAATTCATATAAAGTGAACTAGCCTCTAAAATTTGTAACACAATAAGAATTTCAATCAAAGTTTCAAACACAACAAACAGAACTAAATTTGGAGTTTTGAGCGCCAAAATATAGCAGTTCAAAGTTGGCCCAAAATTGAAGACAGTTCGTTAAATTTTTCAGATTTGAAGAACAACTTTGGCACATCATTTGGGTATCGAAATGGTCTTAGAATAGCACTAATTTTGGTACACTAAAATGTCCATATGAGGACTACTCCCCTATCAAATTTCACACAAAAATCACGTGGGAAGGTAGTTAACAAAACTACCAAATTCGGAAAATACTTCAAGGCAAATCTGCCTTTTTGCTTTTATTTCTTTTCCAAACATTTTGCACAATGAAATCAGTCCCAATTTGGTTTATTTTTGGAAAAAAGGTCCAAGAAACATTTCATAAGCAATTTATAGTTGGTTGACATCAAAATTTCGAAATAAAACATCCCACAAACAACTAAACCAGTCGGCCAGCAAGAAGAGAAAGATTTCCAGATTTCCAGCTTTATTTCACTTTCAACACCAGGCCATAACTCACTCAATACCAACATGAAATTGAGAATGGTTGGTGGCGTTGGAAACTAGATTCAAAAATATACATTTCAATCAGAACACATCGTTAACAAAATCAGTTCACAAGTGAGAGAAAATAGAGCCACAAGATGCAGCTTCTACCTTTCTCTCGGACAGACTATCAGAACAGGACAGCAAACTTTGCCGAATCACTACGGCTCACTCATTTCTAACTAGAAGGTGAATTTTATACCGTTGGAAAGATACAAATGTCTAGTTTCAAATGTCACAAACGGAACTCAAGTTTTGACTTTTGTACAAAGAGATATGTTTGATCAAAGGGGCACTGTTCGGGACAGTCTGAACTCATTTCCAGGTTTCTTCACATTTCGAAAATTCAAGTTTTGCTCAACCAATTCAAATGATTTTTGGTAGACACTTTATACACATAATATAAAACATATATCAACCAATTTCACAGCCAAACAACCAATAAAAATTCGAAATTCAAGCAAGATAAAAGCAGGACAGATTCGGCCAACTTACTCCCTCTCACGGTTTTCTCTCTTTCTTTTTCCTCTTCTAGTTTCTTCTAGTAGAACTCATCACAAACACACTAACACACACATAAACATCATCGCAGCCCTCATTTAACCAAGGTGGGAGTTCATAGAACCCACTTCAACCAACCAAATCCAAGCAACAACAACAAAAAGGAAGCTACAAGCTTCAAAACCAAGAAATGAAACAAGAAAGTAAAAGCTTTGGTGGAGGTGTTTATACCTTCAAAACTCAAGATGAAACCTTAGATGAAACCAGAAAGTTTTAGCCGAAACTCTCCAAGAAAAGTCCTCAAGATTGCTCCTTACTCCTAGATGAAGTGTTACTCCAAGTTATTTGCGATTTGGAGGAGGTTTGGTGAGTGAAATCAAGCTAAACAAATGGAGTTTTTCCTTTCCTTTTTCTTTCTTGTTGGTCTGGCCGAAAATGAGGGAGTGAGGAGAGAGAGATGAGGGTTTGTTTGTGTGATGAAACTTGCAGGGAAAGAATGAAATAGTAGCCATAAGTGTTGGGCAAAAAGTCAACTCTTAATAGTGCCCAATTGGGGTTTTGTACTACCACTTTCTCTCGGGTTTGATTCACTTGTGCACTAAACCTCCAATGTAACACCTTTAACACTATAATTATTCACTCTTAGTAGTCTAGTATTAAATCCTCAAATCTCTAATTAGTCGCGTGGTGTGACTTTCGAGAAATCTTCGACGCGTGCGCGGTAAAAGTTTACTTTAAACTCACTCACATCTAATCCCTCAATTAACTTTTCTTAGTCTACTATTGATCATTCTTAATTCTCCAAGACTAATGTACTCTCGGATCGAATTTACCTCGAAAAACGTGTATTCGCTATTTCTCACTAAACGAGCCGTAGAAAAATTAAATTTGCTGACTAAACGTTTTCAAATTATAAAAGGGACATTTTTGCATACAAATGGAGTTAAAACGGATGAAATAAATTATCTGGGGTAAACGGCGTGAATAAATAATTAAATAAGCCAGTAAAATAAAATAAAAATAAGAAAAATTTTGGGTCCTCAAAGTTGATGGAAGGAATAATGACGTGTCCAAGGGAGTTCTCACATTTAAATCTTGTTCTATACCTTCTTACCATTTAGCTAATGATGTCCCATTATTTCTTTATCCAATTTCTGATTTGTTTCAAGTTCAAGGTTATTTTGTTTTTGTAGGTTGTAAAACTGTTCAAAATTTCCCAACTATGATTAAAGACTTGCAACCCGATTTCGTGCTTATTCCAGCGAAAAATGGTGAACTTTCATGCTTATTCACATGTCCAAAAGTTGGTCACCACGAGCTCATTTTACCAACTCCAACTTGCGCAAATCCATGTGATTCGTATGGAGTGTGTTTCACTTCATTGCTGCCACTTCTGTTGGGTGATGCACACAAGTGTGTCAGCCAAGATCCGAATTATACCACCTTGCACTACCAAATTCGGGGATTTTTCTAGCCTCAATGAGCATCATTATGAAGATCCTTATCTTGTGCACGTGAATGGCAAGCTATTGCATCGTTTTATACCTATGACTACTAGCTATGTGATTTATTGTGTAGGTGACAATATGACAATCCATGCTCGAAGGCTAATTAGAGAGTTTTGGGATTGCAACTCGGAATTTTCATAAGCCTTACACAAGCTCTTTCCTACCTTGGCGCATGTCCTTGTTTGAGAGCCTCATGAAGCTGACCAAACGGCATTTAACTTGGCTTATGACCCTTCATTTATTTCCAATGTTCCTCCAAGCGCACTATCGATTTGGGGACAAATCGCTTTCAAGAGGAGGGGAATGATGCAAACATGATGAACCAGTACCCTTCCAAAAGAGTTGCAATCTGCCCAACTCGTATTGATCACTTTGCTCCAGCTTATTGAGTCAAACGAAGAGTAGTTTCATTAGTAATTTCTGAAGTTATTAAAGTCGTTTGTTTAGTCTTGTTAAGCAAGGTATATTTGTCATTTATCTTGCTGATCTAGTTATTAATTTTAGATTAATAATTTCAGCCAAACACTGCCTTATCATGGCCGAACCATAGTCCTTAATTTTAGGGTCTAGATTGAGTCCAATTAGCTTTAGGTTTTAGTCATTGTAAGGCTATATATAGCCCTAGTCTTATTCATGCAAGTGGTCAGAAATTTAATACAAATTTTCGTGAATTATTCACTTTCTCTTATCCAAGAGAGTTTCCTTTGAATACTTGAGAGTTATCTTGAGTCATTCGTCCGAACTTATCAATCAAGTAACTCCTTGATTGTGGCGTTCTTCTACCTACAAATTTGGTTCATTAATTCGATTAGTTACGGGTTGAGATCGTATCAATATTGTTCGTAACTCGTAGGATTATTAGGGTCAAGTTTTTCCGCTGCCAAACCTTCGGTGTTAGTTGTCTAGATCGTGCGAGTGAGTCATGGGTTTCGTCTTCAACGGAGTTCATTTCATATCACTTGCTCAAGAAGAAACCATAACCTCTTATCCCCACAAGTGCCTTTTACCATCCTCCATCAAGGTGGTCATCCTAATTCTGCCAAAATTCGCATACAAGTGTAGAACCCACATCCTTGTCTTCAAAATCTTCATACATAATCCAAAACTTATAGAGAAATAAGAATCAAAGCCAGGTTCCTATGTGGCATTACAAAATGGTAGGAAATAGACAAGGGTAGTCAAACAAGAGTTAAAAATGAACTCAAAAGAAATACATATGTAACTGTAATCAAATTGCAGTGAAATCAAGGAAACACGGGACAAGAGTATACAGGTAAAGGAGAAATGAAACAGGCCTACAATACTAGCACCTTAAACATTCACGAATACAGCAAAGCTAACCATCATCTATAGAAACCCTAACCAGACATGTACAAGACTAGTCCGTGATGGCACCCACTGATCCACCCTCCTTGATCAGCTCAATCTTAGGTCCACTTTCTAAAATCTTTCGTGCCTTGATCTTTGCCATAAAAACTTACCTCAAGTGCAATCGAGATACAGACCCTTATTCTAGTGCTCTCCACTTTTTGGTACTCGGGCATAAGAATCCGAAATAAGATAATTCACAACTCAAGCCGGTTGGTGTGAGGAACTGAAAATTATTTTATATTTTATTTTGTTTCTTTGAATACATTTTCTTTACTTTATTTTATTGCCTTAATTTTCTAGATATTTTTATAAGTGAGTCAAGATTTTTAATTATTTTTCTTCTATATATTAGTGCATGTTAAGTTCGCAGTGCGTTTTAGAAGTGGGACCCACTAGTGAGGTGTGTATTAAATTTAGTGGACAAACGGGTATTTTTACAAGATGGTTTATGTGATTAGAAGTGCTAAGAGTTGATTGGAGAAACCCTAGATATCTTGATGTTTGGAGACAAAAGAGAGACAAAAAGGTAGACTTGAGTTACCTTCTTGACAAGTGTTAATCATCTATCCAACTTTGGACCAAGACTTGACTAAGATTAGTCTTGTATTTATCTTGGACTAAGCTTCCATTTCACCACAAAACCCAAGCTTTCTTTCCTCTTGCTGGCTGACTTTAGGGAGCAAGAAAAGAGAGAAAACTTCCATTTTTCTAGCCTTGATTTCTTGCTCAATCCATGAGAAATCCAAAGATCAACCCTAATCCACTCCAAACAATCTTCAAGTAAGTTTGAAGGGAAGCTTTTGGTGAAGTTTTGGAAGAAGAAAATCTTGCATCCCTCTTGATTTGCTTGCCATCTTTGGGGTTGGAGGTTAGGAGGTAAACTTTGCTAGAAAACCTAACATTTTTATATTTATATGATGATCTGCTAGTTTTACTTGAGGAACTACTGGGTTTTCTTGATATATGATGATTTCCTAAGTTTACTTGATGAACTACTAGATATTTCTATTAGGTTTTGAGTTTACTTGATGTATGTTGCTTTAGGGTGAAAAAGGCATGACTTTTTATGGAAGATTTCATGGTTTTCAAGCTAATATTGGAATTTCCAGGTTTAATGTTCAATTTCCAGCCTTGATATGCATTTTTCAGCCTTGAGATGAATTTTCAGCTTTAATAGGAGATGTTCAAGTTTTGGTATGCAATTTCTAGCTTTGTTATGAAAATTTCCAACTTTGGTTTGTCAATTTCAGCTTAGGGTTCAATTTTCCAGCTTTAGTATGCATTTTGGCTTCATTATATAAAGTTCCAGGTTGTGCTTGTAAATTCCAGCTTAAGATGCAATTTTTCTAGTTTTGGTATGGTGGTATGTATATGACCAATTTAGTTAGATTTGTGGTCTAGAACAAGTACCATTTATTTCTTATAACTTGGGGATTTGATTAAGGATGTTTTGCCATGAAGTTAAGCTTTAAATGTGGAGGAGAAACTTAAGGAAATTAAGGGCGGTTTGCTGTTTTTCTGCCTTGATTGCTGGCCAAATGGAAACCAGCTTGGTTTCCTTTAATTGTGAGGTGATTTTGTGGTAAACTTGTCTAGGATACTTGGTAAACCTTCAAGCCTCACTTATGTATTGAATTCGATGAAATGGAGGGTTTTCATTGCTAATTTTCTCTAATTTGCTAGCTGCAACTGTTTCTTGTTGGTCGAATGGATAGTTAAGCCTTTTACCTTGTTTTTCTCCAACCTTTTCATGATGAGTTTTGGCCAAAACTTGTTCCAAACATTGGTTAGGACTTTTGTGTGTTGAACTTGAGTGAAAACCATGAGTTTTGAAAGGTGAAAACCTCACGTTGTGCTTGTTTCTTTTCTAAAAAAATTCTGGTTGGATGGCAGTTTAGTTGCCCTGCTATTTTAGCCTTAAAGTCCCCTTATTTGGTGGCCTTTTGGACTCAATCTTGCTCATATCATTTGATAAAACCTTGAACTACAAAGGTGTGTTGAATTGGAGTGAATCCAATAACTTTAAAAAGGTGAACCTCCTTGATTTCTTCACTGTTTGCTGCTGGAAATTTCCAGCAATGAAATGAAATATGGAACTCATTGGTTGCTCACGTTTCTTGGGTCCAAATGCTCTCATTCCATTCCAAAACTCTATTTGAATCATTGCCCTAGTATGTACATGGATTTTTCCTTGATTTGTACTTTCAAATTTGTCTTTGAACCCTTGTGATTTTGGGAGGCCAACTTGGATAGGTATATGGCTCATAGTTGAGTCTAACATGTGAACTTCGTTCACCTAAATTTTTGATGGTTGGTCCATAATATTTTATCTTGGTTGCTCTTAGGATTTGACAGTAAATATGCAAATAACCTGGAGACGAATGTTTGACATTGCTCTGTTTGAACTGGTGAGTGTTCCAACTGCATGTTCCATGTTCATTGTTGCAAGTAATTGCTAAGCACTTGATTGTCATTTCTTAGGCGAGTGTGTACTTTATCGCACTTGACCTAACTCGACTAAACTTTTGATATCTCGTTCATGCATGTACAAGTAACATGATTTACATGTGACCTGTATCTTGACTGGAAATACTTGAAATGCTTGAAAATGTGACATGCTGAGCTTACTTGTGACTTGATCATGGCTAGGTGAGTGTGTCCTCATGTGCACTCAACTTCCATGAGCTTGAAATACTTGATCTTGTGTGCGGACTTGCATGTACATGTGCATGATTATAAACTAGCTGTATATCTTCTCGCAGCAGTTGAACTAGGCCCTTGGACCCTTATCCGAGACGTCGGTTAAGTGGGAACTTGGGTTACTCATACGTATGCGTGAATGTAGATCGGTAACGGCTGAACTGAGCCCTCGTTGGACCTCTTGTTTGAGACCATCCTTGGAGCAGTCAGGTAAGCTGGTCAACCTTGGGTAAAGGACGAAGTTCCTAACCTGTTTACTCATGACTTGAATTCATGACTTGAACTCGTGACTTGCCTGAATACGGAGCATTAGGTGACAGCTAATGTCTCCAATCATTACCTGCATGAGCGTTGTGTGAGAACTCGAGGAAGACAAAAAAATCCGGTTTTAGGGTTTTAGGGTTTTATCGGTTTCCGTGCACACATTTTCTATATTTTCTTTATTATATTCATTTTATACATGTTTTATAAGTAAATATAGTATTTAAGTCATTTTTCTAGTATAAGTGAGTTCACGAGAGATTTGGAGCAAATAGCGGATGTGGGACCCGCTAAGGCGTTAAGTGAGAGAAATTCGGCCAATTAGGTTAAGTTGTGCAGTAAGGCATTTAATTACTGAGTGCTAAGAGATAATCAGAGGTTGGTTAGATGCTTAGTCATTAGTAAGCTAAAGGATAAGGAAAAGATCAAAAAAAGGTGACACGTGTCGCATTTCTATTGGGCCAAGTTTTGCCTAACTTTCTTACAACTTTACTAAAGCTAAAAATTGACCAAAATCATCTTCATTTCTTTCCTCTTATGGCCGAAAATCAGAGAGCAAGAAAAGAAAAGAGAGCTCCAACTTTTCTTCCAATTTCTTGTCCAAATCTTGCAAATCAACCGATAAAAATCCGATTTCCTCCGTAGGAATTGCTTATTAAGGAAGATCAAAGGTGCTTGTGGAGTGATTTTGCAAAGAGAAGCCCTAAGTTGCTACCTTTCTTGGTGATTGAGGTATATTGCTTAGAACTTCAATTTTGTCCATAATAATTGCAAAGTAGTGGCTTATATCGGTTAAGGAGCTTAGTTTATGGATGAATTTGTGGTTTAAAGTAAAGTTAGGTGAATTTCTTATTTTCTTGGGAATTTTCGGTTTTCATATGATAATTATTGTTGGCTTGGATTGGTGGCTTAGTATGGTATGGAATTGAAGTTATTGTGCATTAATTGTGGTTAATTGCGGAAATTTCAGCTTTATGTGGGAAAATTCCAGATTAGGGTTCTTATATTGCCCTGTTTCTGACCAGTTCTGTTCGTCCAGGATGGAGGCCGAATTGGCCTTAGCCCAAAACATGAAAGTTGTAGAGAATTAAGTGTAGATTATGCCTGTAAAATTTCAGCTCAATCGGAGCATGGTAGCCTGTGAAATGACTATTTTACCCCCTGCTTCCCTGTTTCTGTCCGGAAATGATAATCAGCCTCTGTAATTGGCTCGTTTGACTGGGAAGATGAATGAATTAACTTTTGATGTCTTCTTAAGAATTGTATCCTTGTATCTTAGCTTTCTAATGGCTTTGGAATCAACTGAATCGGAGTTGTGTAACCTGAGTTATTGCTGGTTAAAGTCAGTGCTGATAACTAGACTGATCTTAAACTTTTGGATCTGTGTTTGGTAAATTCGACTTAGATAAACTATAAATTAGGTTAAGTGGCCTTCATAAAAGTTGTTCCCCTCTGTCTTAGCTTCGAAATGGTATAAGGTTCACCCCGATTCGATAACCATAGCTTCAGTTATGACTAAAATGCTACGAGATACCAAATCTGCCATTTAGCTTTTGTCTCCAAAATTGATATTTGCTTGCACTATTGCACTTGTGTTATACTGGGATGATTTTGGAGCCTATGGAAGGGCTATTGTGGTAACTTTACTTGTGTGTATTGTGGGGCTGAATTAGGGAAAATAAGGAAGCCGTAAATGGCTGGAAATTTGGTAAACACAAAGGGCACGCCGCCCAACTTTCTAGGCCGCTTGGTTCCTTCAAGTTTGAGTTGATTCTTAGTAGATGAACGGCTTTTAGGTCATTCAAGCCCCTAGGTCCTCCTGTTACCTTTTCGTTCCGAAATCACGCTTTTGTAACTTTGCCTTCATAGTTCATTTGGGGTAGGCATACGACTCATAGTCGAGCCTCACTTGTGCGTTTCATTTACTAGAATTTGGGATGTGAAAACCTTAATTGCTACTTTGGTTATTTTAGGGTTTCTTGGCGATTAAAGTCATTTTGGGGGAAAAAAATTTTGAAGTATCTGCACTTGAAACTGGTGAGTGTACCACTCCCCTCACTTGTTGCCTAACTTTGTATATGTACTTGCAAATTGTAACTTGAATGACTGTATCATCTGTTTGTCCGGTATGAGACGAGGGTGTACTTTATCACACTCGTTCTCTGGCCTGTGTGACTTGTTTCCTGTATATGTACTTGACTCTGTTACTTGTGTCTACTATGGATCTCATGTACACTTGAATCTGTTATTTATACTTGATATGATGTCGTTTGGACGCGTATCCAACGACCTTCCTGTGCCTGTTAACTCTGAGCTCAACCTCATGGGTAGTTACTTGATTCGAGCCAACAAGGGCTTGGTCGAGGGAATTAACGAACCATGGGTGCCTGTTTTATGGAAATCTTTGGGTATTGAGACTCTGGATTTCCGGTATACTCGAGTATTACCATCTCTATTCCTGTTCGGCGTTCGGGCCCGGTAAGGGGTATGTTTGGTGATCGGGATTTGGCGTTTAAGAGGGATCTACGGACATGTTTATTTCATTAAACGTTGACGGAGGGTCAACGAGTTTGGATCAAGTACTGAAATGGGAATTTGGCTCCTGAGAGCCACCTGTATCCTTTCCAGTTGAGATAATTGTTCATTTCCTTATATGTGCCTTAAACGTGAAATGCCATGATCCATGACTACTTGTATTCTTGGTACCTCATTGAGCGCAAGCTCACCCCATTCCCGTTATCTTTGTTTTTCTTACAGGGGACCAATTTCGAAATCATGATTTTTGAAGAAAAGGGGCGAGCTATTGTATATGTATTTTGTTAAGCTCTTTTGCAACTGAAACCCTAATTGTATTTTGACCGATATGGATACCCTGGCTTGTATTTTAGTTACTTTGTTCAAGACTTTGATGTAACAATATGTATAAGTGTAATCATTTGAGATGTTGTGATTCTATGGTTTTGGATTCTATCGCGCGTAGTCTAGGGTTTTGTGGGATTCGATTCTGTAGTCCTGGCGAGAGTTGGGCAGGCAGTCCGCCAAACCCTTTGGTTCGCCTTAGGGGAAGGTGGGGCTGTCACACGTTGGGTCACAGCCAACGACTCCACTCGTGAATACTTGAATACTTGGGGCTTTAAGCCCAAATCATAAATACTTGAATACATGGGGCTATAAGCCCAACCCAAAGCTAGTTGGCCGAGGAGATTGATCGAGTCGACAAGGGCTTGGTCGAGGAAATTGACGAACCCTGGGTACTTGAATGGTGTTCGGGCCCAGTAGGGGGATGATTGGTGGACGGAGATTGATGTTTAGTGGTGATCTACAGACATTATAATTCCATGGTTGACGGAGAGTCAACGGACCCTGGACAAACTGCTGTGGTACCTGCTCCTAAGAGCAGACTATACCCTATGATAGGAATGTGATCTTTACTGTACATTATTGCATAATCTATCTGGTTATCTGCTTTACTATACGTTATATTATGCCTACTAGTTTACTTGCATGTTTTCTTGGAACCTCACTGGGATTCTAGCTCATTCCATAAATTTATTTTCCTTACAGGGGTAAGAACGTGAGAGTGGGAATTGGAGAAGATATAGTGTGAGAACCCTCAGTTAAAAATATAAATTCTCCTAAACTACATGCATTGCCCTAAGACTAAATCAATTATGACATTTCCTTGCATTGCATTTCATTGCCTTTTTCAAGAATTGAAACATCTCCTTAAATTGGCATTATTTAATTTCACTATATACACTATGACCAAATATTTTTTTTGTGTTTGAGACTTTATGTGATAGTTTAAAGGTGTTAATTAAACATTTGATACATTTGGAGGGTAGCAACCTTATTTGGCAAAGTTTAAAGGAAGAATGGCCAAGATTGAGACAAGTGACAAGGTCCTAACCATTCAACTTATTTGACCAAGGAAATTAGAAAAATTTAAACCATCTTGGCTCCATTTTTTCACCATGTTGGCCGGCCACCTTAAGCTTCCAAGAGAAGAGAGAAAACTCCATTTTCTTGATTATAAACCCTAGCTTGATCTTTGAGCAAAAATCGAAAGAGAAAGAGTTGAGTGAACTACCTTCAAGGCTAGTGTGTGATTCAAATTTGGAGCTTTTGTTTTGGTGGCTTATTGGGTGATTCAAGCTTCACTTAAGAAAGGTAAATGATCCTTAAATCTTAGCTTTATTATGTTATATCAAGTGTTTGAGGTTTTGATGGCAAACTATGTTAATCTTGGTCCCTAACTTTTGATGTTTACAAAACAATTGGAAGATACTAATATCTCTTCAAGAAATACTTTCAGTTATGAAGCAAATCTGATTCAAAGATCAAGAGCATTTGAAAGAGATAAAGGAAGTTGAAAGCTGTCGGACGCTTGAGAAGACCATACCGGACATCCGATAATCATTGCACAACTTCGGACGCATGAAGAACTCCATCACCGGACTTCCGAAAGAATTAAGACATTCCATCTAACTCACTGTCTGCTTTCGGACGCATAGCATTAGAGCACTGGACGTCCGATAAACAATGCAACACTTCGGATGCAAAGCATTAGAGATACTGGACGTCTGAAAGAACTGAAGAAGATTTTCAAATTCACCATCTGCTTTCAGACGCAAGCATCAGAGATACCGGACGTCCGAAAGAATTGAAGAAGATTCTTCAAACTCACTGCTTGCTGTCGGACGCAAGTATCGGAAGTACCGGAGTCCGATACTCCCAACGACTAGTTGACTCTTCAGTTACCTTCTATCCGTTGGAAGCATTAATGGGGCATTTTTGGGTCTCATATAAATAGTGTATGGTCAACCACTTTGAAAGAACTTTGGCACATTGAGAATACGAAAAATCAAGAGTAGTTTTGGTGAGAAAATACTCTACAATGAAGATTTATACTCTTAGTTGTGTGAAATTCGTGTAAACTTTTCTTGTGTGAGAAAAATACTTCAATAGTGTAGCTTTGTGAGGGTTATCCTGAGTAATAGTAAAACTTCCTAACTTGACCAAGTGTAGCTTGGGGCAAGGAGGAAGTGATCCTTCCTTTGTACACAAAGATTGGTTGTATTTCATCAACTTGAAAAAGCTTATTCTATAAAGTGATAGTCAAGTTCAAGAGGAGTTTGGTAATCAAATTGGTTTGCTATTCTTTCCTTATTACTTACTATTTTGTGAACCTTAATTGCTTATCTCTTCTACTTTCAAGCAATCTTGCTTTCTTACTAATTGTCTCATTGAGTGGTCACCTAGAAAAGAGGGTAAATTTCATATTGAACAAAAAAATGTCTCATAACTTGATTAGTTTTTAAATAACCTAATTCACCCCCCCCTCTTAGGTTGTTTTCGATCCTTACAATTGGTATTAGAGCTTGGTTTCTTCGAGATTAAGCTCAAGCGGTTTAGGAGTAAATATGACAACCAACAATGCTATGTTTTTTTGAAGGATAATCTGTCACTAGACCACCAATGTTCAATGGGTCAAATTATGTGAGTTGGAAGGAAAGGATGATTATCTTCTTGCAATCAATTGATATTGATTTGTGGTTTATTGTTAATGGAGGTCCATATGATGCCTCTACAATTGATGAAGTTACTCATAGACCAAGACCAAAAATCAGAAATTGTTGGCCTAATCAGCAACATCCCTCAGATCTCGGCTCGAAGGGACTAACCGCCCAGCTCGTAGCACCCAAGGGTGCAGCCCCTCATGCTAGCTGAGCGTGGTACGGTGCTTTGCGCTGCCATTGTGGTTAAGGAAATAAAGTTGCGCCTTCGCTAACAGCTATAGCTTTTGGTGCAATGGTAAGCGCTTGATCCTGACAGAAATGAATTGATTGGTGATGATAGAGCTCACCTTACCTTGAATGCCAAAGCTATGAATGTTTTATATAGTGCTTTAGACTCAAATGAATCAATTAGAGTCAAAGGCTGCAAGTCAGCCAAGGAAATTTGGGATAAACTGAGAGAAATTCATGAAGGTAGCGAAAATGTTAGAGAGCAAAAGAAGTCTATCTTGGTTACTAAGTATGAGTCATTTAAGATGAAACCACATGAAAATATTGACAAAATGTATTATAAATTCAATGATCTCATTAAGGATTTAGAAGTGTTGGAAAAGAAATACTCCTTAGGAGAGAAAAACAGAAAAATCTTGAATGCTTTATCTAAAGATTGGGAAAGTAAGGTGACTGTTATTGAAGAGGCTAAAGATTTGAATACTATGCCTATTGAATCACTTATTAATTCTCTGACCTCTTATGAGCTGAAGTTTAAGACTTAGGTACAAGAGGATGAAGATGCAAAGATAAGAAAGAGCATTGCTCTAAAAACATCTCAAGATGAAGATGACTCGGCTTCCTTGGATGGAGAAGATGTAGATGTTGACGACAATGATCTTGCTCTCATCACAAGAAGTTTCAAGAGAATGCTCAACAAAAGGAGATTTAGAAAAGGAGGACCTAACAATTCATTTCCAAATCAATTCAACAATGCGAGAAACAAAGGAAAGCAAGAGGCCAATAAAAAGCAAGCTGACAAATGCTATGAATGCGGTCAACTTGGACACTATATGAGTGAGTGCCCAATGAAGAAGAAGAAAGAAGGAAAAGGTAAACGAAAACCAAAATTCAACAACTTTCTGTCGCGCCCCATTTTTTGAAAAAATGAAATTACGGGTTTGTAAAAATGAATTTTTATTAATTTTCAACGAAAACGAGTTTTTGATTTTTAGAGAATAAATAAAGAAATGGGACTAAAAAAGTGCGACGATTTTGGCCCAAATAAAAAGTTTAAAAAGGGTTTTTTAAGAAAAAATAGAAGTCGTTACTTGGTATTGAATTAAGGTGTACCAAGTCACCTAGAATGGTTTTTTAAATAAAAAGTAGAGAAAATCCTTTTTAAACGACTTCAAATCTTCGAAAATCAAGAGAAAAGGTTCGAGAGTCACGGTTGAAGAAAGGGAAGGCAAGGATAAAATCCAAAACACCCTTTCAACCTAGTCAAAGATAGTTACGTGATTTAGTAAAAAAATTTTCTTAATTTAACCTATAAAATTTATCACATTTGAAGGTTACTACATGGGTGCAAATCTAGACCTAATGGATATCGGGGGGTCGAAATATCTCTTCAAAACTTGGTTGGGGGCAAATCACATTAACTGTGATGCCCAAGTTGACTTTTTGAAAAGGTCACGAATATGCAAAAATATGATATTCGAAGGAAAGAAAAGAAAATAATACTTATACAAATATACATTACCTAAAAGAATGCATCATAACGGGTGCGGGGGCTAAATTTTGTGACTTTAATTTTCTCTTTAATAGAGGGAATACGAGCGTGTTAAAACTAGAGAGCCATACTCGTCCATATCCCATATTTGAGGGGTTATTTCTCCTATCTAATCAAGCAAATGATCTAACCTAGTTTTAATTTTCTTAAATGAAATGCAAGTCTAATGTCATGTCTCACACATAGGGATAAGATAAATATATATAGGGGAAATATGGGATATGGGATATACATATAAGGGAAATGTCATGCAAAATAATAAAAAGCCCTAAAAAGTAAAAAATATGTATGAAAATGTAGTGATTTGTCACACAAGCATGATCTAATGCGTGGACGGTCCCTAAAGGTCTAGCATTAGACTAGCCCGTGTCTATAAGTTCTCACTAGCGTTAGACTAGTGAGAAATCGGAAAAAGGGGCCACAACCAGCGTTGGACTAGTGTGGTGACGTAATCAGGAAAAAAGGCCACAACTAGCGTTGGACTAGAGCGGTGACGTTATGTATTTATTATAATTAAATAAATCATATAAACATAATAAAAGCAAATAAACACATAAATCACATATAGCACATAAGTATGATATCTAGATGCAAAGACCCTAAGAAAGCTAGTAAGCATGTAAACACACAAGCATGCAAACACATAAACAAATAAAAGCGAATAAAGATCTAACTACAATCTAAAAGGGGAAAGAATGAAATGAAATGAAATAATAACCTAACTATTACAATTTGACATTTAAATGCCTCTAAAATAATCAATAATTAAATTAAAATAAATATACAAAACTAAAAAACAAATAAAGTGAATAAATAAATGAAAATAAAAAAATTCAAAAATCATGCAATTACACATATAAAATCACATAGGAGCACATAGGAGGATTTAAAGATAACACAAGAGGATACCTCCCTTTGAAGTAGTAGCTAATGGGAGATTGGATTACCCTATTTAATTCCAAAATTAACAAAAAATCATCAAGGCACCAATTTAATTAACAAATAAAAGCAATAACATGTAGAGAAATGAAATTGATTAATTAAAACATTTAAATGAAAGTAATCAACTTATATTCAAGAAAATTAAAACAAGAAGGGACCTAATTGAAAACATTAAGAAAGTTTTAGGGTTCAATTTGTAATTATCTTAAAGATCAGGGGTCAAAATTAAAGAAAAATAAAGTTCAGGGACCTATTTGAAATTAAATTAGGGACCTAATTGAAAGCAATTAAAAGTTTTGAGGGCCCTAATATAATTAATAAAATTACAGGGACCATTCTACAAAACATTTTCTGGTTTCTTGATGAATCAGACCTTAGGCCATTTTCTGACTTCTTTTTGGGCCAAGACCACTTGGCCCGACTAGAAGTCCAAGAAAAAGAAGCGGGTCAGCCCACTTGTTTACCAATTAAACCCAGGTTTAAAACCCAACCGAATTAATCAAAACCCAATCCTAAAACCCAACCAACAGTGTTGGTCTTTAACCTCTTAAGCCCAAGTCCAAACCCAAAAAATAAACCAACAACCCATTAGCCAAACCCAGTCAAATAAACCTCTAACTCAAACTACATATTTCACTAAAACCCAACAAGATAAACAAATCAACAAAAATTATTGAGCCACAATTATGACCTAAAATCCAGAATTAATATACCCAAAAGACTACTTAAAAATATAAAAAGATGATTAAAATCTAAAAGCGCGAAATAAGTTCAATTGTTCCAATTTTGGGCCATAATGCAATTTATTAAAACTTGAGGGGGCAAAACGCAATTTTAAAAAATTTCATGCAACAAGCCACGATGCATCTTCTTCCTTCTTTCTACTGGAATTTTAGAAGTTTATGCAATCTCGGAAATTTCTACCCAGAAACAAAACCTATTGATTTGTCCACCAAAATTCAACACCAAGACTTCAACCTCATTTCTTAACAAAATCAAATGACAAAATACTCCATCGTCAAGATTAAAGCAATAGAGACAAACAAAAAAACACATAGAACAAGAAGAAAATGCAAGCAACAACAGTGACAAAGAGACGCGAGAGTGCAGCCCAACAACAATTGAAAGTGGAAGGAACTAAGACATCAGTTTAGGAGGGTACTTGAGGAAGCTTTTAGGATCGGATTTGAGCGAGCAAAGCGCAGGTGGAAGTAGATCTGATGAAGTTCTACGCGAGGTTGCGGGTTGAGCTAGGTGTGTTGAAGCAGCGACTTTGGAGCCGAATTCGAAGGACGTCCAGTCGTTTTCTCCACCTAGTTTCCGAACGAAAGTCGCTCCCCTCACTTCGCAGATTTAGCAGAAATCAAAAGTTTCTTAAATGGAGCTAAAATGGAGGAGATATTTGAGCCGAAAGATGGCTGAAAATCAGCTCTTTTTGCGAAAATTTTCTGCAAGAAAGTTTTCCTTCCTTTCACTCTTTTTCCATTCTTTTCTTTCTGTTTTTCTCTCTCTGTTCCTTGTTCCGCCGCCCCTTTCACCTTCTCTCTCTTCAAGGCTGTGTTTTGGACCTTTTATAGCTACAAAATCCCCGCAAAACCTAGCACTAAGGGAGGAGATTGGAGCTGCATTTTTCTTGATGATTTTGAGCCATTAGATGACCCTTGTCCTGAGATTTTCTTGGTGTTTGGATTAAAGCCAACTGGCTTGGTATTGGAGTGATCAAATGGAGGAGAAAAAATGGAAGAAAATGAGTGATCAAATTGTTTTTTTTTTTTGCCAAAAGTTGATTTGCACTTCTTTTCTTTTCTTTTTCTTTCTTTCTAATTTTCTTTTTTTTCGATTTTCTAAAATGATTTTCCTCAAGAAATATAAAATGAAACAAAATTAATTAAAATAAATAAAATAAACAAAAATATGAATAAACTGAATAAAATAAAAATTGTGAAATTTTGGTGTCTACAATTTCAAATCACTTGGAATAATTGCAACTTAGATGGTGACGTTAAAGAGGAAGAGGAATCTGCTCAAATGGCTTTTATGGCCATTGGTGATGATGAGGTAACTACTTGCATCTCTCAACTTGATAGTGATAATGAATCTGATGATGATATTGAATCCTTCATTGAAAGACTGCATAATAACTTGAAAGAATCTTATGTTAGAAACAAGGAGTTAAAATAGAAAATTAGCTCTCTACTTCAAGACAATGCAAATATTTTTCAACAAAACAAAAAGCTGAAAACTGAAAATGACTACCTTAAAAAGGGTGAGACAGATCTACACTTTGAGCTTGATAGAAAAACAAATCTTTGTGACATGTTCAAAAAGGAACAAGGTGATTTGAAAAAAAGAATGGATAATTTAAATGAGTTGCTCCAACACAAGAAACAAAACTGTTTTCAAAGGAATGAATTAAAACCTCATTGTGGCATTCATGAGAAGAAGTTAAATTCTAGTGCAAATGAGTTTACTATTTATAAAAGAAGACAAGTAAGATTTGTTAAATCTGTCCATACAAGTAACTCTTTGACTATGTGTAGTTTTTGTTATCAAATAGGTCACATGAAAAGTAATTGCTATGTGAGGAAGAATATGAGAAAAGGCATGAAATGCATGTGGATAGTTAAACATGATGCTAACTCTTGAGAACCCAAAAAGTAAAGGGTACCAAATGTTATCTTGTGAACTTTTGTGTAGGTGAACTTGGTGAATATCATTAAGGAATCAAAATGGTTCATAGATAGTGGATATTCAAGGCACATGACCGGTGATCCATCACAATTCATCAAACTCAAGCCAAAATCAAGTGGAAAAGTGACATTTGGAGATGATAACAAAGCCAAAACAATTGGAGTTGGAGATGTTAGTAAAAATGGCCAAACTTTTGTTCACAATGTTCTTTTAGTTGATAATTTGAGTTATAACTTGCTAAGTGTTGGTCAATTATGTGATAGAAATTTGTTTGTTTTGTTCAAAAAGCATGAGTGTCTTGTTCTTGACTCAAAGTTTAATATCATTTTCAAAGGAAAAAGAATAAATGACATCTATGTAGTTATTCTTGAAAATGTTGATTCCTCTAACTTTAAATGCCTTAAAGTTTCAAATGAAGACCTTCGGTTGTGGCATAAAAGGTTTTGCCATTTCAACATGGATTTGTTACAAGAAATTTTCAAAAGGGATCTTGTTAGAGGTTTGCCAAAAATTAAGTTTGAAAAGGACAAAATTTGTGATGCTTGTCAATTTGGAAAACAACTCAAAGTTTCTTTTAAACCCAAAAAATGTGTTTCTATTTCAAGACCTTTGGAACTTTTACATCTTGATTTGTTTGGTCCTACACAAATTGCTAGTTTGGGTGGTAAGAGATATTGTTTAGTCATTGTTGATGATTATTCTAAATGCACTTGGGGTGATGTTTCTTGCTCACAAGGATGATACTTTCAAAAATTTTGTTTCCCTATTTACAAAAGTTCAAAATTTGATTGGGTTGAAAATTGTTAAAATTAGAAGTGACAATGGTTCGGAATTTAAATTTTGTGGCTTTCCGGAATTTTGTGATCATAATGGAATTACTTATGAATTTTCAATTGCAAGAATTCCTCAACAAAATGGTGTTGTTGAAAGAAAGAATAGAGCTCTTGAAAAAGCCGCAAGAACCATGTTAAGTGAATGCAACTTGTCAATATATTTTTGAGTCGAAGCCGTAAATACGGCTTGTTATGCAATGAATAAAGTTCTCTTGAGACCAATTTTGAACAAAATCTCTTATGAGTTAATTTTTGGTAAAATGCCAATTGTTGGATATTTCAAAATTTTTGGTTGCAAATGTTTTATTTTAAATATCAAGGAACATCTTGGAAAATTTGATAAGAAATCCGATGAAGGTATTTTCTTGAGTTATTATGAAAATAAAAAAGGATTTAGGGTCTATAATAGAAGGAATCTTGTTATAGAAGAAGCCATACATGTTATATTTGATGAATCTAATTATGATATTTCCAAAAGTTGTTGTGAGGATGATGATGTAGGTGTTCAAGAAGGATTTAAGAAGCTCACAATTCATGATCAAGACAATGCTCTATTAGAAGAAAATTCAAAGGAAGATGATGTTCAAGAGAATCAAGCATTAGAAGAAAATGACAAGGATATTGGTACATCTAGGGATCTTCCAAGAGTTTGGAAGTTTGTTCAAAATCATCCCAAGGAACTTATTATTGGTGATCCATCCGAAAAGGTAAGAACTCGTTTCTCCTCTAAACAATTGATGGATAATTTCGTCTTAGTCTCGCATTTTGAACCTAAAAATGTTGTTGATGTCTTGAGAGATGAAAACTGGATTTTAGCCATGGAAGAGGAACTAAATCAATTTGAAAGAAACAAGATTTGGACATTAGTTGAAAGGCCTCAAAATCAACCTATTATTGGCACAAAATGGATTTTTAGAAATAAAATGAATGATAAAGGTGAAGTTGTGAGAAATAAGGCTAGACTTGTGGGCAAAGGGTATGCTCAAGAAGAAGAAATTGACTTTGATGAAACATTTGCTCTCGTAGCTAGACTAGAATCAATTCGGATGTTTTTGGTATTTGCATGTTTTAAGGATTTTCAATTGTTTCAAATGGATGTTAAAAGTGCTTTCTTAAATGGTTTTATTGATCAAGAGGTTATGTTGACCAACCTCCCGGTTTTGAAAATGAGACATATTCAAATCATGTGTTTAAACTTTCAAAAGGTTTGTACGGATTAAAACAAGCTCCAAAAGTAGGGTATGAACGTTTAAGTGGTTTTTCGGTTGAGAATGGTTTTAAAAGGGGCATTGTGGATACGACTCTTTTCACTAAACAAAGTTCCAATGATCTTCTAATTGTACAAATAAATGTTGATGATATTATCTTTGGTGCTACTAATGAGTGTTTGTGTAAGGATTTTTCACTATTATGCAAAATGAGTTTGAGATGAGTATGATGGGAGAGTTGAATTTCTTTCTTGGGCTCCAAGTTGTTCAAACTCAAGAAGGTACATTCATCAATCAAGCTAAGTACACCAAGGAACTTCTCAAAAGATTTGGAATGGAGGATTCAAAACAAGTTGGAACGCCTATATGTACATCTACCAAACTTGACAAAGATGAAGAAAGTATGAAGGTTGAAGAAGTATAGAGGTATGATTGGTAGTTTACTTTATTTAACCGCAAGTAGACCTGATATTATGTTTGCTGTTTGCTTGTGTGCTCGTTTCCAATCTTGTCCAAAAGAATCTCACTTGATTGCTGTGAAAAGAATCTTTAGATATTTGAAGGGAACCTTGAACTATGGTCTTTGGTATCCAAATGGTCTTTGGTATCCAAAGTGTCATGAATTTGGCTTATGTGATTTTTCGGATGCTGATTTTGGTGGATATAGGATAGATAGAAAAAGCACTAGTGGTACATGTCACTTTTTTGATAATTGTTTAGTGTCATGGTTTAGTAAGAAACAAAATGCTATCTCCTTATCTACGGCGGAAGTGGAATATGTTGCCGCCGGTGCATGTTGTGCTCAATTGTTATGGATGAAAAGTACCTTGAATGATTTTGGATTAGTGTATGACTGTGTGCCTATGTATTGTGATAACACAAGTGCCATAAATTTGACAAAAAATCCCATTCAATATTCTAGAACAAAGCATATAGACATAAAACATCATTTCATTCGTGATCTTGTCCAAAATGGTGAAATTTATGTACAATATATTTGTTCAAAAGATCAAATTACTGATATTCTTACAAAAGCCTTACCACTGGATCAGTTTGTATTCTTGAGAACAAAGTTGGGCATTTTGGAAAAGAATCTCTGAAAATTCTCTGGTCAAAGTTTATCGGACGTCCGATACTAGATGAATCGGACGTCTGACAGTGTTCTAAGCCTTTTTCCAGAAAAATTTTGTGTCAGACGGTAGTGTCGGACGCTTCTCTTCGTTCGGACGTCCGACACTCAAAAGAGGCGTGTTATAAAGAAGCCTTCTCCTTCATTTAGTACAAAAAAACCGTTGCTTCGGACGCACCCTTTCCCCTTCTCTCATTTTCAAAATTCAAAATTCGCCATTTCTCAGAGCAAATTCCAAGAAATTGACTTCACCAATACCGTCACTACCCCTTTGTGAACTGATCAGCATTTAAACTCTTCTCTAACTGCCAACAACTCGGTTGATCCCAAATTTCTTCAGAAACCCTAACTTCAAAAACTCACCCATCTTGGACAGATTCGAGCATTCATTCTAGTCTAAATTGCAAACTTAGTCCATCTCATTCGCACTTTCATCACATTCTGCAACAAAATCATCCTGCATTTCATCATGGTACGATTGAGAGGTGGCCCACTGGTACCGGACACATCACTAGACTCAGGGATGAAGAACCTGTGGAGCCTTCCACTAGAAAATCACCTCGAGGGACTGAGCAACGCGGTAGAAAAAGGAAACGTGCTGCTAGAGAGAAACGTTCTAATCGAACTTAGGAACAGCTAACCACATTGCCCAAGTTCATCGATAATGATGCCAGAGACAAGTTTGAATGGATTTCACAGAAAGGCTTCATCACTCAAAGAACCATTGTTCCCTCTGAATTCATAAGCTTGATCTATAACCAGTTCTTAAGCTTTTTGAATTTCAGAAGTGGTCTCACATTCTGTCTTTGCCAAACACATATTATCCTGATATGCTTTATCAGTTCTTTGCTAATCTTAAGAAGGGTAGTCCCCACACTGAACTTATCTCTCGTGTCAATTCAGTAGACATTGTCCTTACTCCTGATATTGTCAATGTGGTATTAAAGACAAAAATTGAAGATGGATATAGGAGTAAAATTGCAAATTTTTTCTCCTATGAAGAGTTTTCGATTGCTTATCTCCATTTTCATATTGAAAAACTGATGATCTACTTTCAAAAGCACTTTAACACACCTGCTGAGGCAAATTGGAGGATCTTAGTCCCCAAAATCTGATCAATTTCATAATAATTTCAAACCTGTTGGTTCCTACTGATGGTCATAGGACTGATGCCAACAAAATGGAGCTTTATTTGTTCTATTGCTTTGTTGAGAAAGTCAGAATTGATTTTGGCTTTGTCATGTGTAAATTTTTGCTCAAATTCAGTAATGATAGCCGTAGGAAACTCTCCTATGGAAAGTTTTTAACTCCAATTTTTGCTCATTTCAAAATACCTGTCACTAGAGTATCTCCAAAAGAGAATGCATCCTCCATGCTTGAAAACGTGACATGCTGAGCTTACTTGTGACTTGATCATGGCTAGGTGAGTGTGTCCTCATGTGCACTCGACTTCCATGAGTTTGAAATACTTGATCTTGTGTGCGGACTTGCATGTGCATGTGCATGATTATAGACTGGCTGTATATCTTCTTGTAGCGGTTGAACTAGGCCCTTGGTCCCTTATTTGAAACGTCGGTTAAGTGGGAACTTGGGTTACTCATGCGTATGCGTGAATGTAGGTCGGTAACGGCTGAACTGAGCCCTCGTTGGACCTCTTGCTTGAGACCAACCTTAGAGCGGTCGGGTAAGCTGGTCAACCTTGGGTAAAGGACGAAGTTCCTAACCTATTTACTCGTGACTTGAATTCATGACTTGAACTCGTGACTTGCCTGAATATGGAGTGTTAGGTGGCAGTAATGTCTCCAACCATTACCTGCGTGAGCGTTGAGTCACAACCAACGACTCCACTCGTGAATACTTGAATACTTGGGGCTTTAAACCCAGATCATAAATACTTGAATACTTGGGGCTATAAGCCCAACCCAGAGCTAGTTGGTCGAGGAGATTGATCGAGCTGACAAGGGTTTGGTCGAGGAGATTGACGACCCCTGGATACTTGATTGGTGTTCGGGCCCAGTACGGGGATGATTGATGGATGGAGATTGACATTTAGTGGTGATCTACGGACATTATAATTCCATGGTTGACGAAGAGTCAACGGACCCTGGACAAGCTGCCTTGGTACCTGCTCCTAAGAGCAGACTATACCCTTTGATAGAAATGTGATCTTTACTGTATATTATTGCATGATCTATCTGGTTATCTGCTTTGCTATACGTTATATCATGCCTGCTAGTTCAATTGCATGTTTTCTTGGAACCTCACTGGGATTCTAACTCATTCCATAAATTTATTTTCCTTACAGGGGTAAGAACGTGAGAGTGGGAATTGGAGAAGACATAGTGTGAGAACCCTCAGTTAAAAATATAAATTCTCCTAAACTACTTACATTGCCCTAAGACTAAATTAATTATGACATTTTCTTGCATTGCATTTCATTGCCTTTTTCAAGAATTGAAACATCTCCTTAAATTGACATTATTTTATTTCACTATATACACAATGACCAAATTTTTTTTTTGTTTGAGACTTTATGTGATAGTTTAAGGGTGTTAATTAGACATTTGATACATTTGGAGGGTAGCAACCTTATTTGGCAAAGTTTAAAGGAGAATGGCCAAGATTGAGACAAGTGGTAAGGTCCTAACCATTCAACTTATTTGACCAAGGAAATTAGAAGAATTTAAACAATGTTGGCTCCATTTTTTCACCATGTTGGCCGGCCACCTTAAGCTTCCAAGAGAAGAGAGAAAACTCCATTTTCTTGCTTATAAACCCTAGCTTGATCTTTGAGCAAAAATCAAAAGAGAAAGAATTTTAGTTAGTTGAGTGAACTACCTTCAAAGCTAGTGTGTGATTCAAGCTTGGAGCTTTTGTTTTGGTGGCTTATTGGGTGATTCAATCTTCACTTAAGAAAGGTAAATGATCCTTAAATCTTAGCTTTATTATGTTATATCAAGTGTTTGAGCTTTTGATGGCAAACTAGGAGTTGAGTGGATGTTATTTGTGGTTACACTCCTTGAGCTAAACAAGTGAAAGTAGGGTTGGTTTTATGGCATGCCATGTGTTTGATATTTTGTTTAAGCTTTGTTTATGGTTTGTCTTGATGTATTAACATGTTATGGATCCTTTTAAAGTTAGGGATAACTCTTGGAATGTTGTTTAAGTTAGTTATAATGAAAGGATGGAGGTTGGAGTTGAATGTGAACTTGTGGACTGTATTGTTTTCTCTTTGCTGACCGGCCTCGGAGTGGAGGTTTCTCCTTGATTTTTGTAACTCATTGCACCTTAATTAAGCCTAAGAAACTTGGCTAAACATTGGTTTAAGCTCAGGTGATGTGATCTACACTTGGACATGATCTAGACAACCAATCACTAATGGTTTGAGCAGCGGAAATTTGACCCAATCTAATCCCCGAAGTAGCGAACAATGTTGATATTATCTCAACCTACTACTTAACGAATTAGCGAACCAAACTATAGGTAGAGGAACGCCACAACCAAGGAGTTACTTGATTGATAAGTTCACTTGAATAACTTGAGAAAGATTCTCAAATATTCAAAGAAACTCTCTTGGAAAGAGAAAGTGAAAAACTCACGATTTTATTAAATGCAAAAACTGATCCCAAAGGTCTCTTGCCTTGGCTATATATATAGCCTTACAATTGACAACCTAAAGTGACTTGGAAAAAACCCTAATTCGGCTAGGCTAGGCCTTTTGGGCCGAAATAAAGACTAAAAGGCTATCTAACATTCGGCCAACTAGAAGGTTGTTTGGCCGAAATTATTCAACAAGAAATAACTAATCTAAACAGCAACAAAATGACAAATAAGCTGATTTTCCAACCCTGGATCAGTTTCAAACCCTACCAAATGCAAACGAATTCCTCATGCTATCTTCATTTGTTTTGGTTCAAATTCACCCAAATCAGTCCTCTAATGTTCATATAAAGGGAGTTAAGTCACTTGGTACCATTTGAGCTCAAAATACAACACATAAACATGCACACGGGTTCCATAACAAGCTAGTTATCTTGCAAAGGCTAAACCAGTCCAGTAATGGTCCTTCTAGCCACTTTACTTGTTCCAAATTCATTTCAATTCACACATGAACTTAACCAATCTCTAGCCAAGTTGTTTAAGCATGCTTAGGGTATAATTAAACCACAAAAATCAAAGAAAAACCCTTCCTACAAAGGCCGGTCAGCCATGGTACAAAACAGTCCACAATTTCCTCAATCATGTCACCAACCTTCATCTTCTATTGATTTGCACTTAAACCACATATCAAGTATAAATCTAGCTTAAAGGAGGTTTTAACACATGTAAATTCATCATAAACAACCATGAACAAAGGGTAAACATTTCATCAAACACTTGGTGTGCATACTTTCTACCTCAATTTCCTCTTGCTTAATTCAAGAGTTCAACCCAAAATCTTGCCCAAACAACATGTAATTTGCCATGGAAACCTCAAATACATGTTAAAACACTATAAAACCAAAATTTAAGGATTACTTACCTTTCTTATATGAAGCTTAGAACACCAAATCAACCAACCAATTGAAGCCTTGAAGCTTGAATCTAGTACCAAGATTAGAAGGAAAACTTTCACTAAGTTGCAATCTTTCTCTTGGATTTGTTTGGCTTTTGATTACCAAGGTTATTAAGCAAGGATATGAAGCTTTCTCTCTTCCCTTTTTGATGCTAAGAGGTTCGGCCAAGGTGAGGTTAAAAAGCCTCCAAGATGGTTTAAATTATTAGCTAATCTTTGGTCAAACAAGATCCATGACTAGGGTTTTGCCACATGGCCACTTTCTTGTCCAAACCTTCTCTTAATCTTTTGACTAATGGCAATTCAACCCTTCCAAGTGTACCAATTCTTATTTAACACCCCTAACCTATCTTTTAAGGTCCTTAACACAACTCAAAGCCACTTGGAAAAATATAAGTGGTGAATTATTTAAAATCAACTCAAGCAAATATTATACTTCATGTCAAAAGAAATAAAATGCAATGTATGTAAAAGGTTATATCACATAAGGAATGCAATACAAGGACATATAATAGGTGATTTAAATCATAGGGCAAAGCAAGTAATTTTGGGAAATTGGATTTTAAAGTGAGGGTTCTCACACACACTCTATTTCAAAAGCTTTGTCAAAGTTAGGTAAACTTAGAATAGGTACGTGTGTGAGCTTGTGTTTAAGTATTTGGAAGGACTTAGCTTGTTCTTCCCCCCATTGAAATGGTGTGTTCTTCTTAGCAATGGATGTAAGTGGGGCAGCTACGGTGCTAAAGTCCTTGACAAAGCGTCTGTAGAAGCTTGCCAAGCCATGAAAACTCCTTACCTCACTTACATTGGTAGGTGTCGGCCATTCATTTATAGTCTTCACCTTTGCTTGATCAACTTGTACACCCTGTGCACTTATAACATATCCTAGAAAAACAAGTTGATTAGTGCAAAAAGTGCACTTCTTAAGGTTGGCGTAGAGCCTTTCCTTTCGAAGTACATCCAAGACAGCTTGTAAATGCATCGCATGCTCTTCTAGACTCCTACTATAAATTAGGATATCATCAAAATATACTATCACAAATTTACCAATGAAGGGACGTAAAACATGATTCATTAATCTCATAAAAGTACTAGGTGCGTTAGTTAAGCCAAAAGGAATGACTAACCACTCGTATAAAGCCATGTTTAGTCCTAAAAGCGGTTTTCCACTTGTCCCCATCTTTCATACGGATTTGATGGTGTGACGCCCCTACTTCTCTCTAAGGCGAATCAGAGGGTATCCGCGGGAAGCCTGCCAAGCTCTCGCCAGGGCTCATGGCAATACGATTCAAGCTAAACTCTAAATAACCAATAATACAAGTCTAATAAAGAAAATCACTTCCATAACCGATATTCAGCAGTACACCACAAGTACAAAATGCATCAATCGTCCAAATCTTACATTAGATTCCCAAAAGTTACTTCAACCCAAATTTTACAATAATTGAGAGTCTAGCCAGCTACATTGAAAACCCTAATACAAAAGTACATCACAAGGGGTGTTCTCCGAGGTTCACTTCCGATCCTTTCATGTTAAGGAAACAAATCTATAGGGTGAGCAAAACGCTCGTGAGGCCAAGAACACACATGCAGGCACGTTGTTCAAGTAACAATCCCAATTTAACAAGTAGAGCAATAATATTTCAATAAATAACAATTCGAGCGAGAGAAAATTAAACAGAAATAATTCAAGGATATAGGAGCTCTCAGGAGCTATTTTCTTTTTGCGCGATCCAGAACCTCCACGAATTGACACTCCGTCAATCGGGTAGGTTTAGTCCGTAGAACTTCACTTATCATGTTCCCTTTCACCATACAGACCCCTGTATCGGGCCCGCCAGTCATTTGTTTGACGTGATACTGCTCGAGTATGCCAAGCAAGACCTCTTAATAGGTCAAACTTTTGTTTTCTCATGGTTCGCCAAGGAGCCCGACCAAGCCCATGCCGGCTCGAGTCCAAGGTTAGCCAGTGAGATTTGGGCGTCCCCCATGTACATTTGAGAGTCGAGGAGATTCACTCCAGCGACGTATGCAGCCATAGCATACTAGTTCATGTTATTCAAGAATTTGATATATCCAAGCATTTGATAATTTCAAGCATGAGTTATTCATTCCAAATGAGTACGAGTGCGATAAAGTACACACTCGACTCCATTTTCAAAATCTCAAGTCATGAATAACAAGTAAGCATTTATCAAGTTCATAGGAGTTCAAGTAATCATGCACTTGACACTCACCAAGTAAACAAGAAGGGATGTCACTCGAAGGTCAAACGTTCACCGTGGGATCCTCTTGCAGGTCCTCGTGAGTGCCTGAGCAAATTAATAATAATCTATCACTCATAAACCCCAATTATCAAGGAAGATTGTACACTTGTACAATCTAAAGAAATTTCATGAAAATGAGCCCTATTTATTCGTAAATCAAGGCTCAAAGGCAGGGGTTTTAAAGCACAAGAGAAATCGAGTTTTCACCTTTGAAATCAAGTGTAAAACGTTCAAGTGATATCGAGGGGAAAAGGAGAATTCAAAAAACTCCATTTTCTTAAGTTCGAAAATTTCAGTTTTGATATGAGATCTTTGAAAAATCGTATCTCACTCATTACAAGTCCAAAGCTGGAAAACTTGGTACCATTGGAAACTACTTCCAAGGTACTAAAAGTTCCTACAAGACACTTTTTCATGATTCCAAATGGAAGATATCCAAAACTCAGCTCAAAATTGCTGCCTTAAGCTTACTAAGACAGTTTTGGGTTGGTTTCTGGCCAACTTTGAAAATTCGGTAAAAATCATAAAATTCTATCTAGCCTCTGAAATTTGGTACTCAATTAGAGTTCCAAACAAGGTTTAAAAATCAACAAATGGAACAAGAATCGGAGTTTTGAGCACCAAGATATAGTAGCTCAAAGTTGGTGCAAAATGAAGTTCACTGGACAATTCCAGATTTGAAGCTGGAACTTTGTGACTTTAGTTGAGTATCGAAACGGACTCGGAATAGTGCCAAATTTGGTAGTATTATCCTACCATATAAGGGATATTCTTCTGTCAAATTTCATATAAAAATTCATTCGGAAAACTAGTTAACAAAGCCACTAAAGTTCCAAAATTTCCAAGACAATCTGCCTTGCACTTTTGTTTTTCCCTTTTCCAAACATTTGGCCAATGAAATTTCTCAAACATGATTCATTTATGAAGACAAGGTCTAATAAACTTCCAAATTACATTTGGTAGGTGATTAACACCAAGAATTTCGAAACAACAAGTCCCAATCAAGGTTTAGACATTTACTCGTCAAAGAGAGGGTTTCAAATCATTAACTCAGTTTCGGACTTCAGCCACAACTCACTCAATTCAACTTGGAATTGAGCGTGGTTAGTGGAATTGAAAACTAGATTCATAAAGCTACAATTTCTTAGAAGAAATAGTTTTCAAAATCTGTCCACAGCTAGCTCATATTTGAGCATCAATTCGCTGCTCAAAACAGAGTTCCCAGTGTAGACGCGAAACAGGACAGTCATGTTCAAACGATTTGTATGGACTACTCAAGTGGAATCAGAATGTGAATTATATACCGTTGAAAAGCTGGGAATGTCTAGTTTCCATTTCCGCAAACGGTACTCAATTTCAACGTTGGAGCAAAAATTTATAGCCAAAACAAAACATTGCCAGAGCAGTTATGGGAAAATTTCCAGTTTTGCTGACTTCCGAAAACACATCATTTGGCCAACCAAATCATGAAATTTTTTGATGAAACTTTCTACACATCCCACACAACATGTATACATCATAACCAAGTCATTAGAACCACAAAAAATTGCCCTAAGGGCCACAGACATCATAGGGGCAGAAACGGAAAAATTCTCCCATTCACCTCCTTTGGGCTATCCTTCATAATCTCACTTATTTCTACTAATTTAAGCACTAAACCAACGTTAACAACTTCAAAACACCACAAATCAGTCCATCAAACCATAGTGGGAGTTCATAGAGCCCACACAATAATTGCCAACATAAACAAAGCTACACACATGAAACCATGAACTCATAAGTGCAAGATATCTTCTATAAACCAAGAATTGAAAGGTTGATCGTGGGTTACCTTTGTTGGTGACTCAAGCAGATATTTTTGGCCCTTGATAACTAAAGAAAACCATGGAAAGCAAGCTCTCTTCCTAGCTTGATATAATCTCCAAGTGCTTAGCAAAGTGTGGTTGAATTTTGGTGTGATTTGGTGGAGGTTTGATGAAGAAATGAAGAAGAAATTTGAAGAGCTTTGGGTGGTTTTTCTTCTCTTTATGGCCGGCTGTTCTTGGACAAGAGAGAGAGAGAGTGTTGTGGCTTCTTGAGGAAGCTTAGTGGTTGGTAGCTTTAAGTGCACAAAAGTCAACTCTCGCGTATGTGCGCACGCGCGCGTTTCGTGCTCGATTCCTCTCAAGTTTGTTTCACTTGTGCATTATACCTCTAATGCACTTACTTTAACACTAATATTATTCACTCTTAATAGTCTAGAAATAATTTCTAAAATCCTCCAATGAGTCGCGCGCGCGAAAACGCAAACCTCCAACTTGTGCGCGATAACGTGAAATCTCTAAGAAATTCTTATAACGATAGTATAACTAACTATCACTTGAGTATTTAAACTTAAAAATAACCATTTTAAAACTAATGTACAAGTCTCTAATTTTCCAAACTTATTGTATTCTCGAATCGATTATCATTTCTAAACGCGCATTCACTATTCAAACTTAACGACCTTTCAAAAATTAAATTTTGAAACAAGTCACTTTAAAAATATAACTAGGCTATAGATCTATGTAATTAGGTCTAAAAAGGTTAGAAAATAATATTCGGGACAATTGGCCAAATAATTAATTAAATAAGTTAGAATTAGGAATTTAAAATAAGAAAATTTACGAGTCCTCACATCCTCTCCCCCTTAAGAAAATTTCGTTTTCGAAATTTACCTTGATTGGTGAACAGGTCTGGATACTTTCCTCGGATTGCTTCTTCAATCTCCCAGGTTGCTTCCTCTATTCCATGATTCCTCCAAAGAACTTTTACCAATAGTATCTACTTATTTCGTAATTCCTTCACCTTCCTATCTAGAAGGTTTACCGGTTTCTCCTCATAGGTTAAGGTCTCATCGATCTGAATGCTTTCCGGTTGTAAAATGTGAGAAGGGTCTGGGTGGTACTTCTTAAGCATAGACACATGGAACACATTATGAATCCGAGACAAACTCGGTGGCAATTCCAACTTATAGGCCACGTTTCCTACACGTTGGGTAACATTATAAGGCCCTACAAACCTCGGTTGTAACTTCTTTCTTTATCCAGACATTAAACTTGCTTTTAGAGATGTAATATTAAGAAATACTTGATCTCCAACCGCAAATTCTATGTCCTTTTTTCGATTATCTGCGTAACTCTTCTGACGACTTTGAGCGGTCTGAATCCTCTGGCGTACCAACTTTACTTTCTCATTGGCTTCCTCAATCCAAGGTATTGTAGTCGGGTCTAAGATCTTACGTTCACCTATTTCATCCTAACAAATCGGAGATCTACACTTCCGACCATAAAGTGCCTCATACGGAGCCATTTGAATAGAAGAGTGAAAACTATTATTATAGGCAAATTCCACCAATGTTGTGAGAACTCGAGGAAGACAAAAATCCGATTTTAGGGTTTTAGGGTTTTATCGATTTTCGTGCCACATTTTTTTTTATTTTCTTTATTATATTCATTTTACATATATTTTATAAGTAAATAAGTTTTTAAACCATTTTTCTAATATAAGTGAGTTCACGAGAGATTTGGAGGCGAATAGCGGATGTGGGACCCGCTAGGGCGTTCAGTGAGAGAAATTCGGCCAATTAGGTTAAGTTGTGCAGTAAGGCATTAAATTACTGAGTGCTAAGAGATAATGAGAGGTTGGTTAGATGCTTAGTCATTAGTAAAGCTAAAGGATAAGGAAAAGATCAAAAAAAGGTGACACGTGTCGCATTTCTATTGGGCCAAGTTTTGCCTAACTTTCTTACAACTTTACTAAAAGTAAAATTTGACCAAAATCATCTTCATTCTTCCAAGCATCTTGGCCGAAATTTTTGAGGGGAAAAAAAGGAAAGAAGCCTTCAACTTTTCTTTCAATTTCTTGTCCAAATCTTGCAAATCAACCGATAAAAATCCGATTTCCTCCGTAGGAATTGCTTATTAAGGGAAGATCAAAGGTGCTTGTGGAGTGATTTTGCAAAGAGAAGCCCTAAGTTGCTACTTTCTTGGTGATTGAGGTATATTGCTTAGAACTTCAATTTTGTCCATAATAATTGCAAAGTAGTGGCTTATATCGGTTAAGGAGCTTAGTTTATGGATGAATTTGTGGTTCAAAGTAAAGTTAGGTGAATTTCTTATTTTCTTGGAAATTTTTCTGTTTTCATATGATAATTATTGTTGGCTTGGATTGGTGGCTTAGTATGGTATAGAATTGAAGTTATTGTGCATTAATTGTGGTTAATTGCGGAAATTTCAGCTTTATGTGGAAAAATTCCAGCTTAGGGTTTCTATGGTAGTAATCTGCCCTGTTTTTTCACTGTATGTTCGACCTTGAGGGAAACCGAATTAGCCCTTTCTCAAAACATGAAAGTGTAGGTATTTGAGTTAGCTAGCGACTGGTAAAATTTCAGCTCAATCGGAGCACCGAAACTTGCGAAATGACCGAAATACCCTGACAGTTACAAGCTGCAATTCGTAAACAGTTTTGTGAATTCACCAGTTTGGACTGCATTTTTCACCCTGATTCGTATCCAAATTATCTTTTGGCCAAAACACAAGACTTGTAGCCCTATGTTTTAGCTTTCTAAATCCTCTGAAAACACCCCCAAACGGAGTTGTGTAGCCTGAGTTATTGCCGGGTTAAAGTCAGTGCTGACAACTAGACTGATCTTAACGTTTGGATCTGTGATTGGCAAATCGACTTAGATAAGCTATAAATTAGGTTAAGTGGCCTTCACAAAAGTTGTTCCCCTCTGTCTAGCTTTGAAATGGTATAAGGTTCACCCCGATTCGATAACCATAGCTCCGGTTGTGACTAAACTGCTACGAAATTGCCAAATCTGCCGTTTAGTTTGTCTTCAAAACTGATTTTCAATGATACTTTTGCACTTGTGTTATACTGGGATGATTTTGGAGGCCTATGGAAGGGCTATTGTGGTAACCTTATTTGTGTGTGTTTCTGGGGCTGATTGAGGAAAATAATGAAGCCATAAATGGCTGGAAATTTGGTAAACACAAAGGGCATGCTGCCCAATTTTCTAGACCGTTTGGTTCCTTCAAGTTTGAGTTGATTCTTAGTAGATGAACGGCTTTTAGTCATTCAAGCCCCTAGGTCCCCCTATTACCTTTTCGTTCCGAAATCACGCTTTTGCCAACCTTGCATTCATAGTTCATTTGGATAGGCATACGACTTGTAGTCGAGCCTCACTTGTGCATTTTGTTTACTAGAATTTGGGATGTGAAAACCTCAATTATTTACCTCGGTTATTTTAGGGTTTCTGGGCGATTAAAGTCATTTGGGGAAAACTTTTGAAGTAGCTGCACTTAAATTGGTGAGTGTACCATCCCTTAAATTGGTGCTTATCTGATTCATCTGTACTTGCAACTTGCAACTTGATTATCTGTGACTTTTGTATGCTTCGTATGAAACGAGGGTGTACTTTATCACACTCGTTTCTCTCATCTGGTTATTCTGGTTCCTGTATACTGTATAAATCTGTATCTGTTCTCTGTACCTGTTAACTGTACCTGTTTTCTGTATTTGTTGATGTCGTTTGGAGAATTAAATCCAACGACCTTTCTGTTACCTCTGAGCTCAAATCCTGTGGCTAGTTATTCGAGTCGAGCCGGTAAAGGCCTGGTCGATTAGATGACGAACCACAGTAGTCTGTTTCTGAGAAATCTTTGGGTAATTGAGACTCTGGATTTCTGGTATACTCGAGTATTACCACCCTCTTGTTCGGTTGAGGTGTTCGGGCCCGGTGAGGGGTATGTTTGGTGGACGGAATCGGCGTTAAAGTGGTGTTCTACTGGACGGGTTACTTTATTTGAAAGTGACGTGAGTGTCAACTACTATCCTGATCAAGCTCCGATGAAGCAATGAGAACTTTGGCTCCTGAGAGCCACCTGTATCCTTTCCATTTGAAGTATTTATTCATTTCCCTATCTGGTGTGTACAACTGCATGATTGATATGTGAAATGCCATGATTCGTGACTACTTGTACTTTTGGTACCTCATTGAGCGTAAGCTCACCCCCTTCCCGTTATCTTTGTTTCCTACAGGGAACAACACTTTTGAACCGTGATTTGAAGAAAGGGTTGAGCTAGTGTAAATGTTCTTTTGTTACACTCTTTTGTAATCAAAACCCTAATTTTACTTCGAACCAGTATTTCCTTTGACTTGTAAAGTTCCAAACACATGTATATAAGTAATTATTCATGTTTTCCCCGTATATTTGTTGATGAATGTAGGCCTTTGTGTTCTTGATTTGGTAAGCTCCGATTGTTGGGTTTCTTTGGGTTCGATCGCGCGTAAGTTAGGGTTTGTGTGATTCGACTTCGTAGTCCTGGCGAGAGCTGGGCAGGCAGTCCGCCAAACCCCTTTGGTTTGCCTTAGGGGAAGGTGGGGCTGTCACAGTTGGTATCAGAGCCACGTCGCGTGGTCTCTGCGTGGAGTGAGCTTGGGCCATGTGGTGATATGGTCCCGATCATGAGAATAAGAGTAAAGGACTAAGTGTTTTTTTTCGAGGAAAGGTTATGACTTATGATAGTTGTAAGTGTAAAATCTTTGCCATGCTACTTGAGGTGGATAGATGTGTACGTCAGGTAGGAATCTTAAACCTTGTTGATTTACACTTGGGAGCGTACGGCCTGAGTTGTAAATTCTCTTAGTTTGGGATTCTTGTACTTGAGTACCAAATACTTTTCCTGAGGGAATACTTGCGAATTCGGAAGGGGTATAGTCTTGTGTATTATGAAGGTGACTAGAATTCATAAGTGATTTTGAGATAAGTCCTGATGACAAAGTTCAGAGCACGGAGAATTCCTGTATTGGACTTGATATTGACCCGATTGAGGAAATTGGAATGAGGAATGCTATCTTAGACTTGTCCAATAAAAGTTTAGCTAGGGTTTTACTAGATTGTGGTTAGATTTGGACTTTAATAGTTGTTGTGGATGTTTAACGTGTTAGCTTTGAAAATCTATTTTGTTTCTGTGAGATCCCGGATTCCTAATTTTCTCAAATAAATTAAATATGGATAATTATAGTAGCTATTGTGTGAAAAATGTATTTTTACCATATGTTTTAATTTTCAAAAGGTATTTTGCATACCAAAAGTGAAAAATTTAATTGAATCATTAAAACCTACTTTCAAAACTAAACCTTTAAATTTAACTTAAATTCAACCAACTAATATTTTCGTGATTGTATGTGCATGCATGCATGTTTAGTACGGGGTTCGAGTGATTAGTACTTTGGGTTAGTGTGCTTAAGTTTTAATTAAACTAAGTTAGTGCATTAAGTGGATATTAAGTTAGTAGGACATAAGACAAAACAAACAAAGCCAACACCAAGAACAAGCTGCCGTGAGCTAGGAGAAGAAAGAAAGAAGCTTGATATTGTTGACCCAAATGTTTAGCAACTTGACCAAAACAACACCTAAGGAAAAACTTAGCATTTAAGCTTTCAGCTAGCATGAAATCGGGGCAGCCTTGAAACTGAAACATTCCAGCTAGAACCGTGGAGAACAAAGGGAGAAAAGAGAGGAAAAACTAGAAAAAATTTGCTGCTTCATCCACCTTGACCACCGATCATCTTAGCTTGAAAAATAGGAAGAAGATTTGGCACTTGGAACTTGAAGAACTTGAGTTCACAACTTCAACTTGAGGTAAATATCTTGTTCTCACTTGCTGGAAATTCGGATTTGGGAGCTTAAAGCTGGAATTAATTGATGTTTGAGCTTTGTTAATGATATTCCTTAGTTGTTTGGATGATTTCATGGTTTGGTTTTCATGATTTTTGGGGTTAATCTCAACCGGCCAGCTTAAGGTTAAGAGGTAAAATTGGTTTCCTAGCTCTTGATTCTTGTGATATAACTTGAATTGATGATTGAAAATTGAATGTACTGAGTTAAGAACTAATTTGGATGGTTGGAATTTCGTTGGTATGAAGTTGATTGAATGAACTCCCAGAAATTTCATTTCTATTTTAGTTTCTGTCCGAATGTGTTCTGGATATTCGAATATGATGGAGGCTGAATTAGCCTTGGCACAAAACATGAAAGTTGTATAGAATTGAGTGAGGAATCTACCTGTAAATTTTCAGCTCAATCGGAGCAACGTAGAGTGTGAAATGACTATTTTGCCCCTGGTTCCCTGTTTCTGCCAAAAACTGGAAATCTGTCTCTGTAAATGGCTCATTTAGCTGGGAAGATGAATGAATTGGTTGTCGATGTCTTCTTAAGAATTTTAGCCTTGAATCTTAGGTTTCTAATGGCTTTGGAATTACCTGAATCGGAGTTGGGTGTGCTGAGTTATGATTAACTGAATCAGGACTGTCAGTATTTGTGTCAGTGAGCTTCGAACTGGAAAATCTGGGGGCTGTTTTGGTAAATTTGACCTAGTTAGGGTGAGAACTGGGTTAAGATATCTTCATGAGAATTGTAGATCTATGTCTTAGCTTCGAAATGGTATATTTTTTGTTTCAATACGATAAGTGTAGCTCCAGTTTTACTTAAATTCCTAAATGGTGACAGGGACGCACTATAATGTTCTTCGTGGTTTAGGAGTTGGATTCGGACAAGAATCAATTTGTGGTGAATGGGGATCATGAGCGGTGATTGGTGAGTGATTCCCAAACTATTTTCGCCCCTGCTTCTTGAACTGTATATGATAACTGATTTTGAACTCTTTTATTGACAAATGTTTGCCGATACTAAAAGTCTTTGTTAAATGGATTTGCGAACTGTACTTCCTTAATTGGATATGTGACTTTCCACTGTTCGATTGGCTTGGTGCTAATGTGATACAATGCTCAATGTGCTTATGTGGTTATATGAGACTTAGGTGAGGGTGTACCTTATCGCACTCGCTTTAGGTCTCATTACTTGTTCTTTATTAGCTATTGTGGAATGTGATTTGTACTGAGATTGTATATTGATTGTGTAATGTGATGTAATGTGCATGTGGGCTGGTCACTTGTTGTGGGTAACACCCCACCTCCTGGAGGGGTGTTGAGGTTCCTTGACCTACGGGCTTGGACTCTTCACTTGTTGTGGGTAACACCCCACCTCCTGGAGGGGTGACTATGCCGGTCTCTAGGTTAGACGGACTATTCGAGCCGGCTGGGGTTTGGTCGAAGTCAGTCCAATGCTAACTTTGGGATCAAACTACTGAACCGTACTGTACTGTTATCCCGGGTGGCCAGTAGGCTATAAACTCGAGAGGTCTGAGCTGCCAGTGGGCTATAAACTCAGGCTGTACTGAACTGTTATTGAGTTGACTGGCCAGTGTGGGTGATAAGGTGAACGGGTTGGAGTGAAGTGGAGTTCTACGGATTATTGGTTGATGGAGTGTCAACAGGTGACCTAAATTGGAAAGTGGAATTGGCTTTGGAGCCATCCCTGTCCTTTTATTGTATTGTTACATTTCTGCTATTGATTTGTTACCTAATGACTGGTTATCTGATATTGTATAATTGTCTCCTTGGGATTTTGTTTGGCATTTTAAACCAAGTATTGTGCAATGATTTGAAAGACTCAAATGCTTTATGAAATGATTTGGAAACTAATGTTTTGACTAAATGCGAATTTGATCACTGTTTTCAATAGATCCCCTATCATTCTCATTGAGCTTTTGGCTCACCCCTCCCAAAATTATTTTAGTGGCCTTGCAGGAATCGAGAATGGACGAGCGCAAGTGTGGCTTGGATTTGGATTGTATATTTTATTTATATTTTCTTATTTGTATTTTCTTGGAATGTATTTATTGATATTCTTGGTTGTATATAATGAGGTCTTCGGATGTATATATGGTATTTATTGGAGTTAAAGTGTAATATCGGTCGATAGGTCACTATCGAGTCCCGGCGAGAGTTGGACAGACGGTCCGCCGAACCTCGGTTGCCCCAGGGAGAGGTGGGGTCGTCACAGTTTCCCCTATGAATGTGTAAATTGTTATGTGTTCACTTGTTTTTTATTATGGACTACTTTAAACTACATTTTTTGGTAGTTTAGTGGTATCAGAAGGGGTTGTTGGTATCAGAAGGGGTTATTGAATTAGAGCTCGGAAGCTATCTATGATGAATGAGGATCATGAGCTGTGGTTGGTAAGTGATTCCAAAACTGTTTCCAAAATTATTTTCAAACTATTTCCTGCACTGTTTTCTTGCGTGTGTGCCATGCAATGATTTGGTTCAGATGAGTGCTTGAAAGTCTTGTGCTTAAAACCAACGTCTCCATTTTACTGGCACTTGATTTGAATATGGGAGCACTGATGGCTCTCTTGTACTGCTTGACTGTTACTTGGATTTTATTGGAGAGTTGGAAGTTTAAGTACTACGATTTCCCTGACTCACAAGAGCAATAAACTTACATTTGATTACTGATAAATGCATTAGTGTGAACTTCTTTGATTATTGATTTTATTGGACATTTGTTGAGCTTTTAACTTACCCCAAAATATTTATTCCCTTTTCCACAAAGCTCGAGGCAAAGGAAATGCTTGGATTAACTTGTTAGTGTGACGGGATGGGAGATCTCGGATATTTTTGAATTTTGATTAGAGTGATCCTTAGTGCCTGAGTGCCTTTCGAGAACTATCCTGATTTGATTAGGGCATGAATGAGGAGACGCTCTTGTGAGATAGAAGAATTCACTGTGGAATCATTTTATGAGGCAAAAGAGAGAATTTCGAGGACGAAATTCTTTAAGGCGGGAGAGAGTGTGAGAACTCGAGGAAGACAAAAATCCGATTTTAGGGTTTTAGGGTTTTAATCGATTTTCGTGCACACATTTTTTTTATTTTCTTGTTATTATATTCATTTTACATATATTTTATAAGTAAATATAGTTTTTTAAACCATTTTTCTAATATAAGTGAGTTCACGAGAGATTTTGGAGCGAATAGCGGATGTGGGACCCGCTAGGGCGTTCAGTGAGAGAAATTCGGCCAATTAGGTTAAGTTGTGCAGTAAGGGCAATTAAATTACTGAGTGCTAAGAGATAATGAGAGGTTGTTAGATGCTTAGTCATTAGTAAGCTAAAGGATAAGGAAAAGATCAAAAAAAGGTGACACGTGTCGCATTTCTATTGGGCCAAGTTTTGCCTAACTTTCTTACAACTTTACTAAAAGTAAAATTTGACCAAAATCATCTTCATTCTTCAAGCATCTTGGCCGAAATTTTTGAGGGAAAAAAAGGAAAGAAAGCCTTCAACTTTTCTTTCAATTTCTTGTCCAAATCTTGCAAATCAACCGATAAAAATCCGATTTCCTCCGTAGGAATTGCTTATTAAGGAAGATCAAAGGTGCTTGTGGAGTGATTTTTGCAAAGAGAAGCCCTAAGTTGCTACCTTTCTTGGTGATTGAGGTATATTGCTTAGAACTTCAATTTGTCCATAATAATTGCAAAGTAGTGGCTTATATCGGTTAAGGAGCTTAGTTTATGGATGAATTTGTGGTTCAAAGTAAAGTTGAGGTGAATTTCTTATTTTCTTGGAATTTTTCTGTTTTCATATGATAATTATTGTTGGCTTGGATTGGTGGCTTAGTATGGTATAGAATTGAAGTTATTGTGCATTAATTGTGGTTAATTGCGGAAATTTCAGCTTTATGTGGAAAAATTCCAGCTTAGGGTTTCTATGGTAGTAATCTGCCCTGTTTTTTCACTGTATGTTCGACCTTGAGGGAAACCGAATTAGCCCTTTCTCAAAACATGAAAGTTTGTAGGTATTTGAGTTGCTAGCGACTGGTAAAATTTCAGCTCAATCGGAGCACCGAAACTTGCGAAATGACCGAAATACCCTGACAGTTACAAGCTGCAATTCGTAAACAGTTTTGTGAATTCACCAGTTTGGACTGCATTTTTCACCCTGATTCGTATCCAATTATCTTTTGGCCAAAACACAAGACTTGTAGCCCTATGTTTTAGCTTTCTAAATCCTCTGAAAACACCCCAAACGGAGTTGTGTAGCCTGAGTTATTGCCGGTTAAAGTCAGTGCTGACAACTAGACTGATCTTAAACGTTTGGATCTGTGATTGGCAAATTCGACTTAGATAAGCTATAAATTAGGTTAAGTGGCCTTCACAAAAGTTGTTCCCCCTCTGTCTTAGCTTTGAAATGGTATAAGGTTCACCCCGATTCGATAACCATAGCTCCGGTTGTGACTAAACTGCTACGAAATGCCAAATCTGCCGTTTAGGTTTGTCTTCAAAACTGATTTTCAATGATACTTTTGCACTTGTGTTATACTGGGATGATTTTGGAGCCTATGGAAGGGCTATTGGTGGTAACCTTATTTGTGTGTGTTTCTGGGGCTGATTGAGGAAAATATGAAGCCATTAAATGGCTGGAAATTTGGTAAACACAAAGGGCATGCTGCCCAATTTTCTAGACCGTTTGGTTCCTTCAAGTTTGAGTTGATTCTTAGTAGATGAACGGCTTTTAGGTCATTCAAGCCCCTAGGTCCCCCTATTACCTTTTCGTTCCGAAATCACGCTTTTTGCAACCTTGCATTCATAGTCATTTGGATAGGCATACGACTTGTAGTCGAGCCTCACTTGTGCATTTTGTTTACTAGAATTTGGGATGTGAAAACCTCAATTATTTACCTCGGTTATTTTAGGGTTTCTGGGCGATTAAAGTCATTTGGGGAAAACTTTTGAAGTAGCTGCACTTAAATTGGTGAGTGTACCATCCCCTTAAATTGGTGCTTATCTGATTCATCTGTACTTGCAACTTGCAACTTGATTATCTGTGACTTTTGTATGCTTCGTATGAAACGAGGGTGTACTTTATCACACTCGTTTCTCTCATCTGGTTATTCTGGTTCCTGTATACTGTATAAATCTGTATCTGTTCTCTGTACCTGTTAACTGTACCTGTTTTCTGTATTTGTTGATGTCGTTTGGAGAATTAAATCCAACGACCTTTCTGTTACCTCTGAGCTCAAATCCTGTGGCTAGTTATTCGAGTCGAGCCGGTAAAGGCCTGGTCGATTAGATGACGAACCACAGTAGTCTGTTTCTGAGAAATCTTTGGGTAATTGAGACTCTGGATTTCTGGTATACTCGAGTATTACCACCCTCTGTTCGGTTGAGGTGTTCGGGCCCGGTGAGGGGTATGTTTGGTGGACGGAATCGGCGTTAAAGTGGTGCTCTACTGGACGGGTTTACTTTATTTTGAAAGTTGACCGGAGTGTCAACTACTATCTGATCAAGCTCCGATGAAGCAATGAGAACTTTGGCTCCTGAGAAGCCACCTGTATCCTTTCCATTTGAAGTATTTATTCATTTCCCTATCTGGTGTGTACAAACTGCATGATTGATATGTGAAATGCCCATGATTCGTGACTACTTGTACTTTTGGTACCTCATTGAGCGTAAAGCTCACCCCCCTTCCCGTTATCTTTTGTTTTCCTTACAGGGGAACAACACTTTTGAACCGTGATTTGGAAGAAAAGGGTTGAGCGAGTGTAAATGTTCTTTTGTTACACTCTTTTGTAATCAAAACCCTAATTTTACTTCGAACCAGTATTTTCCTTTGACTTGTAAAGTTCCAACACATGTATATTAAGTAATTATTCATGTTTTCCCCGTATATTTGTTGATGAATGTAGGCCTTTTGTGTTCTTGATTTGGTAAGCTCCGATTTGTTGGGTTTCTTTGGGTTCGATCGCGCGTAAGTTAGGGTTTGTGTGATTCGACTTCGTAGTCCTGGCGCGAGCTGGGCAGGCAGTCCGCCAAACCCTTTGGTTCGCCTTAGGGGAAGGTGGGGCTGTCACAAATGTCAAATAACTTGCTCCAACTCTCCCCAAAATCCAAGACGCAAGTCCTCAACATGTCATCAAGGGTTGAATTGTCCTCCTCCGACTGTCCATCCGGTCTGGGGATGATATGTGGTACTAAAGTTCAATTTAGTCCCCCAACACCTCTTGCATCTTTGCCAGAACCTTGAAAAACAAATCTTGGATCTCTATTGGACACAATACTCACAGGTATCCCATTTAACCTGATAATCTCATCCAAATACAATTTAGCTAATTTCTCTCCAATGGGTATTTCATATTGATTGGCAGAAATGAGCCGATTTGGTCAATCTATCCACTATCACCCATATAGCATCGTGGCCTCTTTGTGTCCTTGGTAATCCTGAACAAATCTCATAGTGTATACTTCTCCCACTTCCACTCAGGTATCTCCAAAAGGTTGCAAAAGTCCTGATGGTCTCTGATGTTCGGCTTTTACTTGTTGACAAGTCAAACAAGTTTGGACAAATTGAGTAATTTCCTTTTTCATGCTCTCCCACCAATACAAACTCTTCAAGTTTTGGTACATTTTATTCCCTCCTGGGTGTACGTAAATTTCGATCGGTGTACTTCTCCCAAAATTTTCTTCTTAAGCCCTTCAGTCCTTTGGACTACTATTCGATTCCGAAACCTCAAAATTACCATTTTGATCCCAAGTTAAAATCCGACTTTTCTCCCTTTTCGACCTTCTCCACCCATTTTTGCACTTCAGGGTCCTTTCTGAGACTTCCTTGATACGTTCCAACAGAATGGAATTCACTACAATATTTTTCCAAATTACTTTTCTCGGGTCAGGTCTAGGATTCCAATAACTAATTTCCTCTAACAGGTGTAATTCCTTAATCATCAATCCGGCCACTTGTACTTGACGATTCAAAGCATTGGCCAGCTAACATTGGCCTTCCTTGGGATGGTACTTATCGTACAATCATAGTCCTCCAAAAATTCCATCCATCTACGTTGCCTCAAATTCAGTTCTTTTGAGAAAACAAATACTTAAGGCTTTTTGTGGTCAGTAAAAACCTCAAATGTCACTCCCATACAGGGTAATGTCTCCATTTCTTCAAAGCAAACATTATAGTTGCTAACTCCAAATCATGAGTCGGATAATTTCCTTCATGCGGTTTTCAAATTTCCTAGAGGCATAAGCTATTACTTTGTCATTTTGCATTAAAACACATCCCCAAGTCTTCTTTTGAAGCATCTGTGTAGACCACAAAACTATCCTTCCATTCGGCAGAGCTAACACAGGCGCTCTTGTCAAACGTCTTTTCAACTCCTAGAAACTCTCTTCACACTTAGGACTCCATATAAACTTCCCACTTTTCTTGGTCAACTCGGTCATGGGTCCAGCAATTCTAGAAAATTCCTTAATGAATCTCCGGTAATACCCTGCTAGTCCTATGAAACTTCGAACCTCAGTTGGGTTTTCCGGTCGTTTCCACTTTGAAACAGCTTCAACTTTGGCTGGATCCACTTTTATCCCATCCTTAGAAATTATGTGCCCTAAGAAAGTCACTTCTTTGAACCAAAATTCACACTTGCTAAACTTAGCATACAATTGGTGTTCCCTCAAAGTTTGCAAAACAATTCCCAAGTGTTTCTCATGATCTTTCACATTCTTAGAGTACACTAAAATATCATCAATAAATACCACCACAAATTGGTCCACATAAGGCTTAAAGACCCTGTGCATTAAGTCCATAAAAGTAGCAGGTGCATTTGTCAATCCAAATGGCATTACTGCAAACTCAAAGTGTCTATACCTCGAGTTAAAAGCAGTTTTGGGTATATCTTTCTCCAAAATTCTCAATTGTTAATAACCCTGTCTCAAATCCAACTTGGAGAATACTACCGCCCCTTGCAATTGGTCAAACAATTCATCAATGTGGGGTAACGGATACTTATTCTTAGTGGTAACATCATTCAAGCCTCGGTAGTGTATACACAGTCTTAAACTCCCATCTTTCTTCTTAACAAACAATACTGGGGCTCCCCATGGTGAATCACTTTCCCTTATAAAGCCCCGTTCCAATAAGTCCTGCAATTGTAATTTCAATTCCTTCAATTCAGTTGGAGCCATTCTTTACGGCGTCTTAGAGATAGGTGTCACTCCTGAAGTCACATCAATCTTAAAAGCTATGTCCCTTTCCGGGGGTAAAGACTCTAACTCCTCAGGAAAAACATTTGGATAATCTTTTACTACAAGCATGTCCTCCAATCTCACCTTATCACTAGGGGTGTTGGTTAGAAAAGCCAAATATCCCTGAACTCCTTTGCTTAACATTTTCTTAACTCGGATTCCTGAGATAAGTGCAGATGAGACTAATCTAACCCCGTACGTCCAGTTTCAAGATTGCCTGTCCGGAATGCACAATTCTACTATCTTTGTCCTGCAGTTCAATTGGGCATTATAACGGGCTAGCTAATCCATTCCTAGAATCACATCATATCCCTTAATCGCTAAACCTATCAAATCGGCCAATAGTTTTAGTTTTCCCAATCCAGATTTCACAATCTCTATACATCAAATTAGCGATTAGACTTTGGTTCCCAATAGGCGTTTTAACCTCCAAGTCATACAGTAACTTAATTGGCTTCAAGTCTATTCCATTATTCTAGACGTGCCTAGTGCAAGAAATAAATCAATTATGCAAGAAAAGTCGAAAACAAGAACCAATCAAGAAAACATTGGAAATAACAATAATTTACATTCATTAACACTTCAAGTTCATACAATTAGCAAGTCAGGGGCAATCACAAAAATATAGCACGCAAGTGCCACAAAAGTACTTTTAGTCACAGAAGATTAAAGTAAAAGCAAGTGGCTCAAAAGAAGGCCACACAGTCATGCAAAATATAATGGCCTCAGCACTTAGCATCAACCCCATCTAATCCTAACTATCCCAGTCAAAAGGGTCAAAAGAGTCAAAAGAGGGTCAATCACTAGGGCCTAGTCTACAGTAGGACTACCAGGCGGAATCTCCTCATCAGGATCCTCCTCCGCATCCTCCTCCTAGTCAGAGCTCTGGACTACATCCATCACCTCATCTACCAGCCTAGTAGCATCAGCCAGGATCCCGGAAGCCTGATCACGGATCTCCTCACCTAACCTAGTGAGTCGAGTCTAGTCCTCTGGAGCTCCTCACGAGTAACTGCCGCAGTAGCCACCTCACCCTCTACTACCTCCTCAAGTTCCGCGATCCTCTCGCCCTGAGCACTAACCATCTGTCTAAGCTCATCCACCTTTGCCTGCAAATCTAAGTTGGCAGTCACCAACTGACGACGTTCGTCGTCCAAAGCTAGCACGAGATGGTTCGGGTAGGCAAAAGTCAACCTACACGAACATCGGGGGTACCTATTAGCAGCGATAAGCGTACACAGAGTTCCCCCATCTAGAGCTCGGTAGTAAATAGGCCTAAGAGGCTCTATATGACCATTCGCATGGCCATTCCCGTTAGCTGTGGAGGTCCCCATTTCCATTTTCCATCCCTTGCAAAACAATTACAATTTTCGAGTTAGAAACTTAATCATTAGCTTGCACGAATGTTACTTACGGCATGCCTAACTTAGTCACTAACTTGCCCAAGTTTCACTTAAAATATGACTAAGTCATTCTGTCTTAGGTCTTAAGGGCAGAGTATCCAGTAGGTCTCCCATATAGATCTCTAACCTAGTGCTCTGATACCAACTGTGACGCCCCCACTTCTCCCTAAAGCGAACCAGAGGGTATCCGCGGGACGCCTGCCCAGCTCTCGCTAGGATCAAGGCAATACGATTTAAGCTTAACTATAAATAACCAATAATACAAGTCTAACAAAGAAAATCACTTCCATAACCGATATTCAGCAGTACACCACGGGTACAAAATGCATCAATCGTCCAAATCTTACATTAGATTCCCAAAATTTACATCAACCCAAATTTTACAATAATTGAGAGTCTAGCCAGCTACATTGAAAACCCTAATACAAAAGTACATCACAAGGGGTGTTTTCCGAGGTTCACTTCCGATCCTTTCCTGTTAAGGAAAACAAATCTACAGGGAGAGCAAAACGCTCGTGAGGCCAAGAACACACATGCAGGCACGTTGTTCAAGTAACAATCCCAATTTACCAAGCAGAGCAATAATATTTCAATAAATAACAATTCGAGCGAGAGAAAATTAAACAGAAACAATTCAAGGATATAGGAGCTCTCAGGAGCTATTTTCCTTTTGCACGATCCAGAACCTCCACGAATTGACACTCCGTCAATCGGGTAGGTTTAGTCCGTAGAATTTCACTTATCATGTCCCCTTTCACCATACAGACCCCTGTATCGGGCCCGCCTGTCATTTGTTTGAGGTGATACTGCTCGAGTATGCCAAGCAAGACCTCTTAATAGGTCAAGCTTTTGTTTTCTCATGGTTCGCCAAGGAGCCCGACCAAGCCCATGCCGGCTCGAGTCCAAGATTAGCCAGTGAGATTTGGGCGTCCCCCATGTACATTTGAGAGTCGAGGAGATTCACTCCAGCGACGTATGCAGCCATAGCATACTAGTTCATGTTATTCAAGCATTTGATAATTTCAAGCATGAGTTATTCATTCCAAATGAGTACGAGTGCGATAAAGTACACACTCGACTCCATTTTCAAAATCTCAAGTCATGAATAACAAGTAAGCATTTATCAAGTTCATAAGAGTTCAAGTAATCATGCACTTGACACTCACCAAGTAAACAAGAAGGAATGTCACTCGAAGGTCAAACGTTCACCGTGGGATCCTCTTGAAGGTCCTCGTGAGTGCCTGAACAAATTAATAATAATCTATCACTCATAAACCCCAATTATCAAGGAAGATTGTACACTTGTACAATCTAAGGGAAATTTCATGAAAATGAGCCCTATTTATTCGTAAATCAAGGCTCAAAGGCGGGGTTTTAAAGCACAAGAGAAATCGAGTTTTCACCTTTGAAATCAAGTGTAAAACGTTCAAGTGATATCGAGGGGAAAAGGAGAATTCGAAAAACTCCATTTTCTTAAGTTTCGAAAATTTCAGTTTTGATACGAGATCTTTGAAAAATCGTATCTCACTCATTACAAGTCCAAAGTTGGAAAACTTGGTACCGTTGGAAACTACTTCCAAAGTACTAAAAGTTCCTAGAAGACACTTTTTCATGATTACCAAATGGAAGATATCAAAAATCAGCTCAAAATTGCTGTCTTAAGCTTACTAAGACAGTTTTGGGTTGGTTTCTGGTCAACTTTGAAAATTCGGTAAAAATCACAAAATTCTATCTAGCCTCTGAAATTTGGTACTCAATTAGAGTTCCAAACAAGGTTTAAAAATCAACAAATGAACAAGAATCGGAGTTTTGAGCACCAAGATATAGTAGCTCAAAATTGGTGCAAAATGAAGTTCACTGGACAATTCCAGATTTGAAGCTGGAACTTTGTGACTTTAGTTGAGTATCGAAACGGACTCAGAATGGTGCCAAATTTGGCAGTATTATCCTACCATATAATGGATATTCCTCTGTCAAATGTGACATAAAAATTCATTCGGGAAACTAGTTAACAAAGGCACTAAAGTTCCAAAATTTCCAAGGCAATCTGCCTTGCACTTTTGTTTTTCCCTTTTTCCAAACATTTGGCCAATGAATTTCTCAAACATGATTCATTTATGAAGACAAGGTCTAATAAACATCCAAATTACGTTTGGCAGGTGATTAACACCAAGAATTTCGAAACAAAGTCCCAATCAAGGTTTAGACATTTACTCGTCAAAGAGAGGGTTTCAAAACATTAAATCAGTTTCGGACTTCGCCACAACTCACTCAATTCAACTTGGAATTGAAGCGTGGTCAGTGGCATTGAAAACTAGATTCATAAAGCTACAATTTCTTAGAAGAAATCATTTTCAAAATCTGCCCACAGCTAGCTCATATTTGAGCATCAATTCGCTGCTCAAAACAGAGCTCCCAGTGTAGATGCGAAACAGGACAGTCATGTTCAAACGCTTGGTATGGACTACTCAGGTGGAATCAGAATGTGAATTATATACCGTTGAAAATCTGGGAATGTCTAGTTCTATTCGACAAACGGTACTCGATTCGACATCGAGCAAAACGTTATAGCAAAACAAAAAATACTGCCAGAGCAGTTACGGGAAAAATTTCCAGTTTTGCTGACTTCCGAAACACATCATTTGGCCAACCAAATCATGAAATTTTTTGATGAAACTTTCTACAAATCCCACACAACATGTATACATCATAACCAAGTCATTAGAACCACAAAAAATTGCCCTAAGGGCCACAGACATCACAGGGGCAGAAACGGAAAAATTCTCCCCTTCACCTCCTTTGAGCTATCCTTCATAATCTCACTTATTTCTAACTAATTTAAGCCACTAACCAATGTTAACAACTTCACAACACCACAAATCAGTCCATCAAACCATAGTGGGAGTTCATAGAGCCCACACAACAATTTCCAACATAAAACAAAGTTACACACATGAAACCATGAACTCATAAGTGCAAGATATCTTCTATAAACCAAGAATTGAAAGGTTGATCATGGGTTACCTTTTGTTGGTGACTCAAGCAGAAATTTTTTGGCCCTTGATAGCTAAAGAAAACCGTGGAAAGCAAGCTCTCTTCCTTGCTTGATGTAATCTCGAAGTGCTTAGCAAAGTGTGGTTGAATTTTGGTGTGATTTGGTGGAGGTTTGATGAAGAAATGAAGAAGAAATTTGAAGAGCTTGGAGTTGTTTGTCTTCTCCGTGGTGGCGGGCTGTTTGAACAAGAGAGAGAGAGTTTTGTGGCTGAAATGAAGCTTTCTTGAGAAGCTTAACTTGTTGGCCAAAAGGTGCCAAAAGTCAACTCTCTCCCCGCGCGCACACGCGCGCGTTTCGTACTCGATTCCGCTCGAATTTGTTTCACTTGTGCACTAAACCTCTAATGTACTTATATTCATACTATTATTATTCACTCTTAATGGTCTAAAACTAAAGGTCTAAAGTCCCTCAATTAATCGCGCTCGTGAAATCGCGTACTACCGATTTGTGCGCGGTAAAGTGAATTTTCCAAGAAATTCTTATAACGATAGTATCACTAACTAATAATTGAACAATTAAACATAAAAATACCTATTTAAGTCTAATATACAAGTCTCCAATTTTCCAAACTTATTGTATCCTCGAATCGATTATCATTTCTAAACGCGCATTCACTATTCACACTTAACAAGTTTTCAAAAATTAAACTTTGAAACAAGTCACTTTAAAAATATAACTAGGCTATAGATCCATGTAATTAGGTCTAAAAAGCTTAGAAAACATTATTCAGGACAATTGGCCAAATAAATAATTAAATAAGCTAGAATTAGGAGTTTAAAATAAGAAAATTCGCGAGTCCTCACAATAAGTTCTGTAGAAGCAAGTATATTTTTCTAGTATTATATGTTGATGACATTTTGCTTGCTAGCAACGATATGGGTCTATTGTATGAAACCAAGAGATTTCTAACTAAAAATTTTGAAATGAAAGATCTTGGTGATGCATCTTTTATATTAGGTATATAGATGCACCGGGATCGCTTTCGGAGTATTTTGGGATTATCACAATAGTGCTATATCGAAAAGGTTCTTAAAAGATATGGCCTACAAAATTGTAAATTAAGTGACTCCCCTGTGGTTAAAGGAGACAAGTTTAGTCTTTAGCAGTGTCTTAAGAATGCTTTGAGAAAAAACAGATGCAAAAGATAACTTATGCGTCAGCAGTAAGGAATCTAATGTATGCTCAAGTATGTACGCGTCTAGATATTGCATACATTACTGAATGTTGGACAAATATTTAAGCAATCCTGGATTAGATCATTAGAAAGCAACCAAACGGGTCTTACGATATTTGCAGAAAACAAAAAACTACATGCTCACGTATCGGAGGTTAGATAAGCTTGAGATCATTGGGTATACTGATTCCGATTATGTTGGATGCCAAGATACTATGAAGTCGACATCAGGCTATATTTATTTGCTAGTTGGGGTGGCCATATCTTGGAAGAGTGCTAAACAGTCTCTTATAACATATTCTACTATGGTTGCCGAATTTATAGCTTGCTATGAGGCATCCAATCATGAAACTTGGTTGCAAATTTTTGTCACAGGATTATGTGTAGTAGATAGTATAGAAGGACTGCTCAAATTATTTTGTGACAATAAGTCAGCAGTCCTATATTCTAATAATAACAGGAGCTCAACAAAATCTAAACATATAGATATCAAATTCCTAACTGTTAAAAAAAGAGTGCAGAGTGGATAGTTATCGATAGAGCATATCGGAACAAACTCCATGGTTGCGGATCCGCTTACTAAGGAATTGCCACCCAAAATATTTCATGAGCATACTGTTCGTATGGGTGTCATGTTATTAAATGATGTACAGTTTTAGTGATAATTTATTATTTTAAATGCTCTTACGATAATTTTCGGTTATTAACATTTTGAAGATATTTTATGTATAAATAAAGTTTGAATTTATTTACACTATGATTTTGGTATGGTTTGATCTCATGAAAATTTAAGGTGGACCAATTGGAAATAGGCATGTTATGATCATATGATCACATTACATGAAACTTCCATACTACACATCCACATCATGATTCATGTCATTCAATTATATCAATATATATGACCATTGATGGGTCGAATTATGAAATTGTAACAAAGGCCGCTTTGATCCTATATTAATGTAATTGATGGACCGAATTAACTACAGATACATTTTAGTAATGACAGTAAAGTTGAACTCATATTGTTAATTGCAAAATATAATTATAAGATTACACATATAGTCCAAGTAGAAAATTGTTGGATCCTTAATCCAATGTTAGACTTATATGTAAATAATTATATATTGCAAACTGTTAAATAAGATTAAGTCTAATTAAAGTGATTAAATATAGTTTGAACTTAATGTATCTAATAGGGTGTGGGTCTTTAATGTATAGAGACTTAAGGGTATTTCCTATTTCTATGACGGGTTGAAATAGGAATCCAAAAACTTACAAGAATGTTATCTATAAATAGGGTTATGGTTCTCATGTCACACGTATTCTTATTGTCATATTTTCTAGTACCACAAAATAGTTCTTTCCTGATATCCCATCATCAAGAAAGATACCAGAAAAAAACCAAAGGGTTCTCTCAAGGATTAGTAAATATGTGTTGATCCGGAAGGCCACCCCACAATCTTCAAGGATTTAAGTGCCAGTTTGTAAATATGAATTCAGGTATGCTTCCACATTTATATTACTGTTCTATTCAAATATCTGATATTGGGATCTTGGAAATTTCTTACATGTAATCCTTTTCATAATGTCTTTGCAATTTGAAATTATGCTTCTTGATGGATGCTCATAATTTCATTGCTTGAGATTCTCTTGGATTTGACTGTCAAGTAGAGGCAAAAGTGTTTACTAGTTGGAGAAAGAAAAAATTACCATCTTCTATGGAATAATTTAGTGTACAATACCAGAAATTTTTGTATCTCTTGTCCAAATCATAGGCCACAATCACTTAATACCGCCTCAAATTTGAGAACAAATTTTTTACCACTTACTAATGCCTAACTGGAAATAGGTGGTAACATTGCATATTCAGTTGCCTCGGCCCTCAACAATTAGCATAAGAAAGTGCATAAGCAGTTTAGTAGAATAGGAAACTTGTCTATAATATTTATTGCATACCAACTAATATATATTTTCCTAAGAATGTTAAATTAATTTTATAAGATTAATAAATTTGCTTAAGAGACATCTATATACAATGCTTTTGGAACTTTCAATTAATTTTTTTAGCTAAAGGACATTTTTGGCAACAAATAAACAAAAAATATAAATATGGCATCAAAAAAATTTTCCTCCAACATAGTACATATAGTGTCAAACAATGGCATTATTTTGTTATTTGGTAGTCCCAAATTGCTTCTTGATTATCCCTGTACTTGATGACACATTTTCTTTTACCAAGGGAGATCGATTCAACTACTTGAAATGAAAAATTGTTGTGGTTTTTTTTAAGGCTAAGCCCAGTGCACGGGTTGGGTTGCCAGCCTCTTATTAACATATCTAGTCTATGCGGGAATGCAAAGAAGTTACAATTGGGTTTCAATTGCTGATGTGGCGCATTCTCATTGGCTAATTGATGGTAGTCCTCCTCCAATTGATTGAGTTTGTGAATTGAATTGAGGACAGAATTGAGATTTCACTCCTTATCTACCTATCCAAATTACTAGACCTACGTAGTAGTGACCAGAAACCCTATCGCAACATCTTCTCCTCCAAATCCCAGAGGGCCGCCGTCTGCTTCTCTCGTCGATCCCTTCTCGTTCTCTCGAACAAAGAGTACGGTTGAAAGAATTAAATCCAAAAACAAGGAAGTTTGAAGAATCTAACTCCAAATTTAGGTTCTTTATGGCCTCTTAGTTTTATTTCCTTTTAATATTTCTTGATTTTTTTCCTCAACGTTTTCTCTTAGTTACCATCTAAAATTTCACATATACTATGCCTGGTTTGCTGTCCATGCTTTCTTTGGAATAGAGGCTGTCAAGAGAAGATCACTACCAAGAAAAATTGTATGTCATTTTGCTTCTTTGAGTTGCATTCTTCCAGATCTCGGGTTTTCACTATTATTTTTTATTTTTTGCACGTATTTTTAATAGTTCTCATGTTACTTATTTGTCCTTTTTTTCCGGCCTTCTACGACACCTAAACAAACTTATGTGATTTTCTATTATGTATGGGAAAATTGCTTGGTGTATTTTTGGTTGTTTTGGATTCGTAGTCTGTTCAAATTTTAGCACAATATCTTTGGCTAAGAACTTGGTGATTATTGTTGTGTAACATTTTATAACCTTCTTTTTTCTCATTTGTTTCCGTTTTTCATATGAACAAATGTTTTTTCCTCCTATTTATTGTTGTTCACTTTTCGGGATGAATTTTATAGGGGTAATGGTTTGTTTAGTGCCAGTGAGTCTAAGCTTTGGACTTATAGCATAGTTCAACTTTGGACAGGTAAGTTGTTACACTTTATTTAGAAAAATATCTTAGTCAAATAGATATGCTTGTATACTAATAATTAGTAGATATCTCTGTCGATTAAGTTTCTGTTGATTATGAGAAAATGATTCAGTTTCTGTTGATTATTAAGGAACGGCGGTAGGTTTTTAGAGCATGTAAAAAATTTTATTCAGTTGAGTCTTAGTTTGAGTATTTTTGACGCCCTCATCTTCAAATGTTTTGATTTTAAACAATAAATAGTTTTTTTTAATATTTTTGTTGCAGGAGAGTGTATTTGATGACAATCCTGATTTTCATGTCCTTTAGAATTGCCATCCGCACAATTCTCGATGCTGATCTTTTTTTATAAATTAGAGAAAGTCTGTTGCTTTCTCTTGTACTTAATTGTGTTTTGGTACATTTCAATGTCAAGTTAATAAGTTCGTTTTGTGCTTTCTTTTTTTGAATATTAGGCTTATGTTTGAGGTACTATTGAGGTAGATTTACCCCGAAGTTGAGAGTTGTGGTCCTTTTTGTAATTTATCCCTCATTCTTCAGCTGGTGGATTATGTTTATTAGATTTAATGACCCATGGTTTGTGACGCCCCACTTCTCTCTAGGGCAAAGCCAAGGGTATCCGCTGAACGCCTGTCTAACTCTCGCCATGACTCGATACAAGTCAAACTTAAATTTAACGATACACCACCAACAATAAAAGCCAAAATAAAGAAAAGTCGCTTCCTTACATAAATATTCAAATCTTACATCATGAAGTTTCCAAAAGTACATCAAATCCCCAAAAATATACAACCACTATAATTCAACAAATCAATTACATCCAAAATACTAATCAAAAGGCAATCAATTCGGCTTCCCTAAAACTCTTTCCATTCCGAGCTCCTGTTAAGGAAAACAAACTAATGGGGTGAGCTAACACTCAGTGAGACTAAGAAAAGCATGCAAACACATAATTCAATTAACAATAACACTTATATAGGGAATAAAGCTAGAAAGTTCAGGAAATTCACAATTAATAATAAAACACAATCAATAAGGATACGGGAGCTCTTAAGAGCTCATTTCCACTTGCTTTGCCAAGGCTCGATCCAATACCTCCACGGAATGACACTCCGTCAACCGAGTAGGTATTAAGTCCGTAGAACTCCATTTACTTCACAATCCCATTCACAGTTACACCCCCTGTTCCGGGCCCGCACTAAAATTAGAAAAGGAGATACTACTCGAGTATGCCAAGCGAGATCTCTCAAATAGATCAAGATTTACGATTTTCTCATGGTTCACCAAACTTCTTGACCAAGCCCATGCCGACTCGAGTCACAAGGTTAGCCTATGAGTTTGGGTGTCCCCCACGATTATAAATATAAGTCAATGAGATTCACTCCAATCGACATCGATTCAAACACAAGTATAACTTACAATTGCAACAATTCACTCAATTCGATTATCAATTCACTTCACACAATTCAATTATAAGTTCACTTAAAAAAGAATGAGTGGGATAAAGTACACACTTGTCTCGACAATTCCAAAATACTCAATTAATAAGGGACAATTCAAGTATTTAGCAACAATTCATGCAATTGACACTCACCAATTCAAAACAAGTGAGTAAATAAAGTCTTTAGTTGTCCGCTCCGAGATTCCCTTCAAAATCCTCTTGAGCGCCTGAAGAAATAACGATCAACTATCACTCACAACCACTTATCATTTAAGGAAGAAAGTACACTCGCTTGAAATTTAAGATAATATCTTAGAAGAGTTTCAATCCATCGAAAATCAAAATTTAAAAGTGAGGGTTTAAAGTCACAAGGAAAAACTTTTATCATCCATGAAATCAAGTTTAAAACGGTCTATCAATATCGAAAGAAAGTGAAAAGTTCTTAAAAGCTCATTTCCTACGAAATCGGAAATTTTCAGTTTTGCGCGACAAAAGTTGGAAAATTAGATCTTGAGTTTGGTATGTCCAAAAATAGAACACTTTATATCGTTGGAAACTAGATTAAAAGTAGTAGAACTTCCCTGAAGACACTTTTCCAAGATTCCAACCAGCAAGCATTCGAATTTTAGTTCAAAGTTGCAGTTTCAAGAAGACAAGACAGAACCAGTCTTGGTTTTTCAGCAATGTTTGAAAATTCGGAAAAATTCACAGAAAGTGAATCAGCCTCTGAATTTTATAAAAAAATAAGGGTTCCAAACCAAGTTTCAAACACAACAAGCGGAACTAAATTCGGAGTTTTGAGCAACAAGATATAATAGTTTAAATTTGGCTGATTTTTGCAACCTGTTTAGAAAATTTCCAGTTTCCAGCTTTGATGCAGTTTCGAAATCAGACCATATCTAACTCTACACAAGTCCAAATTGACAATAGTTTATGGCGTTAGAAACTAAGTTCAAAATGATACGTTTTATTAGAAGACATCATTTCAAAAATCCTTTCACAAGTAAGACAAAATTGAGCCACAAAATGCAGCTTCCCAATTTCTCTCGGACTGATAGGCAGAACAGAACAGTCTACTTTCCAATTAGCTACCATTTACTCAAAACGAACTAGTAGGGGATTCTTATACTGTTTGAAATCTCTGAATGTCTAGTTTTGAATGCCACAAACGGCACTCAATTTCGACTTTTGTACAAAGAGTTATGTTCAGACAAAGAATCACTGGTTGGCTACCCTGCTAGCAAATTTCCAGATTTCGAACTTTTCCAAAACTCAAGTTTTGCACAACCATTTGAGATGATTTTAGAAAGACACTTTCTACACACATAATACAACATGTATCAATCAATTTAACAGCCAAATAAGCAACAAAATTTCGAATTTAAAGCAGGACAACAAGAGCAGAATTTCGGCCAGCTCACTCTCACGGCTTCCTTCAAATTTCTCTCCACTATCAAACCATAATCAAGTTATAAATCACATAAACAACCACAATCAAGAAATATAGTCTCAAGTCATCTATCTAAAGGCCTCCTCAATACATCTAACTTAGGATTTAAAGCAAGATAAATGCTTCCTCAAGTCCGCTAGCCTACAAACTTCATTAGGGTTTCAAACCCATGAAATCTAGCCATCAATCTTAGTAAAATTTGAAAAGTTAAGGAGATGAAGTCATTACCCTTTAAACCCTTGATGAAGATCAGATTTTTCCACCAAAATCATCAAGCAACACCTCAAGCTTTCACCTTTCTTCTAGTTGGAGCAAAAACCCAAGGGATTGTGAGTTGGATAGAGTGAATCAAGTAAACTTGGAGCAAGAAGTTGAAGCCTTTCTCTTCCCTTTTCTTTTCCTTTGGTCGGCTGAGCGTGAGGAGAGAGAGAGTGAGGGTTTTGTGGTTTAATTTCTTGGAGGGAAAGAATGAAAAAGGTAGCCATAAATGTGCACAAAAGTCAACCCTCAATAGTGCGAAATAGTGTCGTGCATTACCACTTCTTCTCTTATTTAATACACTTATGCACTAATCCTCCAAGGTACTTCCTCTAACATTTTAATTACTCATACTTACGAGTCTAGTATTAAATCTTCAAATCTCCAATTAGTCGTACTGGCACCACTTACGAGACACTTTCGACGCGCGGGCGAAAAAATGAAATTTAAGGGAAATTCATGCAATACTAGAATAATTAAATAACACTAGGGCAATTAATTATAAAAATGGCTAAATTAAGGATAAAAACATGAGTCCTCACATCCTCTCCCCTTAAAAGAATTTCGTCTACGAAATTCGTACCTTGGTTTGGAAATAGGTCTGGTATTTCTTTCGAATCTCCTCCTCTACTTCCCAAGTTGCTTCCTCTACTCCATGGTTCCTCCATAGAACTTTGACCAAAGGGATTCGCTTATTCCTTAGTTCCTTCACCTTACGATCCAAAAGCTTCACTGGTTTCTCTTCGTAGGTCAGTGCCTCATCGATATCAATATTTTCCGGTTGCAGTACATGGGAGGGATCTGGATGACACTTCTTGAGCATAGATACATGGAAAACATTATGAATTTGAGACAAACTTGGTGGCAGTTCCAATTTATAGGTCACGTTTCCCATACGTTGAAGAATCTTATAAGGTCTTACAAATCTCGGTTGCAACGTTTTTCCTCTCCCTGCCATTAAACTTGCTTTTAAAGGCGTGATCTTAAGGAAAACTTGATTTCCAACCAAAAACTCCAATCTTTCCTCCGGTTATCTACATAGCTCTTTTGGCGGCTCTCAGCTGTCTGAATCCTTTGGCGTATTAACTTCACCTTTTCATACGCCTCTTCAATCCATGGTACTGCGGTTGGGTCTAAAATCTTTCTTTCACCTATTTCATCCCAACATATCGGAGATCTACACTTCCGGCCATAAAGTGCTTCATACAGAGCCATTTGAATGGATGAATGGAAGCTATTATTGTAAGCAAACTCCACCAATGTTAAATACTTACTTCAACTCTCTCCAAAATCCAAAATACATGTCTTCAAGGGTTTGGATTGTCCTCTCAGACTGTCCATCAGTCTGTGGGTGGTATGTAGTGTTAAAACTCAACTTAGTTCCTAACATTTCTTGCATCTTCTGCCAGAATCGAGAAACAGACCGAGGGTCTCGATCAGATACAATACTTACGGGTATTCCATGTAGCCTTATAATCTTATTCAAATATAACTTTGTTAGCTTCTCCAGCGGGTACTTCATACTAATCGACAGAAAGTGAGTAGATTTAGTCAGTCTGTCCACTATTACCCAAATGGCATCATGCTCTCTCTGTGTCCTCGGTAATCCAGATACAAAATCCATGGTGATAGTTTTCAATTTCCACTCGGGTATCTCTAAAGGTTGCAATAGGCCAGACGGTTTCTGATGCTCGGCTTTAACCTGTTGGCAAATCAAACAAGTCTGGAAAAACTGAGCAATTTCCTTCTTCATGTTTTCCCACCAGTACAAACTCTTCAAATCTTGATACATTTTATTCCCTCCAGAATGTACTGTATACTTAGAACGGTGCGCGCTTCTTCCAAGATTTCCCTTTTTAGCCTTTCATTTTTTGGCATCACTATGCGATTTCGAAACCTTAGTACACCATTTACTCTCAAATTAAAATCTGACTTTTTCCCCTTATTAACTTTCTCCAACCACTTTTGAACTTCAGAATTCTTCTCTTGTGCCTCCTTGATACGATCCAACAAAATGGATTTCACGAAAATATTTCCAAGGATCACTTTTCTTGGTTCAAGACGAGGGTTCCAATTACTAAGCTCTTCCAACAAGTGAAATTCCTTAATGATCAATCCTGCTACTTGCACTTGGCGACTTAAAGTATCGGCTACCACATTAGCCTTCCCTGGATAATAATTAATTGTGCAATCATAATCCTCTAAAAACTCCACCCATCTACGTTGTCTCAAATTCAACTCTTTTTGGGAAAACAAGTACTTAAGACTCTTGTGGTCGGTAAAAACCTCAAACGTCACCCCATATAGGTAATGTCTCCACTTTTTCAATACGAATACTACCGCCGCTAACTCCAAATCATGAGTTGGATAATTTCTCTCGTGAGGCTTTAACTTCCTAGAGGCATACGCAATCACTTTATCATTCTGCATCAATACACACCCCAAGCTTTCTTTGGAAGCATCTGTATAGATCACAAAACTATCCTTTCCATTAGGTAAAGCTAAAACAGGTGCCCTTGTCAATCGTCTTTTTAACTCTTGAAAACTTTCTTCACACTTAGGGCCCCATAAAAACTTCCCAGTTTTCTTAGTCAACTCAGTCATGGGTCCCGTAATCTTAAAAAATCTTTGATAAACCTCCGGTAATATCCTGCTAACCCTAAGAAATTTCGAACTTCAGTAGGATTTTCCGGTTGCTTCCACTTAGAAACTGCTTCAACTTTGGTCGGATCCACCTTAATTCCTTCATTGGATATTATATGATCTAAGAATGCCACTTCCTTCAACTAGAATTCAGAGTTTCTAAACTTTGCATACAACTGATGTTCCCTCAAGGTTTGCAAAATAATTCTCAAATGTTTTTCATGATCTTCCAAAGTCTTAGAGTACACCAGTATATCATCAATGAACACCACTACAAACTGATCCAGATAAGGGTTAAAGATTCGGTGCAATAAATCCATAAAAGCTGCAAGGGCATTAGTCAATCCGAACGGCATCACTGCAAACTCAAAATGTCCGTACCTCGAGTTAAAGGTAGTTTTAGGTATATCTTTTTTCAAAATCCTCAACTGATAATAACCCTGCTTGAGATCCAACTTTAAGAACACTACCGCCCCTTGCAATTGATCAAACAACTCATCGATGTGGGGTAAAGGGTACTTATTCTTGATGGTAACGTCATTCAAGTATCGGTAGTCTATACACAATGTCAAGCTACCATCTTTCTTTTTAACGAATAACATCGGAGCTCCCCACGGTGAATCACTTTCTTTTATAAAGTCTCGCTCTAGTAAATCCTGTAATTGCAATTTCAGCTCTTTCAATTCAGTTGGAGCCATTCTATAGGGCGTCTTAGCGATATGTGCTATTCCTGGAGTCACATCAATCTTAAAATCTATCTCTCTTTCCGGTGGTAAGGACTCTAGTTCCTCAGGAAAAACATCCGGATACTCCTTTACTACGGGTATATCTTCCAACTTCACCTTATTACTAGGAATATTTATAAGAAAAGCCAAATACCCTTGAACTCCCTTACTCAACATCTTTCTAGCTCGAATTCTTGAAACAAGGGCAGATGAGACTAGTCTACTCCTTACATCTAATTTTAGGTTGCCTTTCCCGGAATATACAACTCTACCGTTTTCAT